>JBBDGP010000614.1:8262500-8340000 GCA_037952835.1 Lithobates septentrionalis
TCCCCGATTCACCTGCTCTGGGCTGGTGAATTGGGGAGTGTGAATTCTAGCACAGATCAGTGAAGTGCTGACATCGGCACTTCATAAACTGGCCGTTTCTGTGCACATTAATGACAGCTTCTCTGCACTGCCTTGCATGACCGTGCAATCACCAGTTAAGAAAGTGCAATGCCGAATAGCAAAAAATGGCCTGGTCATGAAGGGGGTAAAATCTTCCGGAGCTGAAGTGGTTATATATCACTTTAATGCTAATAGAACCATGACTTGTGTTTTTCAATGAGCTCTTGCTTGTTTGGTTACATGTTACAATATGCTTTGGCACATGTTCTTTGAGTGAGCTCCAGGTGATTGGTGGTTGTCAAAAACTATACTTGACCAATTATGTCCTGTAAAAAATCCTGTTTGGTTAGTTCATAAGACCTTCTGTAAGTTCCAAGATTTATTAGCCTGGAAATTGATTGACAATTCATAATTATATTGCACTGTTATTTTGATTTTTTTTTTTTGGTGTATACATTTTGGAATCTAGCTAATTTTTGTTTTGGTATTATAACACTGTATAATGCCCAATATTAATTACACATATGTTCAACCCACTTTTATAGGGTGTGGGAGCTTTTTACACATATATATTTATTTTTATTCTTTTTATCTGAAAATTTTCACACTAGATTGGCACACAGGTATTTATTTATAATTCATGCACCAAAATGTATATTCTGGATGACATGAACAAACGCAAAAACAGTTGATGCATCTAAAACACATCTTAAGGCCTGAATCGCACCTATGCAGGTTGCATTTTGCGTTTTTCAATACACGTTTTTGATCCGTTTGAAGTCTATGGAACCAAAAACCAGAAAAAAATCCCTGACCCTTTCCATAAAATGCACAGATGTAAACTACATCCATAGGAAACCATGTTGAATGGATTGTAGTGTGTTTCTGCAAAACTGAAAACGCACTAAAAAAATGCATAGGTGTGAACCAGGTCTTGAGCTTGTTTTTTTAAGCTGCTTTTTATTCTGGCGGGAGCAAAGGCATTCAGAGGAGCTGGGCAAATGTTCAGTCTGCATGAGGCTGCTGTCTGCCTGTCATTATTTTGTATTGGTTGAGTTCATGCAGCTGTTAGGTTGTGGCTTCCAGAATCACAAAAATGAAAAATCTGTCCCTTAAAATTGCAAGTTTAGTCAGGACCAGTATTAGCCCCCAGCGCAGTCACTGTATGTGGGGGTATGCTGGGATCTCCAGCAGCTCTCATCTTCTTGGCGCAGTGACTTTTTTTCATCTGGCACGTGGCAGAACTTTTTACCGCTACCTCCAGCACTAGTCCTGCGCTCCCTAACGTCATGTTTTGTAAATGCAGAAGACAATGTCCTGTGCCAGTTTCTGTGTTTACAAAAAAGGAAAGGCAAGGGGCTAATGTGGAAGTAGTGGCACCAAATCCTGCTGACATGAGAGACATTGCCCTGCCGCAGCAGTGACTGCAATGAGCTTTGTAGTGGGTACACCTGAGCGTTTTCAGCTCATAAAACGCTCATCTCAAAAAATGTTCTGCTTTTTACATTGGTGACCTTTTGACCTGTACAAAATTGCGGCAAAATCCGCTGTAAAATGCCCAACTTTCCACCTGAAAACGATATGCTCAGGTGTGAATGCAGCCTGGGGCTGGGGGCAGGGTTTAGGGTAGAGCTTCGTGGCAATACAGGAACATTTTTGTTTTCATTTCAGTGATGGGATGAAGCCAGCTAAAAGACATCGAGGTCTCATCTAGGTTTAGCTGGGGGTGGGGGCCCTATTTGCAAGTTCAGTCAAAGGATCAAGTACACTGCACACACAGAAGTAAGGGGGAGGGAGGATCAGCACATTGCACACAAACAGTAGAGGGGGGAGGATCAGCATAATGCACACACAGTAAGCAACTTCAGTCCTCAAGGCATCCCAAAAGGTCATGTTTTCAGGCTTTCCAATTATTTTGCACAGGTGATTTGATCAGTTTCAGTAATTACCACAGCCATTTCATCTGAGGGAAATCCTGAAAACATGGCCTGTTGGGGCACCTTGAGGACTGGAGTTAAACTGCAGCAGAGGGGGGAGGATCAGCCCGCTGTACACACAGGAGAGAGGGAGCATTAGCCAGCTGCTTGCGTTGGAGAGAGAGAATGGGTGGGGTTCACAACAGAGCTGGGGGCACTGGAGAGAGGATCTTACATTTTTTTTATTTTTTAATAGCAAGTTGGAAGGAACAGGAGGATGTGCATGCTGCTCCTTGTTGATGTTGAAGACGGAGTAGAGGAATCATCTGTGGAGATTACAAAGAATGAGCAATTATCATCTGCACATGAGCCTGACGTTTCCACACCTTCCAGCAAAAGGCAAGGATCTACTTGGCGCAGGTAGCGAAGCAGCAGAACAGGTGGAAGACCCAGATCATACATAAAAGCAACTCCACATTGTGTCAGGGATCACTCACCAAATTGATGCACAACGCTGCCCTCATACATTATTCACCTTAAGCTTGGTGCCTCCTCTTAAAGAGGTTGTGCCGAACCGCTACTTCAAAATTAGTATGGCGGTGTAACGCTGTATACATTTCTTCACTGTACCACGCCAGGTTACAGTAACAATGTGCGAGAGTCCTTGTACCCCAATGTATACTCCTGTTCCTTCAGCCCCAAACATTGCACCAAACCCTTATCCCTCTAGTTTTGACGATCACCCAAGCATTTGAGACACCCAGATCCCAAATCCCATATTCCATTCCTTCCCCAATTCCTTCGGTTATTTCCCCTCCAAGCAGAGCACTGGAAATAAGACCACTTGCCTCTACTTCTTTCCATTTCCCACCCCCCAGCAGACCACCTCGGCTCTACAATCAACTACCATTGATGCCAAGCCAATTTTCACCTGCACAAAGACCTTTCGAAACAGCCCAAACAAAGAGATCCAAGTAACTATCCATACCATCATAAATTGCTTGAAGTTGCCTCAACCATGCCTCTATCCTATCCACAATATGGGCCCCCAAGTGGACCAGCGGATCCAGAGACATTCCTGCTTGTGCCATTCAACACCACAGGTTAAAGCAGCGTTTCTCAAACTGTGTGCCGTGGAATATTTCAGGGAGCCATCACTATACCATCAGTCAGACTTTGTCAGAACCACAGGCCAGGGTGGGAGGACAGGCAGTCTGTGTTGGAGTGCAGCGTGAGACGCAGTACCCAATGGAAAGTGGATCACAGGGAGGAAGTGTTTTTGAGGATGCGCGATAGCCCAGAGAGGCTCCTTTCTCATGCTCTCTGAGCCCTGTGTACCAACCTCTGTGCCAGCACCACGGAAGCACCTGTGCACCTATGATGGGCCTGTATACTTCCTCCCTCATGGGCGTTAAATTTAAGAAATGTTATTACTGTACAACTAACTACACTGAGTGTGTTAGGAGTTTTAGACTTAGAGGCGCTTTTTCTCTTTTGTCTACAGTGGTGGATTCTCTTCCCCCCCCCCCACCCCATGAAAAAAATTGACTTTAGCGATTAACTGCCACACATTCATCATTTTGCGCCTAGTCACATCATTAAGATATTAGCAGGTATTTATTTTTTTCACCTGCAGAATCTTGCAGCTTGTACCAGTTATTTTTTGGTCAAGCAGGATCTAAAAGGCTATAAAAAACAAAAATTACCCTCCTGACACCAGGAGGCTCATATCCTTGGAAATGCTTGAAAAAATTTGTCACAGTACTTTGTCGGTTTGTTTTTCTCAATATGAAGCATTAGTTTTCAGAGCAGCTTTTGTGCTAGCATCTTTTTGAGCATTTAGGAATTCAGAATGAATTCCTGGCAATAAAAAAAAAGTTTCCAGTATTAAGATTGAGCACATGGTGTTAGATAGCCACCGTGGTTAGGATTTTTATTCATAGATCAAAAACTGACCAGTTAGGCAGAGGTCAGTGGATATTTCTACCCTCTTCTTCTAAAGATATTATTTTCCCGGTGTTCACACTACGTCTATATGTAGCCAGACGCCCTGCTATTGCAGGTACAGCAATTTGTTGATACATATGGATAGTAGTCCACTTACAAAATTTCAGTTTGAAGTTGTGTTTAAAAAAAAAAAAGAGAGTCTTGCTTGTTTTGGTTTTCAAAAATTAAAGTTTACATCACATTCTTTTCGGATCGGAGCAGCATCTGTAGCAGCACAGAGCAGTTTGCCTAATGATGAGATAAAGAAAATAAGTAGGAGGGGTTCTTGTTTTAGAACATACATTGGACCTCATCTATTCATTTGATTTCTTTAGGGGCAAAGAAATGTGTTTGGATCGTGGGGCATTCCTACGTTTATTGGGCAAGTAAACGAGCAGCACAACGTTCATATACGGAGAATTTATCAATGCATCCGGATGAGTTTATCGTTTTATGGAAAGGGATTTGACGTCTCAGGTGTTGTCAGCTTTATACAGTGTGAGCTCATTTATGTGAAGTTTGGCTTCGACTAGCCATTTTAATTGTTAATTAAGGTGGGAATGGTCAAGGTCGAATGAGAACATTAGATTTGCTTTTTCTGATTAAAAGGGATCTTCAGCGATTTCCAGTTGATTTCCTCCTATACAGCCATCATATTTCCCGAGATAGTGCCTAGATTATGTTGGTTATCTTCTGATCAGAGTATGATCGTAGAGAAGATAAGGAAGCAAATTAAGTGAAAGTGGAATGGTTCCTCAAACCACTATCCTGGAAAACAGCAGGGTCAGTCCCTCCTACACTGGGTTTTTCAGCAAAATGTTTAATATTTAATTTCCTCACAAATTTCTCAGTGTCGATAAAAAGCATCACATTTATTAAACCCTATATCCGGGGAATATTTTAAGCCCAACTAACACCCTTAATTAATTAGTGGTGAAATCTTCACCACTAAGATTGAAACACCCTCACCTATTGGTCTCTCTTTCTTTCTATTCTTCCTTCCTCCTCTCTTACCTCTGGGGTTTCTCTTTGGGCTCCATAATGCACTTTAAACCCCAAGAAATCCTCCAACCATTTTTTGGAAGTCTTTAGAGCTATGGTTGAACAAGACAGAAGACTGATCCAAAGCAGGATTGGAAGGAGGAAAGGGAATATACAAAAAGGGATAGAGGCCTTAGAAAAGAGAAAATATATAGCCATCAGAATGACAGATAAAGGGGGAGGAATTGTACTAAATAGAGAAGAGTATAACAAGGAACTAAATAGAATGGTTGGAGATAAAAACACATAAAAAGCTTAAAGGCAACACAACCAGCAAACTTCGAGGTCTATTAAAGAGGTCTGTTAAGCAAGCTCAAGAGAAAGGTATTCTAACAAAAAAAGAACCTAGGTATCTGGTTCCCAATGCCCCAAGGCTGCCTGTAATATATCAACTGCCAAAGATCCATAAAAATAAGGAGTGTCCACTTGGGAGACCCATCATAAGTCTCATAAATTCTGTTTTCTCTCGCATAGGCAAATATGTGGACTGTTTTTACAGCCTATTGTGCAAACATACCCAGCCTATTTGAGGGATGGTAAATATTTAATGAACAGCTTAAAAGAAACACCAATCAATGACCATACGTTTATTGTCACCATAGATGTTGAGTCATTGTACACTAGTTTGCAACAGAAGGATGTAATTTACATCACCAAGCAGGCATTAGACCGCAAATCATACCTAAAAAAGGGGCAAAAAGAGTTCCTATTGGAGGCTCTGGACTTGGCCATGTCCAATAATTATTTTTGACATGAAGGCACCCATTATAATCAAATAAGGGGTGTGGCCATGAGAGCAAAATATGCTCCACTGATGAGCCAATGGGAAGAAACCAGCATCTTTGGCAGTGATATACCCCAAATATCACTGTATAAAAGATATATAGATGATATAATATTATGGGACGGTTCAGAGGAAAGTCTCAAAACTTTTTATATGAACAACAACTGTTATGGATTGAAATTTACTGGCAGTTGGAATTTACATGAGCAAAGCTTCTTAGATTTCGTTTTAATAAAGGGGTTTCATTATTACTAAAACTTTCTTCAAGGAAACGGACAGGAACATTCCCACAATATGTTGTCACCACCCCAAATGGCTGGGAGGGATCCCTAAGGGACAGCTAATGTGAGTGCAACGCAACTGTGATAGTTTGGGTGATTATCTAACACAGTCAGATTTGATTGTGAAGAAGTTTAAGTAAAGAGGATACCATTAGCAAAATTTAGTGCCATTGCAGAGACAGGTAATGGAAATTGATAGATCTACACGTTTGATGGATAAACCTAGTAAGAGTAAAAAAAAAGTGAACAGATCTCCTTCCTAACCAATTTCAGTAGAGATTATAAGGAGGTAGAATGCATAGTAAGGAAACATTGGCCAATATTGCTTAGGGACAAAACGTTAGTTGGTCTAATTCCCAAACGTCCGCAATTTATTTACCGTAGAACACCTAATCTAAGAAACAAATTTGCCCATCATATTTATGACCCTCCTAAAAAGAAGCTTACCTTTTTAGACCAAACGGGCTTTTTCTACTGCTGGAGGTGTAAAGCATGTAAAATCACTAGGAAAAATATTAGAAAAGTAAAATTTAAATCCTTCAGTACTGGTAGAGAATGCAGCATAAAGTTTATCACATGTAAATCCACACTCGTTACATACGTTGTGGTATGTCCATGCAGCTTAGAGTACATTGGGCGAACCACGAGGTCTTTGAGTATTAGAATCAACGAACACCTTTATATCAGAAAAGGGGTTCGCAAACACAGCCTTTCAAACCATTTTAGATTGCACCACAATAAGGATCCAAGTGTAGCAACTTTCTTTGATATAGATAAAATTGAACCCCCTTGGAGAGGAGGAAACATGACTCTGAAATTGAGTGGATTTTTAGAATGAATACACTCAATCCTGTGGCTATTAATGTCGATATAGATTTGAACTGTTTTCGATCAACTTTTTAGTGAAATTCAATATTTTTGTAAAAGGTGTCCCTATCCAATCCAGTTTTAAAAGACCATTATTTAAAGTCAACATTTTTAAATTCTTAGTATAAGAATGCACTGTAAGAAGGTAATTTATACAGTAGCAAGAATTCAAATTAACAATAGCTCTCAATAGATTGAATAATTTAACCACTTGCCGACCAGCCGCGGTATAACTGGCAAGGTGGCTCGGCTGCGTGAATCGCCGTACCAGTACGGCGGTTCATGCACTAACTTCTGTGGGCAACAGCGGGGGAAGCCAATCAGCGGGTCCAGCGGACTCTATGTCCACCGGCTGCCCGCGATCGTTCCCCGCAGAGACAGCATGGGGATTTGCAAAATTAAACAAGGCAGACCTCCATTCTGACAGTGGATTACATTGAGATCTTGTATTTCTGCTATGCAGGAAGACGGATCTCTGTGTTATCCCAGGCAGCCCATCCCCCATACTGTTAGTAAACACACCCAGGGAACACATTTAACCCTTTGATCGCCCCTGTTAACCCCTTCCCTGCCAGTGCCATTAGTACAATGCATATTTTTAGCACTGATCACTGTAATAATGTCACTGGTTCCCAAAGAAGTGTCAAAAATGTCAGTTAGGTATCCGATCTGTTCTAATCACCGCCCATTACTAGTAAAAAAATAAATAATAATAAAAATGCCATAAATCTATCCCCTATTTTGTAGAAATGATAACTTTTGCACACACAAATCAATATACACTTATTGTTTTTTTTTTTTTCACCAAAAAGATGTAGCAGAATACATATTGGCCTAAATTAATGCAGATTAATGCGTTTTTTTATTGGGTATGTTTCATAGCAGAAAATAAAAGTTGTTTTTTTTTTAAAATTGACGGTCTTTTTTTGTTTATAGCGCAGAAAATTAAAACGGCAGAGGTGATCAAATACCACCAAAAGAAAGCTCTATTTGTGGGGGGAAAAAAAGAACATCAATTTTGTTTGGGTACAATGTCGCAAGACCGTGAAATTGTCAGATAAAGCGACGCAGTGCCGTATCGCAACAAAATGGCCTGGTCATTAAGGGGTTAAATCCTTTCGGGGCTGAAGTGGTTAATATTTCAATGTCTATCACTATGAATATGGCACCTTACTTTTACTAGTAGGAGCTTCTTAATGTATAAACATGTTCAGCCAATTAGTGGTGTACTTGATAATGAAAATAGTACCCTAAAAAGTATATGAATTTAACTGGACAGTAGTTGACAAAACTAGGAGCCTAGGAGACCAGTCATTAGCCATGCAATATTTTTTATGGAAAATAAAGATTGGTGTATGTACAGTATATAGATGTATGTATATAGATATATGCAGACTAGCTGAAAAGATAAGATCTGGAAGTAATAAATTGCAGAGTGACCTATTCTTTTCTGGGATTTTTTGAGCTATGAACATTGCTGATCAGACAAAATGATTCTCTAATTTTGTAATTCATAGGATGTGACAGAAGATATGGATGAAACTGACACGTTTCCTTCTTTGAAGCATGTAACAATTAAAAAAGGATGAAAAATGTAATCTGTACACCAACACCATTACAAACAGTCCCTACAATTTTAAGGTTGACCCACATGAGTGGAAAAAAATGGAGGGCTAATCAAACTGGACATCATTTTAATACAATGAATTGAACAAATGTCATATCAAGAGGAATTCGAGGACTATATCCTTTTTGTAATTTAGCATTTTCATGGCACAAAGTTAAGGAAAGTGGTTCAACAAAAACGTGGATTTTTATTTAATTGTGCAGGTTATTGCACATTTAGTGACTACTCAATTAAAGTTAAGGTAACAATTCCAACAGTGGAACAACTGCAAGCCAAAGTTGAATTTTGTGGTTATGTGGCAAGACACAGTCGGCAGGAACTGCGTACAAGACCAATTTGTGGAGAACAAAGACAGGTCATTGCTAGAACATTACAGTCACAGTTACCGAGACAAAAAAATCTGCAAAATCTTTAGACAATAGAGAATGATGTGTATGAATCAGGGAATCGAGATGAAGCTCTTTCTGCTTTAATATTAAATAATCTTTCTTGGGAGCACAGGAAAGAACAGAGAGCAGATTCAAATGAGATTAAGTCTGTTAAATGGCAGAAGAAAAAAGTAAAAAATACAAATGTTTTACAAAAAGTCCTCCTGTTGACAATGGGTGTATTGCTATGGTCAAGATGTAGCATAAAAATCTTCCATGCCAGATGTAAAGAGGACATTGTATATCTTGATGCTACAGGTAGAATAATTAAAAGAAGTGGAAAGAAGGCTCCATATTAGGTTTATGAACTTGTATGAAATCCAAAATAGGTATTTCTCCCTGTTGCTACATATGTCACCTGTGATCACACTACAGTATCTGTCCAATACTTTCTTAATGCCTTTCGAACAGATGATGTAAGAATGTACGGGGAAAAAATGGTTTCAAAACCAAAAATGATCATCTGCGATGGATCAATTGTTTTGCTGCAATCCCTTGCTTACACATTTTGCAGTGGAAATTTGGACTCCGTAATAAGCAAGTATTTTAATATTGTTACTGGACAGGCCAACTCAAGTGACTTTAAAATTCCCATAATGCATCGTTGTCGGAGTCACCTGAAGAATGCAAAGTCCAAGTGCAAAAACCGGTAATATTTAGTTTTTACATTTTCATTTAAAAATGTTAATACTGTGTTTTACATATAGATAGATAGATAGATAGATATAGATATATATAAGTTTAAGTTGTACTCACTTCTATATATATTTTAAAACGCAGATTTCTTTTTTATTGCAACAGAAATTGTTTTCGTTATCACTTTTGCTATCTTTACACGGTGTGGTGATTTTTCTATTTTTTCGGTTCTTGCTTTCCTCCAAGTATTGTGGAGGTTGGAGACATACACACATAAGGGGGCACAATATGAGCCCACTTACTTGGGATTGTGGCCACCCCATTCATTATAGTGTAAATACTGTCAATATTAATGGTATTCCTTGTGTTAAAAGCAGGTATTAAAAGAGTACTGCCGCTTTAAATCCAGGAACAGCAGCTAGCCAGTGGGATGCTGTGGAATGAAGTGCCGCGGCCATTATTTGCCAAACTTTTGGTTGGGTATGTTTATTTAGTTGTATCTGGAATGGGTGTGGCCTACAATCTCATAAGTATGAGGTTAAAAATGTATGTGAGCAGCAATAATTTTAATAAATTACAGTGAGATTGCTTTACTAAAGTCAGACAAATGAATCTCTCCTCAAACACTCACTTACCAGTCTCAATAAGATTTTGTCAATCAACTTCACTCAGTTTTAGTTTCATAATCCGTATATGTTGCTAGAATGTACGCACCTGGTGCGGACCGCCTGATCCCCACCCCCTGTTGGTAAAAAAAAAAAAAAAAAAAAAAAAAAACGGAAATCGGCGTATAACACACAGGCACAGTTTACCCTCTATTTTCAGGGTAAAAAAGTGCGCGTTATACGCCGATAAATACGGTAGTTATAAAGATAAGAGTTTTTTTTTTTTACTATCAGAAAAACTTGGGTATAATATTTTTAAAGGATGCCGACACCTCAAAAATACTTTAACTGGTTTAAAAACCAAGTTGTTTTGCTATTCTATCGCCTCTCCACTTCAAAACAAATCAAAGTTGGCCAGTACTGTGGTAAAATGCACCCTAAATTGTGGTTTGCTAACTTGGTTGATTGAACATCCCTATTATATAGGTAGATCACTTTACTTGTCAGAGCTGTGAGTGAACGGATCTTTTCCATTCAGAGAAGATGCTCACTTCCTACAAGCTACTTATGACAATATTTGTGGGAGTTTCGGTTCTTGTCTAAATGGACAGCTTTTTAATTGTCGGTACATGTTGTCAGAGCTGCTTTGTTAAAGGAAAATGTCACAAAGGGAAGGGTGACAACTCAGGACACATTCAGGAACAAACAACTTAAGTGTTTTTATATTTTGACATCACTTTTGGGAATTCTGGATAGGTGGAAATTACCATGTTATGGAGCTGAACTTGAAATCACACATTTATGCTGATTTCAGTTGTTTGCTAAGATGCCTAGCCCATTTTATTGTCTATTGGACCATCAGCTACCTTTGCACATTTAGCATAAACTCAATGCTCTTTGCCATTTATAGTTTTCATGAATAACTTATACATCGTTGACATTGTACAAAGCCTTATGATGAGGGTCACAACATACATTATATTTTAATATTCTGTGAAAGGTAATGTCTGAGGTTTAATCATTTATATGATATATGTTAAACCATCAAAAATAGCTATAATGTAAAAATAATAAAGATATTGTACTTGATATCACTGCTGAGTTTGTCCAACTGGTGTTAGAGGAGCAGAATAAGGAGGAAGAGGTGCAGATAGTGTGTCAAAGGCACTTAAACTGTAGCTTTGTTGTTGTAACATTCACATTATAGACAGCTAACTGCAATGAAGGCTGGTCCTAAAAAGGGGTTTTTACATTTACACTATTTGTATTTTAAGGAGTATATATTTATATAATCTAATTGTGGAATTTTTTTATTACGTTTTTACTGATTCTTTAATAAAACATATTAAATGATTCAGAATGTATTTGTATTTTTTTTTTTTTGTTGAAGGAGACATTGGAAGACATGGCAGGACAGAGCCATACTACCGATTTAGGGAAATGTATAAAACAATAGCTAAAAGGGAGACACAGGTAAAATATTATGTTTGTGTGTGTGTATATATTGTTTTTTATATATAAATTGTTCTGTTAATTGTAATTTTGCTATCAAACACACATCACTGACACACACATCAGCACCCTTGGGTTATTCACCAACACACAACAATAACAACTAAAGTTACATACCATAGTCATGCACAGAACACACACACATAGCAGACCAATGCAATTTTATAATAGTTTTACCAATACATTATCCTTCACATGCAATACATCAACCTAACCAGCACTGGTTTCCTATCTGTCACATGCATCACACATACAAAGATAAAAAAAAAAGGATTGGTCACACCACCCTTGCAAATACCAGCATCCAGATCATCACATATGAGAAAAGCTATTTCAAACACATTCATCACATGTGGCACATCTACACCATCCAATCTCACAAGCATTGTGCCCTTTCAACAGTTGAAGAAACATTTATGCATCCTCTACAAGTTAATGATGTGAAGACTTTTCAAAGTTGTATTTTTTGTTATGAAATAGTGAATGTTTGGATCTAAGAAAGTATATGTTGCGGGTGTGGAGAAAATGTTGTTGTGAAATATGGGGGTGTATGCTGTATAAAGTCATGCTCGGGTAATACTACGCTTTTTGCGACTAGTTGTCACCCATTCCACACCATCAATGCTATTTCTTCTGGAGAATTTATCCTGCGAGACGCAATTGTTCAACTGAACAGTAACGTCAGGTCATTTCTCAAAGATTACTAGAAAAAGAGGATATTA
The DNA here is from genome assembly GCA_037952835.1 of Lithobates septentrionalis. Classification (NCBI taxonomy): domain Eukaryota; kingdom Metazoa; phylum Chordata; class Amphibia; order Anura; family Ranidae; genus Lithobates; species Lithobates septentrionalis. The sequence goes on from JBBDGP010000614.1 coordinate 8,274,966, forward strand.
CGCTTCTGTCATCCAGCAGGGACGGGACAGAGCTGCAAAGGGAAATAGAGACAAACTATCTGTTACACCAAAACACAAAAACAAAATATATAAAATTCTATAGCTAATGAGAACAGGTTCACCTGTCACGTTTGTAACGACATATTCAAAATAAATAATAAAAAATAATAAACACTAAATAATTAAAATGAATCTTCCTATTCTTTACACTGATAAAACTTTATAACATAATTCAAGCAGGTTGTCATTTCTCCAGTAGACGAGCACCAACATCAGGAAATTCTCTGTCATCCAGTCTCCTTTCCTCTACAAACAAATGACAACCCACCTGGCTGTCATAGCCTGGGAATTTTCCCTGCAATGTTAAAACCTGTAAATACTACCATTTGAGCAGGTTAGGTAAGACTTTTGTTTCCACAGCAACCGGAGAGGAATTTACTATGAAACAATACATTAACTGTGGTACAAGTTTTGTAGTCTACCTTTGTACCACATGCACCCTAAGAACCTGTATAGGGAAACACTATAGTGACACCAATAATCTTAATGTCAGGCACATTTCTAATGCAACACATCACTTTATGCATTGTCACCATGGCGATCTTTCCTTATTCAGGTTTAGGGGAATAGAAAGGCTGGCTTGTTCACCCAGGGGAGGGGGCAGGGAGAGAAAGCTTTTAGGGATTTTGCTGTAACTGCGTGACACTCCACTTGCCATTGATTGAGGCTCTTGACAGGAGACCTCTACAGCCTGCCCACGTGACTCATGAGACTGTTCTGTTGTCCATGGCCGTAGGGGCTCTTCACCTTGAGATAATCCAATTCCAAGTTATTTTCTCACCTAAGTTTCCTCTGGTTATTGGTTATCCTTGGTTACAGAGGCACAACCCCTCCTTCGATTGGCTCCGTGCTGAGGTTCTCTCCTGGTCGCCACAATGCATTAAGACATGCTTCCAGAAGGTAGCCAAGGTCCTGTGCACCACTTCCCTCTCCTCCCTGCCGGAGGAGTACCGCGATTTTAGCGATGTCTTTGACAAAGGTCAAGCCTGTAGTCTGCCTCGTATGATTGCGCAATTGACCTTCAACCTTGAGCCATACCCCCTCGTGGCCGGGTTTAACCTTTGTCGGTCTTGGAGGATAAGGCCATGCAGGAGTATGTTGCAGACACACTTTCTCGAGGTTTCATCTGCAAAATCTCATCTCCTGCTGGTGCTGGTTTCTTCTTTGTGAAGAGTTGTGAACTGAGACCTTGTATTGATTATAGGGGCCTCAATTGTTTCACGATTAAGAATGCCTATCTGATTCCGTTGATTACGGAGTTATTTGACATCCTCAAGGGAGCAACGTGTTTTCACAAAGCTTGATTTGAGAGAGGCATAGAATCTCGTGAGGATTAAGGAGGGCGACGAGTGGAAAACTGCGTTTAAATACCAGAACAGGCCATTAGGAGTACTTCGTAATGCTTTTTGGCCTTTGTAGCGCCCTAGCAGTTTTCCAGGAATTTATTAACGATGTCCTCCGAGATTTGTTGTGTGTGGTGGTTTATTTCGACAATATCCTCGTATTTTCCAAGTCCCTGGAGAGCCACCACACAGATGTCGGTTTCTTAAGCACACAACAAAGAGAACAATCTCTATTGTAAATTGGAGAAGTGTGAATTCCATCGTGAACAGGTTAAATTCCTAGGTTATATCATTTCCACTGCTGATTTTTTGATGGACCCAGAGAAACTTTCAGCAGTCCTACAGTGACCCCGACCCGTGGGCTTATGTCCTCTGCAGCATTTTCTTGGCTTTGCCAACTATTATCAGAAGTTTATTCGTAACTTCTCATCTCTGGTCAAGCCCCTGACTGATATGACCAGAAAGGACAGTAACTCACAGTGTTGGAGTCAATTAAGGGCTTTGAGAGTCTTAAGGCTGCCTTTGTTTCTGCTCCTGTGTTGGCACATCCTGATCCTACATTACCTTTTTATCCTTAAGGTTGATGCTTTGAGACTGGAGTTGGCACCTTCTGTCTCAACGTCCTACCTCTGAGAGCGCTATGCATCCTTGTGGCTACTTTTCCAAGAAATTGTCACCTGCGGAGTGCAATTACGAGATTGGTGACAGAGAGCTGTTAGCGATCATTTTAGCCCTGAAAGAATGGAGACATCTCCTCGAAGGTACCACTGTGCCGCTTCTCATTCTTACTGACCATAAGAATCTCACATTCTTGTCTGAGGCTAGACGCCTCGCTCCCACAAGGGCACGATGGACTCTTTTCTTGTCTAGTTTCAATTACATTGTCTCATTCTTGGCCCTGGAGCCACCTGTCTATGGATTTCATTGTGGAGTTACCCAACTCCCAGGGCAATACAGTTATCCTTATGGTGGTTGACCGGTTCTCGAAAATGTCTCATTGTATTCCACTTAAGAAGTTGCCCACTTCTAAGGAACTGGCTTCCATTTTTGCTCGGGAGATCTTTCGCTTACATGGGCTACCCAATGTAATTGTCTCAGACAGGGGTAGTCAGTTTGTGTCCTTGTTCTAGCGAGCCTTTGTGCACAGTTGAGAATTCAGCTTGCTTTCTCCTCTGCGTATCACCCACAGTCTAATGGGGCAGCAGAACGAGCCAATCAGTCCTTGGAGCAATTCCTACGTTGCTATATTTGACCATCATAACAACTGGTCAGACCTCTTACTGTGGGCGGAGTTTGCTCACAATAGTGCCTTGAATTCTGCTTCCTGATTGTCCCCCTTTATGGGGAACTATGGTTTCCAACCTTCCATGTTGCCTGACTCATTTGTTCCGCAGAGTATTCCTGCGTTAGAGGAGCATCTCCGTGGTCTCTGTTCCACTTGGGCACAAGTCCAGGAGGCTTTGCGACATGCTAATGATAGGTACAGATTCCATGCTGACCGCAGACACCTACCTGTGCCTTCCTACCAGGTTGGGGACAGGGTCTGGCTGTCATCTCGCAACCTCCGACTTCGTGTTCCCTCTCTGAAGTTCGCACCTCAGTTTATTGGGCCTTTCTGTATTCTTCGCAGGATTAGCCCAGTGGCTTACGCATTAGACCTTCCTTCTAATATGCGTATCTCAAGTGTATTTCATGTCTCCGTAATAAAACCTTTGGTCTGCAACCACTTTACCACCTCGGTGCCTCGTCCTCACCCTGTACAGGTTGAGAACCATGAGGAGTATAAAGTACAGTCCACTGTTGATTCCCATAGGCGCATACAGTACCTGGTGCATTGTAAAGTGTACGGTCCGGGGGAACGCTCTTGGGTCTCATCATCAGACGTACATGCCCCTGTCCTCTGATTTCCATAGACGTTTTCCCCTCAAGCCTGGTGGTCCTCTGAGGGGGGAGGGGTCATTGAGGAGGGGGTACTGTCAGGGCTGGGCTCAGCCCTTCTTTCTCTGAGCTGGCCGCTCAGCTGTCAGCTACTCGACAGCTCCTATCTCTCCGCAGTGACTCCTGTTGATGATATCCTGCTCATCAGTCCTGCCTACTTAAGCCGTCCAGCCCAAAAGATCTATGCCTTCGCCTTGATCACATCTCTAGAGACGCTCTCCTGTGTTCCTGTTAAAGACTTGCTTGGCTGACATTCTTTCTGGCTCCGGATCCTGCTTGCTGTTCTACTACGCTCATCTCTGGCTCCCTGACGTTTTGGCTTGTCTGACTATCCATTCTGGTTCCTGAACTCTGGCTATGTTTTGACTACGTTAACTCTATTTACTTTTTTTATTATTATTATTAAACATGTGAGATTTAACTGTACTTCTGTCTGATTCATGGTTTCTGACATGTCTATATATTATTGTATCAATTCTGCAAAGCTTAATTACATATACCTGAATCTTAGTGATTAGTGATACTATTAATTTTCAAAAGTTCTGTTTTAATGTAGTTATGACTAAGGCCATGTAGGCTGAAACGCGTCAACTGGTTTTATCTGCATTTGTACACTGTGGTCTTTCCATAAACATGAAGATTTTTAAGAGCAACGACTAGCTGTGTGGATCACGCTGTATAAATGGCTGTTTTGTGGGTAACGTGGCATGTGCAGGTGACTTGATGGTGTGCAAATGTGATGCTTCGGACAGGGGAGGGATGATGGGTGTTTATTGGTGCTACATTATTAGTCATGGACTATTGCAGGGATAGAGAATAGCCCTGACAGCATGTTGTACATCAGTATGTATGATCATTTCTGGTTTGCCTAAATGTTTCCATATAGTGTGGTGCAAGATTGTTTATGTAGATCACATTTCCACATGCATGATTGCATACCCAGAGTGCATATTTGTGCACCATTACATAACTGTCTGAATGAAGGACCCATTTTTTTGAACTGGATAATATAATAACAGTTAAAGAAAAAAGACCACTTCTGGCTGCAGTGGTGGAACTGCATTATCATGCAAATGTTTGTATATTACTGATGTTAAAAATATTGGTGGATTCTATTGATACATTAGAAATCTTTTTCTGGATAAGTACTACCTGCATGTGCATTGTTTTACCAGCAGTTGTTGAAAATAAGTAGAATTATTCCTGTGGATGGAATTATCATCTGAGAAGACACATATTATTGAACATAGGGCTCTTGAAGCAGCAGATGCTAGTTATATGGCCAGTATAATATAGGTTGCTCTTTTACCAATGACTGTATGTTGACCCCTACATTTTAGTTAATCTAAAATGTATTTGTCTTGTCATACATTAGGGAAAACGTAAGTCTTTTGAGTATTTAAATTGAAGGTTACAGAATACATTTGTATTTACTTTTTTTTTAAATTTTGTTATAGTGTATCAAACTTCCTGTAGCTGTACAAGATTAGAAATAACAACCTTGATAGACAGATGATTTTTTTTTCACTCCATAATAATATTTTTAATTTAACCTGTTGTATTATAAAAATGTTAATTTAACTTTTTTTTTTACCTTATAGAATTTCACTCGTGATAACAGGGTGCAAGTAATCATGGAAAAAAAGTCAAATGGGATTTGAAGCACATCAGGCTTCAGCAAAGACAATTTGCAAGACTGGATGATTTTGTGTCATCATACAAAGAAGGCCATATGTCACTTTGAGCCCTGGTTCACAAAAAAAAAGAGGCTGGGATAAGATCGTCCATCTCATGTTTCATCAATGGGACAGTTTACCCTCTGGAATGCGTGCCATTGCTTCAGTTTGTCAGTGTGCATGTGCCGATGACGTCGGCACATGCAAATACAGGGGATATCTGCTAAACCGTGCAGGATGAGATATCATGGGTAGCTACAAGTAAGCCTTGTTATAGGCTTACCTGTAGCACAAAGTGGTGTGTAAGGGTTCACAACCACTTTAAGGTTAGCTAATAGAGGGATTAGAGGTATTAGGGTTAGCTAATAGAGGGATTAGAGGTGTTGGGGTTATGTATCAGAGGGGTTATGTATCAAACCCTTAGTAACCACCACTACAGCTTTCTTGAAGGATACAAAGCATATTATCCAAATAGTGGAAAACCTTCCGCTTAAGAATAACAGTTTGCTCGTGACGGCCGATGTAGGCTCATTGTACACGATTATTGGACATCATGATGCGATCCAATCGGTACAATGGGCCTTAAATAAATCTGATCTCCCTTCCCGACTACAAGCCTTTCTTTTGAAATCGCTTGAATTTTGCCTCACCAGAAATTATTTTTGGTATGGGAAAAAATTTTCTTCAAACTCTCGGTGTTGCCATGGGCGCACGTTTTGCACCTAGCGTCGCAAATATTTTCATGGCACACTGGGAGGAGGAATGTGTCTTTGGTAGTAGACCATCTCAATTGGTCTGCTACCAAAGATATATAGATGACCTCATTAGCCTCCAACTTTTCATGTCTAGGCTTAATGGTAACACCAGAAATATTAGTCTATCTTGGAACGCTGATGCTTCCTGCATAGCCTTCCATGACCTAGAAATTTTCAAGCATGATGGGACTTTTAAAAGTAGGAACTATTGCAAGCCAACCGATCGGAATGGGTACATTCCCTTGGACAGTTGTCATCATAATTCATGGTTGCTCAATATACCCAGACGACAATTCATTCGCCTACGACGCAACTGCTTTCTTGATAGTGATTATTTCTCTCAGGCCAATGTTATGGCAGAGAAATTCATACAGAAAGGCTATACTTAAGAGCATATATCAGAAGAATTGACCAAAGTAGGCACCATGGACAGATCTAGGTTGGTAGCAAATTCTACTAAAATTAACAGTGATCAGAATCCCCCTCAATATAGGATCACTTTAGACTCATGGGCGTCCGCAGAACTTTTTTCAGGGGGGGGCATAATTTTATGGACACCCATGCTCTCAATGTTTACTATTTGCCAGATATGTGGAAACAGAACCAGTGAGAGATGGAGGTAGTAGTGGAACTAAGGAGACAGTAAGGAGTTCAGTAATGAAGTGGAGAAAACAGGAGTATAGAGAGAGAAGGTAGTACAGATAGAAGGCAGCAGAAGAGGCAGAGCAAGAAAGTGAAAGACAGAGGCAGAAGTAGTGAGAAGGGATGGGAGCAGGAGTAGAGAGAAAGAGGGAAGGCATAAAAGATTGAGAGGAAGGCAGTAGTACTGAGAGAGAGGGAAAGCATATTACTTATCACTCCATGCCATGCCTGCAGAAGTGACACCTCCCCCACCTACACCTGCATGCTCCCCATCAATCATCCTTCCTCTCACCACCTACGGAGTCCTGGCTGCTACTAACTGCTGTTACCTGTGGTTCCTCGCTGTTCTTGTTGCCTAGGCACAGGTAGCATTAGCATATCACTGGGTGGCTCGCAGTTGAGTGGCCGATGGCAGTGTCGGCCCGGATCTACATAGTGGCAGACTGCCAGCATGTCACTCAGTGGCTCGCACTTGAGTGGGCGGATCCATCTACACAACATGATGAGACACAACCACACTACTCAGGCAGCCAATCACTGAAGAGGAGGGCGGAAAGGCTGAGCTGCGGAGCCAAGGACACTGGACAGCAGGGCTGCCATCAGACATTTTGGGGCCACTTACACAGTTTTAGGCCTGGCTCCCCCCACCCCCAGACCTGACCATCAAAATTCCCCAGGGCCCGCCCACTGGCAGTCCCACCAAGTCCCATCCCATGTCCTCCTCTTTCAGTCTCATCCCGATCCCATGTCCTTCTCCTCCTCCTCTAGTCCCATCTCCTTCATCCCACATCCTCCTCCTCCTCCAGTCCCATCTCCTTCATCCCACATCCTCCTCCTCCTCCAGTCCCATCTCCTTCATCCCACATCCTCCTCCTCCTCCAGTCCCTTCTCCTTCATCCCACATCCTCCTCTATCCCATGTCCTCCTCCTCCAGTGCCTTCTCCTTCATCCCACATCCTCCTCCTCCTCAAGTCCCTTCTCCTCCATCCTGGGACTCGGGTTCTGGTGGCAACTGTCTCCAAAGCAATTTCTCTCTCACTAACTGTTGCGCCTACGTGACCTCACAATGGGACACAGATGGTAAAAAAAAAGAATGTGGTTTTAACTCTTCCATAATTTAGCGAAAATGGAAAAAAAGTGCTTGCTTTATATATATTTTTTATACATAACTAGAAGATCTAATAGGGTCATATCATTGCATGAGATTTCCTCTCACTTCCTGTCTTAGTGTCACCAGAACAGGAAGTGGGGGGATTTCACTGTGGGTAAATAGCTTGCAATTGTTGCCTTATAATATCCAAATTATATTGATTTATATATATATATATATATATATATATATATATATATATATATATATATATATATATATATATATATATATATACAATTGCTGGCTATATTCCCACAGGGAGATTCCCTCACTTCCTGTTTTGGTGACATCAAGACAGAAAGTGAGGGGAAATCTCCTGCAATGACATAACCCTGTTAGATGTTCTAGTTATGTATCATACTAAAGTATATATAAAGCAAGCACTTTTTTTCCCATTTTGGCCAAATTATGATTTTTTTTTCCCCATCTCTGCCCCACGGGTTGCAGGAAAAAAATTGCTTGATTCCCCCATTAACACAGACAGTGTTGTTGGGGGAACCCCTGCTGTAGAGCCATTGTATTCTCCCAGTGGGGGGTGGGAAAACCGCCCCTGCCAGGAGAACACAGTAATTATTGCTAGTGACTACAAGAGCTGCTAGCGATAATTGTATGTAAAATCTGACAGGTTGGTCGTACTCAAGTTGATCGATCGATTAACTTGGGTACATTCAGCCTGTCGATACATAGTTTGAATCTCAGCCAGTCTCTGCTAAACAGAATTCAAACCATTTATGGCCGGTCTTATCTGCACTTTAGCTGCAATCTTCACAGGGGCCGATCCAGTTTTTCTCAGCAGGGGATCTGTCCGTGGATCCCTCGCTGAGCGGGTAACTGACAGACCTGTGTCTGCTCATGCCGTACGTTTACACCCAACTGTCCTCTGATCCGGCCAGATGGAGGGGAATGGGGGCCCTTCCATCGTTTCTTTTTGCCAGATCAGAGGCAGGCGGGTGTAAACGGACACCGACGGACCAAATCCGGCGGACAATCCGATCGTGTGTGGGCTTCCCCGGACTTTCAGCGGACTTTTCCAGTCGCAAATCTGACGGACTTTAGATTTGGAACATGCTTCAAATCTTTACGTCGTAACTCCGCCGGACCCAGAAATCCGCTCGTCTGTATGCTAGTCCGACGGACAAAAACCCACGCTAGGGCAGCTATTGGCTACTGGCTATCAACTCCCTTATTTTAGTCCGGTGTACGTCATCACGTACCAATTCGTCTGTGTGATCGTATGTAGGCAAGTCCGCTCATTAGAAAGTCCGCCGAAAGTCTGTCGGACGGGCTGTCAGACTTTTGTAGCCAAAAAGTCCGACCATGTGTACGCGGCATAAAAGTCAGAATTGGAGAACACATTCAAAGTATCCTTAAAAAGGATGATGAGTGTCCCCTTGCTCTCCACTTTATCAAATTTCACAATTCTGAACCCAAGGGTCTCATCTTCAAAAGGAATCTACAAACGTAACTTACCACAACGAAGAGGAGACTTTGATAGAATTCTCTATCAGAAAGAAAAGATGTGGATTTACAACTTGAACAGTCTGCAGCCCTTGGGGCTCAATACTGAATGTAACTTATCTGTATTCCTTGAACCCTGAGTTCCTCTGCAGTCTCCTACCCTTCTCATGGGGGTCGTTTCTGACTATCACTATATAATAACTCTTGATCTTTACCGTTTTCTGTCTGTTCTCCCCTCACTGATGGGTTATTTCATTTTCTAATTGTAGCTAAGCAAGGGACTAATTGATGTACATCTGTGGAAGCAGTACTATGGTCAGCAAATGCTTAATCTAAGGTGGAATGATGTGTCTCTCCTGGATTAATGCTAAAACTGTATGTATGCCCTTTGGGCTAATTGATGTATACCTGCTGTGAGCCATGCCTAATTTTTGTTGGTATGATATGCCCAGTTAAGACTAAGGCCAAGACAGTATCTATGCTGCTAGGGTTGTATGTAGTGGCCATGGTGGCCAGCTTGTGGTAATACATGTGGCTACGGCCTCCTATGTCCTGCTATATACTAGGTATGTGACAATTCCTCAAATACTAAGAGAGGAATAGACAAGCTGATGGCCCTAATGAACTGCTAACAAATTACAATGCCTAACTTATGGTGGAGGGTCATGCCCCTCTCAGAGTAATGACAGGACTTATACATGTTATCCATATGCTGTATACATGCTGCAGCCTGCGGTGATCTATGTGGCTAAGGTTCCCTATGCCCTGCTATATACAACCAGGTATGTGATAGTTCCTCCAGTACTAAGAGGGAAACAGATAAGATGTTGGCCCTAATGAACTGCTAACAAATAACAATGCCCAATTTATGGTGGAAGGTCATGCCCCTCTCAGAGTGATGCTGAGATCGTACATATGCTGTCTGGACTTACTGATATATCTGCGGTAGCAGGATTATGGTGACCAATGCCTATTCCTCTGGTGGAATGACGCACTCCCCCTCCAGAAGAGTGCTAAGACAGCATATGTACTGTTTGGGTTGTATGTAATAGCCACTTCAGTCAGTATGTGACTAGTGTTCCCTATGTCCTGTTATGTTTATTTAGGGATGGGACAGCTCCTCCAACGTTAAGAGGGAAATATATAAGCTGACCATACCTAATAAATAGTTAATAAACACCCAGGTACCCTGCTTGCTCTGAATAATCCTTCAGTGGAGATACTGTGTGTTTATTGTTCTTTAGTTATGTATTCTTGTTTTCTGTGTTTTCTATTTTTATTTTTTATTTTCCATTTTTCTAAGTCTATCATTTTTGGATTTTGTATTTGTTCTGGTTTGCTTGCACTCCATGGTCGCCCGCCCATTGTATTTGTTGTTTTTCTATGTATATGGCTGCCTAAACTAGGAGGACATCTGTGTAAACCACCGGTGATTCCAATTAGTGGATCACTCGGATGATATTTAAAGACGTGGGGCAGACGTCCGCGCATGCTCTGATGAAACTCGTGTGACGAGTGAAACGCGTCAGCATGACGCCATCACGTTCTGTGATGTGAGGACACGGCCTGTCCACCCATGAGACGAGCCACCAGACGCCATTCGGTCTCCCGCTGGATACCTTGCAAATACTGCGAGATCTCGGAGTTTAACCCGGCAGCAAAATGGCAAGTACGGGACTTGTGTATCTTCCGGACATGCTAACCATTGCAGGAAGTGTCTACCTTATCCCTTGCAGCCCAAACCGTAGCACCAAGATGTCTGTACCATCTATCATGGACACACGATCTGGACAAGACGGCCTCAGCATGACGGAAGCGGTGAGATGTGTCTGATCTATCTGTAAAGTGATCTTACACTTACCTGCAGTAGAAGGAATCCACTAGCCCGTCCTGAGCTGTTACTATTTAAAAAGCGGTATAGACATATGCTGTTAATCCCCAGAGGGAACTTGTGTCCATTGAGTGCTCTGTTTATTTGAACTCAATTCCAGGGGAAACTAAGGTACCTTTGGGACTTTACATATTTCTTGCCATCTCCTAAAGCGAATTATATTGTTCTCACTTAATACTTATATACATTCAACTTTGGATGAACTCTGTGCACTTTATTTTGCCAACTGGGATTACTAATACAGCCAGCCTTCTAAACTGGCGCCTATATGCACGGATCTGGTGCATCCTGCTACCTCTAGCTCCAATTGTTTAGTGTTCTTGCAGGTTTATCTTTTCTTTTATTAATAGGATAAAATCTTGATAAACCAAAGGGTAGGGATGTCTGTGAGGCCTGTATGTTTGTTTGTGGTGGCCATCTGTGTCCCTAAGACAATTGTCTATTTTTAAATGTACGTGGTGGAGGTTAGTAGTATTAATTTAGCCATTAACTGGCTAATGTTATGTGAAAAGTTCTAAATAAAGCTATATTTTATTTTTAAGAACATTTTTTTCCCCTTTTTGAAGAATTCTTCTTCTTCTTTATCAATATTTAAAGATCATACATGTGCCTGGTGTATAATAAATGATTGAATCCCAATATGTAATGCAGCTATACACCATTCATATAAATGAAAAATACATTTATAATCAGTAAAAAATAATTTTAAAGCATACAAAAAAGTCCTGCTGGAAAAATTTTAACACCACCATGCCTAGATCTCTCTTCTCTAAGGCCGAGATGATTCTCATTTGTAAAATACTTTTAAAAAAAAATATGATGGCAGGCGATCCAACAGTGCCGAGCGGGGAATAATCCGGTATGTCCGCCACCGGCTGGGGAGGAGATTTCAACACCAACCAACGGTGCTGCAGGTGTTGGTCGGATCTGAAAAGGCAGAGGGAGGACTTTTTACGCACTGTCAGTCTGAGGGTCACTGCCACAGCCGATTGCGAACAACCGGTAGTTATTTTGACCATTTCCCCGGGGGAGGGGGGACTGCCTGCCTCAAAATTTTACCTGCTGGGGCACCCCTTCAGCAGCCCCTACAAATAGTTAATGAGGACAGGGAGCAGGACCAGCAGGCGGCAGATTCGCCAAATCACTCTGATGCTTCTGGTGGGGAGATGGAGGGGGCAGAGCTGCAGCCACAGTTGGCCTCCCCACAGGAAACTTCTGCAAGTCCAGCCATGAGCCAGCCGCTCCAGGAGGAGGAGGAAGATGAGGATGAAGCTGAGGGCCGACGAAGAAGCCCACCTGTAGTTCTTTATTCAAGTCCTGAGGAAGAGGGGGAGGCTGAACAGAGAGCTCCGGACATTGGTGTGGCAACGTACCGCACTCAACAGGACATCATGGTGGTGATGGGGTGGTTCCATAAACGCCTAACCTATCTTGAGGACCTGATGGGCTTGCCACCACCTGATGACCAGCCAACAGAGCTCAACCTTTTTAAATTTTTTTTTGGTTATTGATATTTATAAATTTTTTGTTAAAGTTTATTACAAATATTATTTTATTAAAAAAAAAATAAAAAAAAGGTATCCAAACCTTCAAAAAAATAAAAAATAACGTAAACAAAAAAAAATTATTAAAATAAAATGTTTTTTTTTAACACCACCATGCCTAGATCTCTCTTCTCTAAGGCTGAGATGATTCTCATTTGTAAAAAAGTTTAAAAAAAAAATTATGATGGCAGGCGGTCCAACAGTGCCAAGCGGGGAATAATCCGTTGTGTCCGCCATCAGCTGGGGCAGAGATTTCAACACCGACCAACGGTGCTGCGTTGGTCGGATCTGAAAAGGTGGAGCGAGGACTTTTTACGCACTGTCAGTCTGAGGGTCGCTGCCACAGCCGGTTGTCATTTTGACTATTTCCCCGGGGGGAGGCTGCCTGCCTCAAAATTTTACCTGTTGGGGCACCCCCTCAGCAGCCCCTACAAATAGTTAATGAGGACAGAGAGCAGGAGGATGACGAGGAGCAGGCGGCAGATTCGCCAAATCACTCTGATGCTTCTGGTGGGGAGATGGAGGGGGCAGAGCTGCAGCCACAGTTGGCCTCCCCACAGGAAACTTCTGCAAGTCCAGCCATGAGCCAGCAACTCCAGGAGGTGGAGGAGGAGAAGGAAGATGAGGATGAGGCTGAAGGCCGGCGAATAAGCCCACCTGTAGTTCTCTATTCAAGTTAAGAGGGAGAGGCTGAACAGAGAGCTCCAGACATTGGTGTGGCAACGTACCCCACTCGACAGGACATAAGGGTGGTGATGAGGTGGTTCCATAAACACCTAACCTATCTTGAGGACCTGATGGGCTTGCCACCACCTGATGACCAGCCAACAGAGCTCAACCTTTTTCTTTAATTTTTTTTTTTGGTTATCGATATTTATATATTTTTTATTAAAGTTTATTAAAAATGTTATTTTATTAAAAAATAAAAAGGTATCCAAACCTTCAAAAAAATAAAATAAAGTATACAAAAAAAATTATTAAATTAAAATAAAGTGTTTTATAGTTGAGCATCGGCAGAGAGTGAACATGAGCGGGAGCAATAAAGAGGAGCGCAGTCTGAGACCACGGGGACCCATGACCTCCAAGGGGGAAACATAGAAGGTTAAGAAAATGAGAGTAACATCCAGAAAGAAACACAGGCAAAAGCAAACAAACCCATGATTCGGACAGACCTCAAAATATTTGTTTGCAGGTCCTGATAGTTTTGTTTCAAACCATCCTGTATTTTTACGTCTTGACTATTTTTTGCACTCTAATAAATGGAATACATTATCTAACAATAGAAGTTTATGGCGTTTGCATTATGCAAATAGATCCATCAGCATTTACAAACAACGTCGAGAAACCATTTCTTTTTATAATTGGCATAGCTGTGGGTTTGCTATTTTTGGGGAGCAGACTCCGAAGACTCCTCGGCTAAGACTGAAATGAATCGCAATAAAATATAATAAAAATGATTTCTTAAAATAAAATGTTTTATAATTGGGAAACCCCCCTATAACTGTAATAGAACAGTCAATGGGTAGGCCCATATTTTAGAGTTTATTAAAAAATAAATAAATAAATATTAAAAAAAAATACTTTAATGCATGAATTAATACATTAATGAATTCTATAATCTTTACTTACAGCGATTGAAAGAAAAAAAAAAAAAGATATATATATATATATATTTTATGTCAAACAAACCCTCCTTTATCTTCTAAAAATGGTACAGTGCTTACCAAGTTAGTTTCCTGTAAAAATTATACTCATTTGAGGGTTGTGATAGGAGTGTTGGCAGCATGGAGGGTGTTGGAAAAAAAACGAGTTTCAAAATTCACATTTGCGCAGAACTGCATACCGGTCTCACAGGTAGTAAGCAATTGGGACCGTTTGCATGGTACCCGGTCCAGGATGCTGTCCCAAGGCAGAAAAGATTGCAAGTAAATTTTTTTTTGCTTTAAAAAACGTGTGTTTTGTGTTTATTTTATGCATATACAAAAATTGGAATCTTGGGTTCTTCATGTATCCGTCTTTAAAAAATTACAAAAAATAAGAAAAAAATTACCTCAGTGTGATTAGTCGTTCCACAGGGGGTATACTGTTATGGAAATATGTATCCATTTGTTGCAACCGACTACTGAGTAAACCCATTAACTCATCAAAGCTGTTATCAAAAAAAAATGTGGGGTGTATTAGTGGACATGATAAGAAAGGAACAATGTCAAACATCATGAATCCAAACAAGTTTTACTAACCTTTTTATGGACATCCTAGTGTAGTCCAAAAATGTATCCTCATGATCACGTGCGTCACTGTACATGACCCAAAATTGGCCTCTCTTCTCGATCAGCAATTATGAGGTGAAACCAGTATCTGCGTGGCCTCTTTCTCCTCTCTCTTTCATGCAGAAAATATGACGTAACAGTGGCTGCTGCCACAAAACACACCATCTCATCATCACTTATCTTTGCAGAGGACAATATAAACACATGGAGCAGGAAGCACAATGATGAACCGGAAGAAGCATATTCACCCAGGAAGCAAATGAAAAAAATCTAAAAACATAGCAACAAATGATGAAAGAGATGATCATGTTTCCTATTGGCTAAAAAAAAAAAAAAAGCCAAAGCTCAAAAACACCGGAAAACGCTGTATACAAACGTGCAAATACACGCAACAAATCGCCAGAAAAACCGCTACGCTCAGGTGTGAATGCAGCCTTAGTGTCATATCTGTCCACCACAATGTCGCAGTCCCACTAAATCTCGTTGATCGCTGCCATTACTAGTAAAAATATAAAAAAAATGTAAGGTCCCTAAATCTATCCCACAGTTAGTAGACGCTATAACTTTTGGGCTAACCAATCGCTTATTGGGATTTTTTTTTCCAACAAAAATGTGGCTGAATAAATATTGGCTGAAACTGATGAAGAAATTCAATTTTTTTTTCAAATTTTTTTAGTGGGTATGTATTATAGCAGAAAGTAAAAAATATTGGAGTTTTTTCATCAAATTTTTTTTAATTTATAGCACAAAACATAAAAACCACAGAGGTGGTGATCAAATACCACCAAAAGTAAGCTCTATATGTGTAAAAAGAACATCAATTTTGTTTGTGTACATTGTCACAGGACCGTGCAACTGTCAGTTAAAGTAACGCAGTGTCGTATCGCAAAAAATGGCCTGGTCAAGAAGGGGGGTAAAAGGGGGGCTGAAGTCGTTCATTGGCAATTGTGCATTCATGCAACTCTGTAACCAAATGTATTCATCCAATTTTTTATTGTAATGTTTTTTCACATAAATCTCCCTTTATTTTTACCTGAGCCAGATCTGATCCATCGATGTGCACCAGAGCAGCTGCTCTCTCCACTGTCTCCTTCCTCATTGTGCAAATTGGCTGCCACTGCTGTCAATCAAATGCTGTAATCAGGGAGCGGGGGGGGGGGGGGGCGTGGCCGAGTCGCCTGGTCTGTGTCAATAGACTGGGTGCCTCGGGAGTGAGCCCGCATGGGTGAACTCAGGGAAGGGGCCTGGAGTGCCAGCAGGGGACCACAGAAAAGGAGAATTAGGGCTGCTCTGCACCAAACAATTGCACAGAGCATGTGAGTATGACATCACTTTAATGTGCTGATGGCCAATCTCAATTCTTGAGGCCCTAAAATTCCAGTACAGTACATACACCCCAGAGATGACCTCTTATTGTAAAGTAGATAGTGTGAGGTATTTATTATACATGGGCCAAACACCACCCTGGTCGGTTTGCATCAGAATTCCCGAACAGGGGAAATGTTCTAACCTGAATGGCAAACCCCATTGAAATCTATGTGAGCCGAACAGGAAAAATCAAAAGTGCCCATTTTGAAGGCTTAAATGCAAATATTTGGCCATAAAAGAGGTATGGGGGTCTGGGTACTGCCCTGGGGGACATCAATGGGCAAAAAATTTTGAAAAAAACAATCTTATTTTCTTCTGCAGTGATTTTAAATAGGCTTAACATGCAACAATAAAAATGAAAAATTATTTTAAATATAGTGCCTTGGGGGTCCCCTTAGTCTGCCTGTAAAGTGGCTCATATGTACCATGTATAGAAACATGCTGAAACTGACATTTCCAAAAAAAAAAAAAGAGAGAAAAAAGGTAAATCCCATTTAAAATGACTCGCAGTTACAATTGCCAGCACCTGGTTATTGAAAAAATAAAGAAAAAAACGCCAAAATGATTAAAAAAAACTGAGTCGGGCCCCCCCAATCCATAACAGACCCTTATCTGGGAAGGAAAGCGGGGAGGACAAGCGAGCACCCATACCAGGCCACATGCCCTCAACATGTGGGGGGTGGGTGCTTTGGGGCACCTTGTCCCCATGTTGTGCAGGACAAGGGCCTCATCCACACAACTGTCTTATCAGCGGGGGTCTTATCAGAATCTGGAAGCCCACTTGTTGATCTTCTCAGTGAATTAGCAAAGTGAAAGTCAGAACAAGAGCAATTAATCTTTTTGTCAGACCTCTTACATGACTGACCTTTTTTTTGAAGGGTAAATGCTTTGAAAGTGTTGACCATGGAGATTTTTAAATACCGTAGTATGTTGCCATTACACGTGAGTGTGCAATTTTAAAACTAGACATATTTGTTATTTATTTACTTTGCCTCAATTATTAGTGGTGCCTTGAGGTGGCATTGTGGATTAAATATTATTTTCCAATAAATAAAACTATTATAATTTATATCAAAATTATTACAGCAGAACAGTTTATATGGTTGTGGTTGAAATAAATTTCTAAAGGGGGGGCATGTCCCAGATGGAACAGATGTGATTCCCAGAGGTACTGCACATCTGATCATCTGCTCCCCAGTTACTGTTGCCTTCAGGATTGTTTTAGGATGTACAGTGCCTTGAAAAAAAAAATATTCATACTCCTTGAAATTTTCCACATTTTGTCATGTTACAAACAAAAAAACTTAAATGTATTTTATTGTGTAATAGACCAACACAAAGTGGCACATAATTGTGAAGTGGAAGGAAAATGATAAATTGTTTTCTAGATTTTTTACAAATAAATATCTGAAAAGTGTGGCTTGCATTTGTATTCAAATTTAAAGGGGTATGAATACTTTTTTAAGCCACTGGATGCAGCTTTACGTTCTGTTTATTATGTGGGGTGGGAGGAGGGAATTCATCAGTTCCTGAAGAAGTAAATATTGTGATATCCGTTGCACTTTATAACAAACTTACACCTATCTATAGATGGCAAGTATTAAACACTTTAAAAACATCTGCATTTTTATTAAACAATTATAATAAGCAGGTGCTAATAAGCAGCTATTTTATATGCAGGTTAAATCAGTCAGAAATAGAGAAAACAATTGTTGTGTAGGAGGCATATAACTGGCTGTTGAGCATCCAAACTCACCCATTAAGATGATGTCATACACGGAGATCATTTGTGAGGTTTGGGCACTTTCCAAGGCTGTCACTTGCTGCTCCAATATTGACAAGGAAGATTCCCCTGTGGTTAGGCGTTCAGAGATGGACTGCACTTCAGGCTGGACAGTGTGGAGCTCCTGACTGTTTGTGTCCTCCAGCTGGAGAATGAACGCCTCTATCTCTGATGTGGTTGGGAGGGCTTGAATAAGTGCCTGTAAGTCCTCATTCCCTTGAGGTATCCCCAGGCAATGTGGGGTATCACAAGTGCCGGACTGCAGATCCTCTGATGTCTCCAAGAATTCAACAGATGCCACCGAAGGGGTAGGAGATGCTGGCTGCACTTTTGTGAGCAAGACTTGCCGAGCGGGACCTCGTAGCTCCACCATGTTGGCGCTGTGTTCCCGGGAAGAAGCGTTGTATTTCTCCTTCATTTTTAGATGTGAGAAATTGTTCCATCATTGGCGTTAGCGCCCCAAAAACGCGTTTTTTAAACGCTTCAGTGTGAAAGGTCTCTAAAAGAGAAATCCAAACACAACTCAGAGTCCATGAACATTTTTGACTTCAGTTCAAAGATCCTGATTTCAATGATTTTGTTAACCTCAGTTTAACTACAGGCATTCAGGACAGAGCCACACTTAAGGTTATTCAATTGCCTTCATCTACAAGCAGCTCTTCTGCTATCTGTGCCAGAAGTAATTGAGACATCTTCAATATCATCCTTGGAAACGGACATAATTTCATCCTCAGATTCAGCTGCACCTTCGACTCCAGAATCTCTGTCCTATGTTAGAAGATAACTATGGCATAACAGTTTCCCAATACCACAGTATAGTTTTGAAACTGATATACAACTGCAAAGAGCATAACTTGCTTATCACACTGATGGTACTGTTCTCAACCCCAATACCAAGCTGAAGTCTGACATTTTGGATGCTTTAGCTGAAGAAATAATAAAGTACAAGGCATACCCTTCAAGTGCAGATCTCGATGATGTAGCTGCTGCTTGGGGGGGGAGGGGGAGGGAGAGGGAGGGGGAGGGAGAGGGAGGGGGAGGGGGAGGGGAGGGGGAGGGGAGGGGGAGGGGGGAGGGAGGGGAGGGGGGGAGGGGAGGGGGGGGAGGGGAGGGAGGGGGGGAGGGAGGGGGGGAGGGAGGGAGGGGGGGAGGGAGGGAGGGAGGGGAGGGAGGGGAGGGAGGGGAGGGAGGGGAGGGAGGGGGGGGATCAGACAACTCGACCCAGTCCATCCTTGCCTGGGACAAAAACAATTTTTAGGGAAACTACCCAGGATGGCCACAGCCCAGAAATGTCCTAGAAAAATTTTGACTGTTGGCAGGTATGCCCTGGAAGGTGCCTTGCTGCCCGGCCACTCACCAGCGCCCCCTTCAGGTGGCGCCCGTGGCACTTGCCATATCTGCCATACCCTAGATACGCCACTGTGTATAATGCATAATTAACCTCTTCCTTTCCACTTTTCTATTCTTGTCCACTATTCTTAGGCAAAGCCCTTCAGCGGCAGTGGAAATCACTACGCGATCGTGTGAGGAGGGACCTCACTGAAGAGGAAAAATCAGCCGATTCGGAGACCCAGCTCCCAAAAGGAAGCCGCATATTTACCACCAAAACCTGGCCTTCGTAAGGCAAGCTATGATCAGCAGCACCAGAGAGTAAGTTATTATTTTTTTTATATAATTAACCCTGTGCATTTAATTAACCCTGTGCATTTCTTTGCAGGCAATATGCATCTTCTTTGTATAATGTCAACGTCATTTAATTCTATTCTTTGTAGGACAATATCCAATACTGGCGAGAGAAGAGAGTAAGTAGGGGAAGTTCGGGGCACTGGACAGACCCACCACCAGTGCCACGGACAGCTCGGCCCACACATCTCCCTGTGACAGCAGTGTTGAAAGCCTCGCTGAGGAGGCAACACATGAGGTAACACATGAGGTAACTGTCCATCCATTATGTCAGCCTGTCTATGTCTGTCTATCTACATGCCTGCCAATTTATATATTTTTTTCTTTTGCAGGAATCCAGCGTCAGCCAACACGGGGATGTGCATGGTCGTGGAGGTGCCCGTGGCTCTGGGCGTAACCAGCGGCAGAGGGTGGGCGAGTTTGTTTCTGAGACTGAGACCAGGGTGCTTGCACTGCTGCAGGAAATGCGTCAGGAGAGGCACAGCTTTGATGCCATCCTTGACGCAAGCAACAAGCGCGCCTGCTTCTGCCGGAACATGTACTTAATGGAGTACATGGTTGGAGACCTTGAGATACAGTGCATGGATCGATTGAACACCATCTGTGTTCAATACAGTCAGTTAAAATACAGTGGACCTCAGCAGTGCAATCACACCCCTCTCTGTATCAGCCCCCTCCTCTCCGCCAGCCGACACCCACCATGCCCTCAGACCCCATTGTACCCCCACCCTCCTACGAAGAATTTACACCGCCATCTCATATGCATAGGCACCATCCCCATTCCTTCCCCCGTCCCCAATCTCCACATCCCCAAGGTGACCAGGCATCCCAGCAAACCTATCACCAGTGGCCAATAAAACTTTTTTTGCTTGACAAATTCTGTCTGTTTTAATTTATTATAGATTGCACAACAGCAGTCATTTGCACTCCGCTTGACACAAACGCATGCTGATTTAATGCACCTGGCTCGCAGCTGCAATAAGGAGAAACTGACACATGACAATCTAAATATTAGGGAGAGACAAGCGCTTATACGTTTATCAACAGATGACAAGATTGTCATTAGAAATGCTGATAAAAGGTGGGATAGTCACAGTATTAGATTCAGAGGTTTACAAAGAAGAGGCCTTACGCCAATTATCCGATACACACACATATCAATGGTTGTTGTCTAATCCCACCATCCCCTTTAAGAAAGAACTCACGACATTACTAGATAGAGCAGTGCAAGCAGGGATATTTACATCTAAGGATAAGGAATCATTCATTCCGGAACATCCTATATCACTGGTATTTCATCATTTGCCCAAGATCCATAAGGGGTTAAATCCCCTTATGGGACGACCAATTGTGGCTGGCATAGGCTCGTTAAACGAGCATTTAGGAGAATGGATAGATTCCCAATTACAACCCCTAAAAACCAACCTACCTAGTTACATAAGAGACACCAATCATCTGCTGAGCAAACTTCAAGATATAAAATGGGAGGATAACTTTAGGTGGATTAGCTGTGATGTTACCAGCTTATATTCCAGCATTCCACACCACTTAGGTATTCAAGCAGTTTCCTACTTCCTCAAAAAAGCAGGCAAGTTCTCTCTAGTTCTTCAGGAATTCATTTTGCAAGTTTTGGAATATCTTTTGACTCATAATTTTTTTATGTTTGACGGAGACTATTACCTCCAAAGATGCGGGGCCTCCATGGGAGCGAAATTTTCGCCCTTACTGGCCAACCTATATATGGGTTGGTGGGAGAGGTCCCACATCTTTGGACCAGATAGCCCCGCTGTATGCACACAATTTTTTTCTGTCATTTCATAGACGATTTGTTGTTCATCACGTCTGATGAAAATGCGAACTTAAATGTCTGACTTTCATATCTTAACGACAATTTGTTAAATCTGAAGTTTACAGGAAACCTACAAATTAACTCCATTGACTTCCTAGATGTGAAATTGGTGGATGCGGAAGGCACAATTCAATCTAGTCTTTATAGAAAACCCATTAGTGGTAATACTTTACTTAGGGCCAATTTTGCACATCCCAGTCGCACGATCAGAGGGATACCATATGGACAGTTTTTAAGATTGAAACGTCTGTGTAGCTCCCCAGAGGTCTTTGAGACTGAAGCCAATAATATGGCACACAGATTCAGAGCCTGAGGTTATACAGAAACACTCATTCATAAAGCCCTTGATACAGTTAGATCTATTCCTAGATCTTCGCTTTTGAAAAAGGAGACACATAAGAAAACCTCACGAAAAACATACTTTCCCTCATGTTCCAGTTTTTTCAACATCGTATAGTTCAGAGTTTATTAAAATTAAGAAGATCATAACTAAGCACCTCCCTGTTCTATACAATGACCCTGTTTACAACAATATTCTTTCTAAAGGAATTAAAGTAGTCTCCCGCAAAGCACCCACTTTAGGTCGCTCCCTTTCTCCTAGCTTGTTTTCGACCAACCAACCTAAGCCTAATTGGCTTAGTTTTACTGGTAACTTTAGGTGTGGAATTAAAACCTGCAATTATTGTAGTTACATTAAAACAGTCAAATACATTAAATCTTGTAGCAATAAGAAGGAGTTCCAAATTTCAACTTTTATAAACTGCAACACCAGGTTCGTCACATATGTTATTACATGTACTATCTGTCAGATACAGTACGGTGGTCGTATGACACGCCGCCTGAGGGATCGGTTGTACGACCACTTGCACGATATCGAAAAAGACAACCTAATGTAGCGAAACACTGGATCTTTACACATCATAAAGACACTTCTAGTTTTGTCATCCAAGGTATCGAAAGGGTCACGTCACCAGTGAGAGGAGGTGACAGATTTCAAACACTGTGCAAGCATGAAGCCCTTTGGATTTTTTTCTCTATATTTTCTCTATTTTTTCTATCTTTTCTATTTATTTATTTTAATATTCTTTAATTTTTACTATTTATTTATTATTTTTTACTTCATCATTCTCTTCATTTATTTTTCTTCTTCCCATCTGCACTTCAGCAACATCCTCTCCGAGTATCAATTTTCCTTGTTGTACTCTGTCTGTCACTTTTGCCTCTTCTGTTTAAACTGTTTGTTTCCAGTTACTTTTCTTCTCTCTTCCCACTCTCTCTCCTCCATTTTGTTCTCACTTCTTGCATTTTCACTTCACCCTACTCACTCACCTCCCGTGGTTTTGACATATCCCAGCTGGAGGGCGGGATCCGCCGATGTCGCTCGTTTCCATGACATCGGCGGCCCCAGCACAGCAGCGTCCTCCGTTGCCCAGCTACGATCAGCACATCGCGCATGCGCGGTCGGTGGCCGCTGTTACCTTCTTCACACGCTGTTATGCCAGAGACCTCAGTGTCTCCTGTTGCCCCGGCTACCGCTGCATGATGCAAGCGCGTCCTATGTTTAACATTGGAATCTCGTCCCGCAGCATCAGATCCCAGCACCGGCGCCGATCTGTTACTGGATCGTGCACTGCAGCCTGATGTTCTCTAACAGCTGTTCCATCCCCACAATGGTTACAGCATCGCCGAGGAGGTACCATGATGACAGTTTCACATTACTTTTTTCTGTACCCTCCTTGTCATTTACTCTTCCTCCGTTTAGAAAAAAATGTTTTTAAACTTTTGTTAGTGCCTTTTTGGCGGGATTTATGACGTCACACCAGTCTGGGGGTGGGAGGAGTCTTGTTTTTTTCCTTTTCTCTTCTCCTGATTGGTTGATGTTTCTTTATATAATTTTCACAGTATTTTCACATTTATCACATACCTGACGAAGGGGTCCTGCGTGACTCCGAAACGTTGCACTCTCTGTGTGTTGTGATCATGCAATAAACTACACGTTTGGACGCTATCTACGCTGTTCCATGGTGTGCTGGCAAATATTTCCATTTTGACTTGAACCAGTATCCAGCTGGTTGTTGCTGCAGCACCCATATTTCATGAGCTTATGTAGGAAAGTGTGCGATGGGAATATGAACTACCACAGGATTGAAAAGGCACACAGAAAAAAAGAGATTTCTGACCTTAAAAAGGACATAGGGGCACGCTTTGAAGACATAGACATCACTGCAGACAGCCTCAGAGACCCTGTACAGGCACATGACAGAATTCTCAACACCCACACGGTCATGCTACAGCAGCTTTCCTACCAAGACGATATCGAAAATCATAATCGTCGAAACAACACACATACGGGGGATCCCCGAGTCTGTAGGCCGCAAAAATCTGCCTGCGGCCGCAACGACCATCTTTAACCAACTGCTAAAACACCCCAAGTATAACCCCATCGAATTGGATCGTGTGCACCGAACCTCAGGTCCAGGGCACCACTGACCCCTCCTTTGTACGTGACACCCTATGCCGGGTACATTTCTACAAAATCAAGGAGAATATAATGAGGGCTGCCAGCACACAAACTTTTGTTGTTGGAAAATTTTATAGCCTGCTCTCAAACTTTGTGTCGGAAATTCAGACGGAAAAAGTCTGATGGAGCCCACACACGATCGGAATTTCCGACAACACAATCAGATCGCACTTTTTCCGTCAGAAAATCCGACCGTGTGTACAGGGCATTAGTCTTTTGGAGCCACCTAGTGGCCTTTGTGTTATTGCTCAATTTTTGCTAAACTTGACCTGTTGGTTCCTCCCTCACCACTAAATATAATTGCTATACTGTCTCCACTAATAACTTCTAGTTAGGGGAAATGTGGTTATATCCATGACAATTGTTTTTATGTGTATAAGGTCCCTCTGACTTGTGCCATCCCTCTTTCACCATTCCTCCTTTCTTTCCTTCCCCTTTCTCCTCCCTCTTTTCCTCCCCGCCTGCCCCCATCTCTCCTCTACCTTTCCAAACCCTATTCCTTTTGCTAGCAGCTGCTGCCTCTTGAGACTCTGAACAAGCATATCTCTTTCCACTCCCACCCAAACCCTTATGACTACTGATGGGCCAGTGGCATTAGCATCTTTTAACTGCAGAGGGTTTAACACACCAGAGAAGCGGAGCCAGATACTTTACCATTTCCATAAAATGCGTTCTAAAATCTTGCTGTTGCAAGAAACACATTTTCGTATGGGCTCCATACCCCCCCTACGCAACAGATATTACCCACAGTGGTACCACAGTACTAACCCCCAGGCCAAATCTAAAGGGGTCTCCGTCGCCTTCCATAAATCTTTCAACCCGGAAATACTGGACTCCCTTATTGACGTAGCAGGTCGTTTCATCTTTTTAAAACTGAAACTAAACAATTTTCTCTTTACAGTGACTAACAGGGCCGGATTCCCAACAGGCCAGGCCTCGGAGCGGGCCGGTTGTAACACAGCGGGAGACTGCTGTGTCCTGATGCTCACTGTTAAAAGTTTGGGTGCGCTGTGATAAAAGCCCCACCCTCCTCCTAGACCAGCTCGTGTGATAGAGGCAGTGTTCTGTCTATCACACGAGCTGGTCTAGGTAGGAGGAGGGCGGGACTTTTATCACAGCGCGCCCGAACTTTTCACAGTGAGCCATGACACAGCAGCAGGAGATGCCCGATGTGCACACATACTGACTGGTGAGACATTGTTTGGCACAGTAAGGCTGTGAGGGGGGCTTGCAATGATGGTGAGGGGGGGGGGCTTGCAATGATGATGAGGGGGGGGGGCTTGCAATGATGGTGAGGGGGGGGCTTGCAATGATGGTGGGGGGGGGCACTGATTGGGCTGCGTTGGCGAGCATTGATGGGCACTGATCAGACTGCATTGATGGGCAAATGGAACTGGCTGAACTGCAGAATTGTGAATCTCTGAAAGGAGCATTCAAGTCAAGCAGCCTTCCTAATTTGTATGCATCTCTCCCCTCTGAGACATATCCTAATCTCAGGAACCATGCACTCAAAATGACAACCATCTTTGGCAGCACTTATGTCTGTGAACAGACTTTTTCCAGAATGCAACATCTGAAATCTCCAACCAGATCTAGACTAACTAATGCACACTTGCATCCTTTGTTACGACTAGCAGTGACGAATATGGAACCGGACATTGACCATCTCTTTAGCCAAAAGCAGGCCCATAGTTCCCATTGAAATACTGGTATGTTTGTTGATTTAACTTTACTTGTTCTTCATTTTAAATATTGTGTTTGTTCCCATTTTGTTTTTTCACTTCAAAATAAGATATGTGCAGTGTGCAAAGGAATTTGTTCATAGTTTTTTTTTTTTTCTTAAACTATAGTCCAGCCTTCTAACGGTGATTAATAATGACCAGGTAGGGTTTGTCCCCGGCCGAGAGGGAAGGGACAACACCATTAAAATGATACATCTCATATCCTTTATACAGCGCAAAGACCTGAAAGCCTGCCTTCTATCCTTCGACGCTGAGAAGGCATTTGATAGGGTTAATTGGCGATTCTTACGGCTCTCACTTGAACAACTAGGCATAGGACCAACCTTTATCACTAAAGTTATGTTGTTGTATTCCCAGCCATCCTCCTCAGTACTAGTAAATGGTACTGCATCGGAATCATTTGACATCTCGAAAGGCACACGGCAGGGCTGCCCCCTTTCCCCCTTATTGTTTGTTATCATAGAACACCTAGCATGTGCTATACGCCAGAACACCTCCATCCAGGGCATACAAACGCCCTCCTCCCACCACAAACTATCACTATATGCGGATGACGTCTTATGCCGCGTACACACGGTCGGACTTTTCGTCTACAAAAGTCAGACAGCCTGTCCGACAGACTTCCGGCAGACTTTCGGCGGACTTGCGGCGGACTTGCGGCATACTTTCTAACGAACGGACTTGCCTACACACGACCACACAAAAGTCCGACGGATTCGTACGTGATGACGTACACCGGACTAAAATAAGGAAGTTCATAGCCAGTAGCCAATAGGTGCCCTAGCGTGGCTTTTTGTCCGTCGGACTAGCACACAGACGAGCGGATTTCGGGGTCCGTCGTAGTTACGACGTAAAGATTTGAAGCATGTTTCAAATCTAAAGTACGTCGGATTTGAGGCTAAAAAAGTACGTTGAAAGTCCGGAGAAGCCCACACACGATCGGATTACCAGCCAGCTTTAGTCCGTCAGCGTCCGTTGGACTTTTGTAGACGAAAAGTCCGACCGTGTGTACGCGGCATTAGTCTATATACAAAATCCACATATCTCCTTGCCATCTCTCTTCCTGGGATTCCGCCGATTCGGTTGCTTTAGCAACTTTGAACTTAATATAGCCAAAACGGAAGCCCTCAACATTTCCCTCCCTGCCGATAACGCTGTCCCTTTTGAATTAAATTTTTTTTTTTCAATGGCAAACAAAAGGGATATCATACTTGGGGGTTACTATCCCCTCTAATCTCGCCAACCTATTCTCACTGAACTATGTCCCGTTACTCTCCCGCATACGGAAAGACCTAGAGTAATGGGGGGGATCCCCCTTACTGTGGTTTGGACGGATTAACACTATAAAAATGGACACACTGCCCAAACTCTTATACCTCTTTCAGACGATCCCTGTCATAGTCCCCAAATCTTTCTTCACCTCCTTACGCTCCCTGGCGATCAGATTCATGTGGAACCGTGGGCTGTGTCCAGAGTCAAATACAAACTGCTCACTCTTCCGAAGCTACAGGGTGGGGCAGGTCTCCCTGATTTTAAGCTCTATTATAAAGCCACCCATATGGCACGCATCCTGGAATGGTTCCCTCATCCCTTTCTGAAGGCTTCAGTCTCAATAGAGCAAAACCTGGCCCCAGTGAACCTTCGGGCTCTTCTATGGGGATATAGACAAATCTATGCCCACTTACCCACCCTCCCACCGCTAACGCTCACCTCCCTTAAACTTTGATACCGATATATCAGGTCTCGAAAGTACATAAAAATAAAACTAGACCACCGGGCAGACTAATCATCAGTGGAATTGGATTAGTCCATTCCAGGTTGGGGGAATACTTAGATGTATTCCTACAACCCCTAGCAGGGAGGGGGCAGGCCTTTATTAAAGACAGTAAGAATATAATTAACATACTCAAAACGATACATATAGATGACTCCGCAATATTAATAACTATAGATGTTGAGCCACTCTATACAAACATAAAAGAAACAGATGCATTAGCAGCGGTAGCTTGGGCTTTGAAAAATCAGATTTAAAATTAAAACAGAGGGTCTTAGGATGGCCATGGGAAATAACTTTTTCTGGCACAAACAGAAGTACTTTAAGCAAATAAAGGGGGTAGGTATGGGAAACTAATACACACCCAGTATTGCCAACATATTCCTTAACAAATGGAAAAGTGAGGAGATCTTTGGAAAATGTTGGCCACGTATACAATTATATAGGAGATTTATAGATGACATCCCGATTGTCTGGAAAGGCATTAAACATATAGGGGATAATAAGTATGGCATTAAATTCACTGTAAATACAAATCATACAGCTATAAAATTTTCTTGATTTAGAAATTTTCAAAAATGTGGGAAGATTAAACACCAGAACACACTTCAAGGATACAGACCGTAATGGGTATATCCCTGTTCACAGTTGCCACCACCCCCAGTGGAAAAGGGCCATACCCAAAGGCCAATTTATTAGAATCAGGCGTAACTGTGACCTGATGGGTGACTATCTCACAGACAAACATATTAATCAAGAGATTTGTAGACAAACGTTATAACAGAAAGGAATTGGAATTTACTAGGCAAAAGGTGGGAGACACCAATAGAAATAATTTACTACAAGAAAAAGGTACCAAATATTGAGAAAAAAGGGAAAATAGTGACGTGCCATTTATAACTGGATATAACACTGAATACAAAGCTCTAGAGGAAATAATAAAAAAAAAGAACTGGCCAATTATTTGTAATCACCCACACTTGAGTAAGATTTTACCACCTAGACCCAAGTTTATATATAGACGAGCAAGAAGAATTAGGGACGTAATTGTTAAAAATGTGCCCGAACCCCCGCCCCCCCAAAAAAAAAAAAAATGGTAACCTTTGACCACACGGGATTCTACAGATGTGGAAAGTGTAAACCCTGTAGAACCGCAATTAAAGGGAATAGAAAAATTACAGAATTCCAATCAAATACAACTGCATTAAAAATACAACATTGATACACTTATTACCTGCAGCAGCACCCATGTAACAAATATATTGGAATGCAGTTGCGGGTTGCAGTATGTGGGGAGAACAAGACAACTCAATATCAGAATAGGAGAACATATTCGACATATAAAAAAGGGGTTCACATACCATATTGTTTTAAAACATTTTAGGGACACTCACAACAGAAATCCACAGTATCTAAAATTTATGCCATAGATAGAATTTACAAAGAGAAAATATCAAGAAACTAAACTCATTGGATTTTCAAATTGAACACCATGAAACCATATGGATTGAATGTAAAGCTTGATATTAACGGTTTTATAGAGGATTAATAAATAATATTTTTATTTTATTTTCATTTTTATTTTTATTTTCATTATCATTTCTTATTTCCATCTTTATTCTTATTTTTATTATTTATTTTTATTTGTATTTTCATTTTAGTTTTATTTGTAATTTAAGATTTTTATTATTGTGCACTAATAGCATTTCTCCCATAACCATTGATATTTGTCATGTAACGATAGATAGTTTGATAATAGTAAGGAAAGTATATTAGAAGTGTATTTAATCCCAGAGTAATTCCTCAGTCAGGGATGGTTACTAAAATATTTTTTTAACAACAATTTTTTCTTTAAAAAATGGTTTATTTGTAAGGTCTTTCCAGGTATCGTAATTGGTAGAGAACAAATTTAAACAGTGGGGGCGGACTTAATAACTAATGGCCCCTGTTTACACGCCGTGGATCGGGATTACCAATAAGTAAAATGGTGGAGGGCTTACTTCTGGTTTAGCAACAACTAGAGCTAAACAATGATGCGTTTCCGTTTGATTAGTGATCAGATTGGTTAATTAACTATCAGTAATGGCATAAATACCATTTCCAAGATGGTGCACCCAGTTTCCTGATGACGCATGTATGAATGCGAAACACGTAGAGGCTTCTGGGTAATTATGGATGTCACTTCCTGTTCACGGACCTGTACCTGTAGGCTTGGAACGCATGCTGGGTTAGAAAGACGGAGTAGTGTGACAGATTCCCACAAAACAAACAGCTGGACAGACTCGGTGCCGGTCTTGAGGCACCTTAAAGTGTGAGTTTGCAATTTGCCTATTGTCAACACTTTTTTAGTCAAAATAAATAAATATTCTATGCATACATGTTGCTCTATGATGGATTTCAAATTTTTATGGCACACCAATATTGCTATGGAGAAATGAGGAATACCTGGCAGTAAACTAGTTGGGGAGGGCATGCAGGGGAGGTAGATCCAAGCAACCCAAAAAAACAGCTGAGGGACATGTGAACACGGGAATTTACAATTTGAGTGCAATTGAGTTGGATCACAAAGAAATTAATATCTTGAATTTGGGCCTTAAATGTGCTCCGAAAAAAAGAATGAATAAATTTCAGGTGTATATTGATACACATAAGTGCATTCGTTCGATGAACATAAAGAAACATTTTTTGAGCCATCCGGTGGAAGCAGGAATGAGAGCTTCAATGGCACCGGATAAAATAGATAGTGGCCTGAAAAATAGATCAATTTTTAATCCCCAGATTCAAAATAATCATTATGTGGAGGTGTTCAAGAACTTGGTATTGAAAGATATTGAGGATCTTCCAGTAAGGAAAGGAGTGAACCCTCAGTACATCAAGGAGGGGATAGAATCCTTGGAAAATAGGAAAAATATTATTATTCGTCCAGCGGATAAGGGTGGAGGGGTGGTAGTCATGGAGAAGCAGTTTTACCATGAACAATTGGTGGAGTTATTAAGTGATCAAAACACGTATAAAAAATTAAAATCTGATCCCACAGACTCATACAGTACCCAATTGGCTGCACTAGTGGAATGGGGTTTTGGGGTGAAGGCCCTAAACCCTAAGGAAAAAGATACCTCGTACCTAGTGCGAATCGCATACCAGTGATATATACACTACCTAAAGTGCATAAAAATATCCAGAATCCTCCTCCGCATCCTATAATAAATGGGATTGAATCCGTAACTGCAAGGCTTGGCGAATATCTAGATAAATTTCTCCAACCCAGTGTAAAGGTTACTAGAGCATATCTGAAAGACACCTCAGATCTACTGCGTCTGTTAGAACAAGTGAAGTTTAATCCTGCAACAACATCTTACTTGGTAGCAGCAGACGTAGCTTCTCTTTACACAAGTATACAACATGAGGATGCGTCACTAGCCCTGAATTGGGCACTAAGTAAAAGGGACGACATCCCATTTATACAGAAGAGATTTGTGGGACATGCACTAGATTTCTGCATGTCCCACAATTACTTCTGGTTTGATGGACAGTTCTACTCCCAGCAGGTTGGCGTGGCAATGGGGGCTAAATATGCCCCCAGCCTCGCCAACCTGTTTATGTCTGAATGGGAGGATAGACGAGTGTTCAACATCAGTAGACCTCAATTGATCTTCTATCGAAGATTCATTGATGATATCCTGTTGATATGGGAGGGATCCAAGGATACTTTGGAAGCATTCCTTGAACAGTTGAATAGAAATACAAACAATATCAGGTTGGAATACCTTATCAGTGACGAATCAATTAATTTCTTAGATGTCATTATTGAAAAAATGAATAACTCATTAAAAACTAAGGTGTACTTTAAACCGACAGGCCGCAATATCTACCTGTCCGTAGCTAGCGGCCATCATCCATCATGGATAAAAAATATTCCGAAGGGCCAGCTATTGCGGATCCGTTGTAATTGTACCCAGATGGAAGATTACTTGATCCAATCGAACACTTTGAAGGAGAAATTTATCCAGAAGGGGTATAAAAATGAAGAGCTCACTAAAATTGTACAAGTAGCAAATATTCCCAGGGAACATTGCCTGAAGGAAAAAGAAGTACGAAGAGGGGATACCCAACACCAATTAAGTTTTATCTCTGGTTTCCACTACCAGTATAGAGAGATTGAGAACATTTATAGAAAGTATTGGTATATTCTTTGTAAAGATAAGCACTTGGGAGGAATATTACCAACATGTCCAAAGTTCATTTATAGGAAGGCCCCAAGTATAGGTGATCAGATAGTGAAGAAAATTCTTGATCCACCAAAACCGAGAGCTTTATCCTTTAATTTTAAAGGCTTTTTCTGTTGTAGGAAATGCATTTGTTGTAAAACAGTGAAGGTCAATAACAGAGGTATTACGAGTGTCACTAACAGAGAAGGGGAAAGGTTTGAGATCAAAGAATTTAGTACGTGTACCACTACACATGTGGTATACATTATGTGGTGTCCCTGTGGCTTGTATTACGTTGGGAGGACCAAAAGGCAGCTGAAGATCCGCATTAGTGAACACCTCACCAACATAAAAAACGGATACAAGTATCACAGCGTATCTATGCACTTTAAGGTCAAACACCAACAAGACCCTTCACTGTTACAATTTTGTGGCATCGATGTGGTCTATCCGTCCTGGAGGGGTTCAAACAGGGTAAGAGACCTGTCAGGGAGAGAGACGGAATGGATATTCCTTTTTAAGAGTTTAACTCCGAGAGGCCGCAATATTGAATTGGACCTAAACTGTTTTTTAAATGATTTTTAGACAGATTCTGTAAGTAGGCTGACTACATGGTTCCCTATTCTACATATGCACTCACGCTGCTATGAGTGTAAGGCCATTATTTTAAGATTATTTTAAGATTTTTATAGATTTTATTATGCCTGATGTTTTATGAAAAATTAATAAGGTATGAGAATATAGTGAATAACTGGTGATTGTAGTTGCAGATTAGTCGGCAGTTATTTTTATCCAGGATTGAGTAATTTCCATCCTCTACTAAGGGTTTAGATTTTAATGGTATTTTATATTTCAGCCATTTCCATACTTCCATATTTACATAGTACAGTCAGTCCAAAATTTATTAGCTTTCCTGATTTTAGCCATATTTAGATGTTTTTTTTCTATATATTTTAGTGTATTGATATTTAGCCCATTTATACTGATAAGTTGGGTTAATAAGTATTGAGGTGTCAAGTTTAATATATGATCTTATATACTTAAACCGCTTTAATGTGTGAAAAGCACAGGTAGGGATGTATAATTGACATGTCAGGGTGAAATAGCGCTGTTTAATGATCCACCATTCCGGGATGCCGCTATGTTAGTAGTGATGAATAGAAGTGGAGGGATCAATCTAACAGCGCTAGGAGATGTGGTAGCAACACATGTTTTGTTGTTGTGATCAGCGGGGGTTTGCGCTCACGGGGACACTCGTAAAGCGCAGGCGCTGATCAAGAGAGGTGCGCATGCGCACTGAGACGTCCTCATTTGATTGGAGATAGGAGGAAATATAAGGAGTGATGGATGTCTAGAGCGGCCTATCCCATGATTAAGGTACAAGCGTATCGAAACATGTCGGGGGCGTGGCCGAGTGAAGGATAACACCACGTACAAGTGACAGGAAGAAGCTAGCTGCACGGTTCACCGAGCGGGGGAGACGGTTATACCCATCTAGGAAGCAAGCGGGGAGAGGGTGAGAGATACTTCTTGAACGCTGGCTATTAGAGGGTCCGCCGTGACCGCATACCCCCTAGGAGGTTGATTTTAGCTGCTGATTAATATTACATCGGACAGATTGCTGTGGAGTTTGCTGTGCTATTTTGTTTTATACACAATGTGAGTGGAACTGTTGAAGTGTAATTTGCAGTGTGAATCATTAAAGTGTTTTACGGTATTACACTATTGGGAGTTTTTTTCTAATTTTTATATGGAACGGTCCTCCGGATGGATATGGTTTAACCCTTGCCAGTAGCAGCAGTCATCCATGCCTTTTAGCCTCATACGAAAGTGGAGGCATGAGGAGCTGGTGAGTGGCTGTCCATAGGGAGATTGATCACTGAACACAGAGGTGTGGTGGAAGATTGCATTAGAAGAATTTACACTCCTGAAATAGAGGGACTTGCTGTTGCACAATATAAGCTGTTTTCGATCACGATCACTTTTGTTGCACATATGTGTGTTATTTAGAGACTGTACTATTTTATCAATTCACCTTTTTATTGTATGTACAGAGGCATGTTATGACACTTATAGATTGCCATCAACTGAATTGGTGTCCATAATCTTTGGGTAATTATTGCATGGGGGCTTAAGTATACTAGCATCTGAGTAATATTGGCACTAAGTCACGTTATGTATTAGCTATTTTGGTGTTTATTGATATTTTTTATTTTTTATGATGTGAGTTTATCAATAGAATATTTCACCATATATCTATTGTACACATTTATACACTTTTGTTTTTATGTTTATTTCTATTATATGTAGGTAGGCACCAGTAAAGGGGTGTTCGTTAGATTTATGATTTTACCACAGGAGGTGGAAAAATCTTTTAGAAATAGCGCCACGATTTAACTCGTCACGTGGGGTGCTTTGCACTTATCACTTAGCACAGATTTAAATCTAATTTACACAGTAAACTAGTTGGAGCTAAGCCAAAACAGTGGAGTGGTTATCCCAGATGAACCAAAGGCAAAATCTCCCTTTAGGCTCTGGTGAGTGCCCATTTTATAAGGTGGTGGTGGCACACGAATTGGTGAAAAGATTCAGCACAAACACGCAGGAAAAATTCAGCACACATATGACAAATGGAAATGAACTTTGGAAATATTATGTATTTATGTTGATACTTGGCACAATATTGGCATGTTGCACTTTACAGTGGTTTGAAATAATATTGATGTTTAAATAATTTGCACAATTTAATTTGGCACCTTATTGACACATTTGCACGTTAAAGTAAGACTGGTGTATAAAGCATATATACTGTGAAGTTGTGGTATAGGGTTTATACATTGCAGTAGTGGTAAGATATTATTGGTAAATGTTTGAATCAGCGCACTTAAAATTATAATTTCCTCAAACTTCTTATGTTTTATCAGAGGTAGTCCAGGGACTGAGGTGGTTAGAATCCTCTTGAAAAAAATCAGGAGAGTAAATAGAGCAGTAGAGAAATTTATGACCTCTATCGGGGGCTTTTCTTTCAGACATGTGGATCTGGAAAGAGGGTTTCCCAGCTTATATAGGGATGACGGAATACACCTGTCGGACATAGGGCTGGATATTTTCAATGCCGATTTACAGTCTTGCATTGAGCAGGCCGCGGGTGCAGGGTGGTGACAGGTGGGTTTAGTCCCACTTGTCTTTTGGGAAGCTTAAAAGAGTGTACAAATATTTATGATACAGCTTGAGCCATGGTGGCTAAGCTGCTTTCAGTTATATTCTTATTCAAATGCTATTGAGTTGTTTATACATTTTTATCTTATCTTTTAAAACCAATAATAAAAGGCCATGGCCAAATTATTTATCCAAGCCTGGTGTCCTGTGTATTTCTTTAATTACCAGTAGGTTATGCCTTCCTGCCTGTTATCCCATGAAAGGAAAGGGGAAATAGGTTTCTAGGAACTCCTCTTTCCTCATAAGATAACGGTAGGAGGCAATTTCAAGGCTCCCCCTGCAAGCCTGGGGGCGAGCAGTAAAGCCTTAGTTAGGATAGGGTTGAGAGGTGAGTTTAGGTGACCAAAATTGGTACATATGACATCACTCAGAATGTTCCAGAACCCCTGAACAGAGCTATATAAGGGGGTTCCATGACTGAGGGCTCGGCCCCCCTAGAAGGCACAGCTGTGGTGCACCCCGCCCTCTGCTTATATGTCGCTGCCGTTATGTGGTGGGGTCACCTTGGAGTCAAGGGGGACAGTTTTCTTATGAAAATATTATAGTGAGTTGGCCTGAGTTTGAAATGACTGGGCCAAGGGGTATTTCTTTAAATCAAAGTTCATTGGGAAGTTTAAAAGAGTTTGCAAATATGTATGATACAGCTTGAGCCATGGTGGCTTCAGTTATATTCTTATTCAAATGTTATTGAGTTGTTTATACATTTTTATCTTATCTTTTAAAACCAATAATAAACGGTCGTGGCCAAATTATTTATCCAAGCCTGGTGTCCTATGTATTTCTTTAATTAGGTTATGTCTTCCTGCCTGTTATCCCATGATTTCATACAGTGCTGTTCAAAAGACAACGTAACAAATTCAATTGTTAGTGATCAGGAACAAGAATTATCATAGTAATGATTTTACAGTGTGTGATAGCTCAAGGAGTGTTTCAGAAGGAATTGATATCAGCAGATGTGCAGTGTCGACCACTGCATCAAAAAAAGCCTCCTGAAAAGTTTGGATCCCAACTTAAATATTCCCTCAGTAAAGATTCTGCATTCTGCTTTGCACGTCGATCTATCTTAAAAGGTGGACGCAAGTTTCATGCTCAGCTTGCTTTTTCTTTAACCGGGTTCCGCACCTAGGGAAAAGCCATGGCCTCTTTTAGAAGCCATAATGCATGCAAATCTCACAGAATGGCTATGGATGCATGGAGTCAGTACAAGTTAAAGAATAAACATGGCTCCAAAATAAGCAACCTGCTAGATAAAGGTCATGTAAAGAAAGTTCAAGAGAACAGAGTATATGAGAGCAGTTGTGGAAATTTTGCGTTACACTGCTTGTCAGGGTCATCGCACAGAGAAAATTGCAATTATACCAACAGAGGAAACATCATTGAGTTACTACATGTCCTTACCATGTTTGACAAAACAGATGCTAAAAAGATAGCTGAGAATCCGTTAAATGCAAAATACATACACCATGACATCCAGAATGGGATTTTTTCTATCATGGTAAATATGATATTGTGTGACATAAGTGCAGAACGTAAAAGAGGCTCTGCATTTTTTTACTATGATGGTTGATGAATCAAAGGACATAAGTAAAACAGAGCAGATTTCAGTGGCAGTGCACGATTTAAATAAAGAAGTTGTGCAAGAGGAAATTTCTACCTTTTGCAAAGCCGGAATCTGGCCTGGATGCAGAATCTTTACTAAAAGTAATCAAATAAAAACTGCAAATAGTTGCAATATTGACATGTGTTGGACAATGTAATGATGGAGCAGCAGTCATGTCAGGATGTAGTAATGGGGTACAAAAGAAGCTCCATAGAGAAGTCCCCCAAGCCCTCTACATACATTGTCGTGCACACCGGTTGAACTTGGTCTTGGTGGACTGTGTAAGCAATGTACAGCCTGCAGCAGAGTTTTTTGAAACTGTAAAAAATGCTCCACAACTTCTTTTCTGGATCTGTTGTACACGATCTCTTTATGAAAAAAACAAAAATTGGAACCCACAGAGAAGACAGTGAAGTTGAAAAAGCTGACACACGGTGGGCATGCCACTATTCAGCATTATGGGCGATCAAGAAAACATTTCCAGCCACCTATGCACCTCTAAAAGTTCAACCACATCCATGGAGAAAACCAGAAGCATAATATTAGTGCTATAATAAAGAATTTGTTATAAACCTCACGTTGTTTGAGGATCTTTTCTGAGTCTTTAAATTTAAGTCTGACCAGCTGCAATCTCCTGATTTAAATCTTTCAGCTGTAAATTATCTAACAGTCCATGATATTGACCATCTCACAAAAAAATTCAGAACAATTGTGGAAAGACATACTGGAAAGACCAAAGGCAGGTGTTGTTAACTCAAAACAAGAAAACAGCTATCTCGATGCCTACAGGACTATATTTTTCAGGCTTATGCAGAACGAATGGCAATGAAAAGTTCCAATGATTTGTGTAAGCATTGCTTCTTTCCGGTTATTGATGGATTTGTAAACAAAATGAACAGACCCTTTTCTACAGAGGCAAGCAATGTGATGGCAGGGGTGCCAGCACTCAACCCCAAACACAAGTCTTTCTTAGACACAAATAGATTGCTGCCAATGGCAAAATATTATGGTATTTGTGTAGAGAACTTCTCAGCAGAACTGTTGAGTACTGTCAAGTTCGTCATCTATTGCAAAGAATTATAAGGGGGCACAACCCAAGTGCCCACAACGTGGGATTGTGGCTGCCGCATTCTTCTTTTCCAAAAAAAATATATTTTTAGGTTAATACCTCTTTAAATCTTACCGTGCCTGTCACGGGTACTTTGAGCGGGAAACATGTTTTCTTCTGGAATGTTCCTGCATAGAGCTATAATACAGGAGCTCGCCAGCCTTGAAGGGTCATTAAGACACTTGTGAGGAAGGTCCTGGAGAAGGCTGCGTTGGAAGGAGGGGAAGAGTGGCTGTGGTGGTGCCTGGCATTGAC
This sequence comes from Lithobates septentrionalis, assembly GCA_037952835.1. Lineage (NCBI taxonomy): Eukaryota > Metazoa > Chordata > Amphibia > Anura > Ranidae > Lithobates > Lithobates septentrionalis. Next base: position 8,312,806 of record JBBDGP010000614.1, read on the forward strand.
AGAAGAAGAGCCGGCATCGAAGATGCTCGCAGCAGCGGGTCGACTGGTTCCCCTGAGAAGAGCCAAGCCCTGCCACGGTGCAGCTCTCTCAATCCCACAGGCAGAGCCTCCCGTCAGAAAGGCCAGGGTCCTCGGTAGCATCGGGTCAAAGGGTAAGGACCTGCCCACCAGAGGACGAGGAGGCAGGTGACGTCCCAGTGGCCCAGCAAGCTGGCCGGCGGCTCAAGAGAAGGAGGTGGATTTTTTCACCATCACATATTCGCAGCAGTAAAGGATGTGGGCGGGCATGGCACTCCAGCAGCTCCTCCTTCAGCAGCAGGCTCAAGGCAGGCTTCCCTGGTTTCCAGGGCAATGGCACCACAGATATCCAGGTGGGATACAGTGGTGGCTTCTCTGCCTCCAGCATCCCCAGCAAGATCTACAGCTGGCAATCCACCCACACATGGTTGCAGCATTCCGGTTGTTCCTATTCACTCTGCACCTCCTCAGGCGGATGAGTCCTCTCAGGGATTGCTCATTACTCAGTTGATTAATTCTCTAGCAAAATTTACTAAATTTTTGTCTACTCAACAGTTGTTGCCTGTGTCTTCCCCTGCTAATGTATGAATGAAAACTGCTAAAATAAGGGAAAAACATCACTTAATGTACCCATTTATGTTTGAATTTATTACCAACTCACCCCAAAATAAGGGATGGGGTTCCCGGAGCCCAAACAGTCTATTACAAAATTGAAACCAAGGTCCTAAAGTGGACCAGAGTAATGCCCCGTACACACAGTCTGACTTTCCGACGTAAAATGTGCGATCGGAGCTTGTTGTCGGGAATCCCGACCGTGTGTAGGCGCCTTCGGACAGTTTCCATCGGAATTTCTGTCGCACAAAATTTGAGATCTGGTTCTCAAATTTTCCGACAACAATATCCGTTCGCGCAAATTCCGATCGTGTGTACACAATTCCGACGCACAAAGTGCCACGCATGCTCGGAATCAAGCAGAATAGCAGCACTGGCTATTGAACTTCATTTTTCTCGGCTCGTCGTACGTGTTGTACATCATCGTATTCTTGATGTTCGGAATTTCCTACCAACTTTGTGTGACTGTATGTATGCAAGACAAGTTTGAGCCAACATCCGTCGGGAAAAAATCCATGGATTTTGTTGTCAGAATGTCCAATCAATGTCTGATCGTGTGTACGGGACATTAGAGAAGACACAGCTCCAATGGAAACCCACAGCAGTATAAGTATCAAGCCAAATTTATTAATGCAAAAGTTACAAGGAATTATTAGCAAAGGCATCAAAACCTTCATCATACCATAATAAAACCATGACAACTTTGTCAAGAACCAAATAAAACAATGCATCAAAGTCACCACGTCATGTGATCTGGCTTCCCCTCTCACGGTGTTCACACCTGCCGCCCCACATCCCAGCATCAAAACTGCATAGGGTCTATGAGGACTTCCATGAGGACCCTCCACACGGCATTTGCAGCACCTCAGCACTGAACCCGCAGCCATTCCGGAGGCTGTGTGAGGGGGAGTTGAGCAGTAACTGTGGCCATCTGGATCCAGCAGGGATCGAGACCCAGGAGAGACACGGTTGATATTGCTCCTGGGATGCTTATGCTGTGTCAGCCCATCTGTGTGCCCTGTCTCCTCCCCCCCACCCTCCTGGCTTTTTCCACTGTATGCTTGAGTGTTACCAAACATCCATGCTGCATGAGCCATCCCCATCCACGTGTCACATTCTCACGTATTTTGTAGATGAGCCCGAGAGGTAGGCCTCCCTTTCGTATCTGATAGTGCTGCTCACCTTTTACCGTTTGTCCACATTATGAGCAACTTGGTCTCCCATCCCAGGATGACTGTCTTTTCACACCCGTTTGAGCAACCCCCCCACCCACAACTGCTCTTTTCAAGACACAAACTTCTCTCCCACCCTTTGTTTAAAAGGGAGAGACCGCCTGTGGAGTATAGGACTGTATAGTCCATTGACATTGGTTTTGCAGACCAGGATGACCCTTTCATCCTGGCCCCTTAGATTTTGGTTATACACCAACAGTTTATTTGTTTACCTATTATGTTTTTTGTTATGTTGCAGTGTTATTAGAGATGGAAACTTCCACATGTAAGTGCCCAATGCATATGGGTTATATATTTTGCTCTGGGGCGGAGAAATGGTCCCTGAGCTCTTTATGTGCGCCCATGGTCTTGGACTCATTCTTGGTTGCCCCTCAGTTATACACTCATTTATTTAGCATGTCTCTATATGCGAAGCCTCTAGAGTTCTCACATTCAATATGGGACTCCGTGTAATATCTCACAATGTGAGAGGCTTTAATTTACCTCATAAACAGAGAAAGGCCTTGAAATTGTATAAAAACATAGGGGCTGACATCATACTGCTGCAAGAGACTAATTTTTTCTCTTCTACCCATCCCAAATAATTTGACAAATCTTTTAAAGCACACCATTTTACAACCTTTGAGTCCAAGACGGGGGGGGGGTCGCAATTTTCATTAAAAATACTTTGCCATTTGATGTTAAGCACATCTATAAAGATCCAGGAAGTAGGTTCCTTATCCTACGGGGCAAATTTCAGGGCAAAGCCCTCACAATAGCTAACGTATACGCCCCCAATAACTCACAGAGCACTTTCTTTAGTTCCTTCTTCAACATACTTGACAGGTATACCTCCCCACATATGTTAGTTGGGGGAGACTTTAACCTGGTGGCCCACTCTGTCCTAGACAGGAGTAAGACGGTGCACTCGGCTAATGCTTTCCCCAAATCTCTGCAGAGATCATTGGGCACACACCAACTGATTGACACATGGAGGGCCCTGAACACCGGAGTGAGGGAATATACACACTACTCCCACCTTCACAATAGCTATGCCAGGTTGGACTACATCCTCAGCTCACCCATCCTACTAGCTAACTCTTCCTCAGCATCCATACATACATGCATGCCCCTGGTCAGACCACCAGGTGGTTTCATTCCACACCTCTCACATAGGACTTTCCCCAATGACGGCCTCCTGGAGACTGAATGACTCCTTGTTAGCTGACCCCGAAATTATATCACAGTTTTCGGACCAATTAGCCGAATACTTCAGACTAAATGACATTTAAGACATAACCCCCTCCATACTGTAAGCGGCCCATAAGGCGGTCATTCGCGGCCGCCTCATTGAATTAGCCACTATCAGAAAATGACAAAGGGTAGCGGAAATCAAATTGCTCTCCTTTGAACGCGACAAACTCTACCATGTCCATACCGAATCCCATTCCTCGGACACACTGAGACAGATCAACTTGAAAGGGGTAGAATTGGATACACTCTTATCAGACCAAACTGAAAAATCCCTATGATGGTCGAAGGCTCGGTTCCTTTTACATAGTAACTCGGCCTCGGCCATGTTTCAATGAATCAATTGCGCAATAAAAATGCTGGTGTGAATAAACAGGTGAACATCCGATTGATATATGCAATTGAGTTATAAGGTGCTATAGTGCCAGTGAAGGGATCCGTTTTGACTCACCCCCTCTTGGGGTCTCACACATCCACAGTATATGCCACTGTGTTGCAACGCAAGATAACTCCGTCCTTAATGTAAACTCTGCCAGGAAGTCTCGTAATGATAAAAGTAGGCCAATGACCCCAGCTGCCAAAGAAGTATCTTCTGTGCAGTTCTTGCAGAATGATCTGTGTGTCCTCCTGCCTTGGAGAGCTTCCTGTGCATTATGACAGATTTCCTCCAAATGAAATTCCAGCCTGAGAAGTAGAAGATCCTCCCCCTTCCAAGTCCAATGACTAGTTGCTGAAGTGCACACATAGCACAGAATACATGGATGGCAGGCACAGAGAATACTACAGGATCTTCATGGCCAGGGCAGGCAGGGAGGGGGTGATTACTGTAATGAACGGTCAGCAGTGCAGGTAGACAGGCTGGAGAAAATGGCTGTGCTCAGTATAACAAACAATACAATATGAACACTGCCAACCTGAATACTGCTATCTCAGACAGAGACAGTCAACCTACCACTCACGCTGCTGCTGTACTAACTGCTCTTCAAAAGGAGACAAGCCTGAGTGCTCACATTGGTGACAAATCTGTACATGAAGTATTCATTCATATGGAAACTGAACCACAACCACTGACTTGAATTGTGTTGTATTGCATGATTCAAACTCAACTATTTCAAAGGTAAACACTGATGCAACAGATGTCTCTGATAACATATTACAGAGTGTCCACCAACATCACGTCTGTACCGTCTGTGAAACATAAAGAGGTTCATGTCATTTTTCCTGATGATATCCAAAGTGAACCAGAATCATCATCTAAATTCTGCAACTGAGAGTAAGTCAAACTTGACTGCTCCATTGATAAATACTGTTGCCAGTGATGATGTCGTGCGTAAACTGAAAAAAAGTGAACAGCAGAGGAGAAAAATTAAGAGGAGACTGTTGCTCTCTGAAAAGGTATCACAAAGAAAGGAGAATCAAAAAAGGAAAGAAAGAAAAATGTATGCTTCAAATGAAACATATAAAGCACAGAAAAAAAATTCTATAACGACCCAATACCGACAAAGCCGTAAGTTTTGAATGAAACAAAGACAAAGAATGAACAGCTCATACAGAGAAAACCTTGAGTTTCGAATGAAACAGAGAAAGAATGACAACATTTTACAGCAAAGACGTTGACTTCAGAGTGAGCCAGCGATCTTTTATGCAATCTTGTATAACTCAGCGTTATGCAAATGACAAAGCTTTCAGAGATAGACACAGACAACTAATGAGACAAAGAATTCGAGAATAATTGAAGAACAACATTCTGTTTAAAAGTATGTTTAAAATGAGATGTGCAAATAAAATAAAAAAGAAAGAAATACAGATTGATAAAATCGACAAACATATGAGAGTGACAGAGAAAATGACAACTCTTTAATCAAAGAGACCATATTCCTTTTGAAATCACAAATACAGGAAGGACCCACCTATGTCTGCCATAAAGCCTTGTTTCCAAACCAAGTAAGCCCCTGCACAAGGTCAAATTATGTAAAAAATCCACATATAGTTGCAGCATGCTTGACAGGAAAGTACGTGCATGTTTGTGATGAAGGCTGCGAACACTGCAAGGTGCCTGATGAGAGAAGAAGTGAGTGGATTTGTTACACCTGTCACAATCATCCTAAAGATGGAGCTATGCCAGCTCTTGCTGTAGCCAACTTAATGCCTGCTGACATTCCACCTGAGCTGTCAGATCTCAACATACTGGAAAGGCATCTCGCATCCAGATTATAGCATTTGCCAAGATTATACCTCTTCCTAAACTAATACGAGGAAATGTTGTGTGTGTCCTGTCTGAGGTGCAGGAAACGATTGAAGCTTTACCCAGACTGAGGAGTCAGTCTCAGGTGATGAGAGTAAAACTGAAGAAACAATTGTGTTATAAAGGACACCAACTTTTTCAGACAGTTGGTCGAAGCTCATTCAGTCTTTACATAAACTCAAAGAGATCCATCCACAGTACGAGGACATAAGGATCAGAGATGAGGCTGAGTTATGTGAGTCAACACTTCCTGATGAGTATGATGAAGAAGATGATGTGGATGCTACAATGAAGGAAGATGATTATGATGAAACAGATTTAATGGAAATTGACAAGTGTGAGTAATGCTCTGTGTGAGGCCGAAAATGAGCCTGAAATTGAACAGGATATAGACATGGTGTCATGTGATGGTGAACAACCAAATGAGCAGAGAGGTGATGAAGACCAGGAAGGTGAAAATGCCTAATGGTGGTTTTGCTCTGGAATCATGCTTTCAGCCTTGTGACGTGGCAGAGGAGATTTTATGTTTCAGCGAAGGAATCTATTCTGTTGCGCCTGCTGAAAGAAATATGAGGAAAGGGGGATATGCCTGTTTTTAGGCTCCCCTTTTCCTTATGGGATCGTGACAGGAGCAGTTTCAGGCTCCCCTCTGTGAGGAAAAGGAGGGAAAGCTTGTGATTGGCTCTCTAAGGTCAGCTGACTTGGAATCTTCTAGAATCCAGTAGCCCTTTATCAGGATAGGTCAGCTAGGGTCAAATGACCCCCTGGAATATTCTGGAACTCCAAGGGGTCCCTATATAAAAGGGCTAGTTCATAGGGTCCGGGCCAGTCCTTTTGAAGAGGATCAACAGCGGAACTTGAGCTTTAATACTGGGCAGGAGAGCTGTAATACATCCGCTGTTTTGGTCCTTTTCAGTGACATAAAGACTCTAGTGTGCCAGCTATTGGAGCGGGCTGAGGCTGAAGCAGGAGAAGACTGGATCCGGCGATGTCTGGAGTTACCTGCAGGTCAAGCGGTGGGAGCGTCCGCTCCGTTCGTCGCTGATCGCCTGGATGTCCCACCGGAAGATGTCAAGCTACTGGAAGAAGAAGCGGAATCTAGTGCAGACCTTCCGTTTCCAGGTCACGGAAAGGATGCTGCGTCAGAGGGCAGGGCACTGGAGGAGCGGCTCAGCAAGAGGCGGCACATTCAGCATAGAAGATTCAGCCCTTTGCCAGCCAGGAATGCGTCACAGCGCAGGGCGGAGCCGGCCTCCAAGTCCAAACGGCGGCCGGCCATTCATATCTCTGACGGCGGAGTTTGCCGGAGGCAGAACGATGCGGAGCGATGCGGAACAGCCCATTGAGCACTCGTCAGCTCCAGGACAACCAGCGACGCTGTCTGAGGTACAGTTGCCTAGACAACAGGTCAACCATTCTACGGTCTCCAGCGGCGCTACAGGATCAGCTTCTCAGGCTTTAGGAGCAGCTGGTTCTCCTATCCCAGTGCTCCATTCATCTCAACAGCCTAGCTCATCCGCTAGTGTGGATGGAGTATCTGGAGGTGAGACGCATCTGTTGCCTTTAGTTAATCAACTGTCTTCTTTCTCTAATTTTTTAACTGAATTTAAAGCTCACACTGCTTTAATTTCCTGCACTTTTCCTGTGTCTGCTACTCAATCTTCTCTTACTAAGCGTTTCATTACAGGAACCAGCTGCAGTTATTTGGTTTGAGGACCATGTGCTACATTCAGCTGATTTACTTCCAGTATCACAGGACGTTTGTAAAGATAAAACGATTACACCTGCTTGTATCGCTAGCACTTTACCAGATGTTACTCTTAAAGAGTCTATGCCCTGTTTTTTGTCCCCCTTAGATTTTCATTTATCTGTTACTACTAAAGAAAAAATCTGGAAAGGTAAGTTTGTAGATATTTTACCACTTTTACCATCTGGCAAGGAGTCCTTTTTGAAAAGGTGATAATATTGACGAAGATCATCGTAGAACTGTTCCAAAATCTTTTTCTAATTGGTTGCAGGGTTTTTGTATTTTTTCCAGTGTACTCTGAAAAATTTCCAGATAAAAGTCCTGGCTTATTCCAACATATTGATATTATACAGGAAGCCTACAAGTGTTTTTCAGGTTTTTCTTGGTTTTCGTATGACAAAGCATTTCGTCACAAGTTATCGGTCTATCCAGGATTACAGTGGGGTTCAAAAGACGTAGGTTTGTGGCTTAACCTTTTCCTTCCACAGAAACCGAATTTTCCCAAGTCTGGTACAGGTAATGTCGTTAATACTCTGGCAGTGCCGTATAAGAAAGGTATGTGTATTTCGTTTAATGATAGTCAATGCAGATGGCCGGCTATGTGTAAATACAAACATGAGTGCGCTCTCTGTGGAGGCTTACATCCTGTATCTAAATGTTTTCGTAAATTATCCTCCACATCTCAGCCACAGCCAAACCAGAGGGAAATTTTTCTTAAAAGCGCTCACCCCAGTGAACTTGGAAAAAATGCTCCCATGGCTTCAGTATTATCCAAATCAGCAGACAGCGGATCTACTCATTAAGGGTTTTGATTAGGGTTTTTTAATCCCAAAATTTCAAGGTTCGGGTTGCAGTAAGGTGGATAATTTAAAATCAGTTTCCGAATTGCCTTTAATAGTGACAAAAAAAATTGGAAATGGAACTTTCAATGGGTAGAATTTCTTGTCCTTTTGATCACCCTCCTTTTCTTAATTTTCGTTGGTCTCTATTAGGCTTGGTGCCCAAAAAGGAGCCTAATACCTATCGCTTAATTCATCATTTGTCTTTTCCTGCAGGTTCGTTGTTAAATGATCAGATAAATGATGATTTATCATCGATTTCTTATGCTTCTTTTGAACAAGCAGTGCATAAGATTAAATTATTAAGTGGTCCCATTTTATTGGCAAAGGCAGATATCAAATCTGCATTTAGACTTCTTCCCATCCCTCCCAATTGTTTTAATTCGTTAGGTTTCCAATTTCAAGGAAATTTTTATTTTGATCGCTGTCTGCCGATGGGGTGTTCGCTCTCTTGTTTTTATTTTGAAGAATTTTCAACTTTCTTAGAATGGGTGGTGTCATCTAAATCTGGATCCCCCTTTTTGATCTAGATGATTTTTTATTCATGGGTCCTTCGGATTCTTCTCAATGTCTCTCTTTTGTCAATTTTTGTTGATACGTGCAAGGAGTTTGGTGTTCCATTGGCATCTGAAAAAACGGTTTTGCCGACTACTTGCATTGATTTTTTGGGTATAACCACCGATACAGTGGAAAGAGAATTTCGGCTACCTTTTGAGAAAATTAAAAAAATTACACATCTTCTTCAGTCACTTCTTAAGAAACAAAAAGGTCTTATTAAAAGATTTACAATCTTTATTGGGGCTTTTAGCCTTTGCCACACGTGTTTTACCGTTGGGTAGAATTTTTGCCAGACGCATGTATTTGGCTATTTCGGGTTATAAAAACCCTTTTTTTCATATTAGATCAACTATGGATTTGAAAGCAGATATGTTAGTCTGGCTGAATTTCTTTACTCCATTTTAATGGCAGGGCTTTCTGGCAGGATGATTTTATCCTGGACAGAGACTTCTGCTTGGCCACTGATGCCGATGGTTCTATCTTGGCCGGTAAGTTGGTCCACCAGGGGTCTCTGTGCTAATATCGTACGTCTGGCATTGTTCCCTTTAATTGTTGCACTTGAGCTCTGGGGTGAACAGTTTGCCAACAGAAGGATCCCTGTTAGTACGGATAACCGGAGTGTTTTGTATTTAGTGAACTGTTTGTCTTCCAGACATCCTCCTGTAATTGCTCTTTTGCGTTATTTGGTTTATAGATGCCTATGTCTAAATATATGGGTTAGGGCTAAATATATATCGGGCAAGGCTAATGAGACGGCGGATGCTGTTTCTCGTTTACAGATGGAGCGTTTTTTCTCCTTATTACCAACAGCGGATTATATTGAAACGCCTTGCCCACCTCGGTTATGGGAAATCGTTTAGTAGCTGAAAATATTGAGAAATCTTTGGCTTCAGCCTCGTGGTCTGGTTACCGGCCCTCATGGTTATTATGGTTGCAATTTTTGTCTGCTAAACAGTCTGCGGGCTCCGATTGTTCGGAACATATGGTATTATTGTTTCTGGAATCTTTGATGTCAAGAATATTCATGGTCTCGTGTTTATAAAATTTTAGCAGGCATATCATTTTTTCAGAAACTGAATAATTTAACTTCTTGTCTAAGTTAATTTTCCGTACACCAAGCACTTAAAGGGTATAAAAAATTTCATGCGAAGGCTGATAACAGGCGTCCTATAACTCCTGAAGTTCTCACGTCTTTCTGCTCTATTACAAGTTCTATATGTTTTTCATCATTTGAAGCTATACTATTTAATGCCGTTTTTACTCTGGCCTTTTTTGCGGCTTTACGGATTTCTGAAATCGTGTCAATTAGTAAACGTATGCTTTCTGGTTTACAAGTGCAACACGTTATCCTGGCTGATACATTTTTAAATGTATTTATTCAATCCAGTAAAACTGACCAATCAAAGAAAGGCATTTGGTTACGTCTATTGGCTTGTCCCGGTTCTCCTATTTGTCCGGTTATGAGAAGGTCTTCTTATCTGGCTATTTGTCCCAAAAACGAAGGGGTGCTTTTTATCCATGAAGATGGTTCACCTCTCACAAGATTCCAATTTAATAGTATTTTGTCCAAATGTTGCACAGCCTTGCATCTGTCAGACATACGTATTTCTTCACACTCTTTCAGAATCGGTGCTGCAATAGAAGCGGCTAAATTGGGTTTTGGTTCTGGTTGCATTAAGAGTTTAGGAAGGTGGAAGTCGAATTCTTTTAAACTCTATATTCGTCCTAACCCTGTTATTTGATTATTATAGGTGTGCCTGGAGTGGTCTGGATTTTAGGACACTTTCGTATATTGGGCGCATCAATGTGCAACTGCTCATTCTTACACTTCTAATTTGGGTCTGGATCCAACATATTTCCGAGTTTTCTGGTTTGCAAGACGAGGTATGCTGTGGGAAGAATTATTAGTTGAGTTCAGTTCACTACTTCTCTCCTGGATTACACCTGATATTTTAATTTTACATTCGGGAGGAAATGATGTGGGACAGATGTGCACGTTGGATCTTATTTTCAGCATTAAACATTCCATCCATCTTATTAAGTTGTCCTCCCGAGCTGGTGATCGTTTTTTCAGAAATTATTCCCAGGCTACGGTGGTTGGATTCCGCCGTTCTGAGGCCTTTTGAAAAAGTCAGAAAAAGGGTTAATAGGGCAGTTTCCAATTTTATGGCCCCGGAATTTGGTTTTGCTTATCGTCATGTAGATCTCGAGGGTGGGATTTCGGGGTTTTATAGATTTGATGGGGTACATCTGTCAGACATTGGCTTGGACATAATGAATTTGGCTTTTCAGTAATGTATTAATTGGGCCGCGTGCTGAGGTCGATGACAGGTGGGATTGAGTAAATCCCATCCTGTCTTTTGGGGACAGTTTTTGTGAAATAATATTGAAGAAAGATCGTTTTTTCAGCTTGAGTCGTAGTGGCTGAGCTGTATTTTCTTAAGTTTGGTTATTGAGTTATTTTTATGTTGAATAAATACGTATGGTACTTTAATACTTGATACATATGTTTATTAAACCAATAATATATGCCACGGCCGAGTTTTATCCAATAAAATATTTATTCAATAAATTCATTTTATTCAAGTAGTCTTTGTTGTGTGTTCATTTTGTCCAAGCATTCCTGTCTACGGTCCCATAATCCTGTCAGCTTTTTCAAAACACCTAAACTGGAGGCCATGGCTTTCCCTGTACAGTTTCCGACTTGTCAGAACACACTGGATGAAGAGAGAACTCCTAAATTGACACCCAGTAAATATTTCAAAATAAGGCTTTTTGGTGTTGATGATCGTTTCGCCAGAGACACAAACTACTTGTTCTTTACACAGTTTGTGACAGAAATTAATTTGGCAACATGGTGCGAAACAAGGAATCTTTGAGATTTATGCAGCCCTTGAGGGGAACCCCCGCCTACTGGGAGAAAACTACAAGAGATCTTTTTGCCATGATCAGACAGTTGGGAACTCCTACATTCTTCTGTACGTTTTCTTCAGCTGAAATGCGATGGCCTGAGGTTAACGAGGCAATAAAAAGGCAGCAAGATGAAGATGTCGATTTTGAAGGGCTTGACTGGTCAGCTAAGTGTGACAGACTGCGAAGCGATCCTGTGACAGCAATGCGCATGTTTGATAAGCGTGTTGAGGCATTATTCAGGGATTTGATCTTATCTCCTGTAGAGCCCCTAGGAGGCGTCCACACATCCACTTTCTCATATGGGTTGATGGTGCTCCTGTTTTTGAAGAAGACGATGATCAGACTGTTAGATTTTGTGTCCAAATACATAACAGCTCAGCTGCCCGACCCACATACACAACCTGCTCTGTACAAGAAAGTCACAGAAGTGCAGACACACAGCAAAAATCACTCAAGGACATGTTTCAAAAGTCTCAGCTTGGGTTGCAGATTTGGATTTCCTAAACCACCCGAGACCTGGTGAGTGCATCGATCCAGTGGTAGTGGAAAAAGCAAAGCAAAATCTTCAACTACTTAACTTGCTTTTGAATGAACCTGAAACAACATCTCTGCGTTTACAGCAGCTTTTAACTCAATGAAATTTGACATAAAGTGAGTACGAACAATGCCTTAACATGGTGAATAAATCCAGTGCAGTCATTCTGAAGTGTGACCCCAAGGACTGCTAGGTAAATGGATATAATCCATATCTACTTGAAGCCTGGAATGCCAATGTCAGTTATATACTCAATGTATATTCATGCATTATGTATCTCACCAGCTACATTACCAAGAAAGAATCTGGACTGAGTACCTCAAAACAGTCAGTCATCGAAAACTCCAACAGAGACCACGTCAATGAATTTGATTAAATGAGAGAAATAATGCAGGCGTATTCCAAAAAAAGAGAGGTCAGTGCTCAGGAATGTGTGAGTCGTGCATGTGGAATTAACATGAAGTGTTCACGTGGTGTCGTATTCATACCGACAGATGACAACGCAGTGAAAATAAGTCGTCCCCTCTCGTTCCTGGAAAACACAACACCTAAATGTTCAGATGTGTGAATGACGCCTTTGACTGACAAGTACAAAGCCAGACCTGAAACACTGGAGTTTGAGGAGATGTGTTTGGCTGATTTTGCAGCTACTTGTAGAATTGTGTATGGCAGACAGACGAAAGGTAAAAATGTTTTGCCCCTCCGGAATGAGATGGGATTTGTGCAAAGGCGGAAAGATGATAAGCCTGCTATCATTAGGTTTCACCGCACATCCAAGCAAAAATATCCTGAGAAGTTTTATGGCACATTACTGAAACTGTACGTTCCCTACCGATCATAGCAGGTACTGAAAAGACCGTATTACCCCACATATGAGTCATTTTACAGCAATGGATGTGTGCAACTACCAGGTTGTGATCATCTGGAGAGTGTCTAACACATTGTGATACGAAACAGAGACAAATATGAGAAAAACAGTGAAGAGGTTGAGAATGCTGTTGAGGAGTTTGAGCAGAACATAGGTGTGATTGATGAATGGTGTAATCTGGCACCAGAATCAGAAGTTCTGAGGTTAGAGTGTATTGAAGAACTGGAGGCAAGAGAGCCAGATTGTGAAACTGAACAAGATAATGTCCCGGAATACAGTAATCAGGCTAATGCTGGATGATGAAACAGCTGGAAGGAAATATCGTAACAGAGCACCAGGAGGACCAATCTAGTGTACATCGACAGAGCAGAGGAGAATATTTAACAGAAAGGAGTGGTACGCAGACAGTTTCCTATTAAACTGGTCTTTGCTTGTACGATTGATAAGGTTCAAGGTATGACAAGGACATCAGCTGTAGTGTCACTGAAACACATTTTTGAACCTGGCATGGCTTATGTAGCTGTCAGCAGAGTGACCTCTCTGAGTGGACTGCACATTCTGGATATGGACGAGAGTAAATTATATATGCCAACTCATAAATCACTGCAGCCCTACGGACCATGAGACAAGTCAATTTGGATGACATGATGCCTCTTCTCAAAATCACGCAGGCTGTGAACAGACATGACACTCTGACCATTGTTCACCATAACACAGAAGGTTTGCTATGCCACGTGAATGACATCAAGAGCCACCATGAACTGTGTCTAGCAGATGTTTTGTGTCTCACAGAAACTCACCTACAAGGCTCCTTTGTTGCAGACAGTCTCCATTTAGAGGGCTACACTATGTTCAAACGTAACAGACACCTGTCCTACACAAATGTTCCACAAGTGGCCAACAAACTTGGTGGTGACGTTGCTGTTTAAGTGAAAGAGCACATTCAAGTACGTAAAAAACAGTACATTCATAATGTCACTGACCTTGAGTTTTTGGCTCTGAAGGTTGAAACTCCAGTGAGTGCTTTGATTGCAGCTGTGTACAGACCTCTGGACTACAGTGTGACATCATTTCTGTCAAACCTGGAAGCCTGTTCGACTCATTGGAGCATGGATTGCCAACCTATCATTGTCTGCGGGGATTTCAACGAGAATCACTTATCCAACGCAAGCAAGCCAATCCTTGAGCAGTTTCAGTCTCGGGGATATGTACAACTCATCACTGCTGCCACCACAGATAAGAACACACTTCTGGACCTCATTTTCATCTGTAAACCGCAGCATTGTCTCCACTCTGGTGTGATGAGAACCTATTAAAGTTATCATAATCCTGTATACTGTGTCATGTCCTCTAACAGTCCATAAAGATGGCAGCTGAGACAAAGAAAAGGTCTGTACCTAATACCAAAAGTGAGCAAGTGAAACATGTATTAACAGTTTGATTTAAAAAAAAAAAATTCTTGAAACCTGCAATGATTAAATACATTATGGTCTAATAATTAGTGGGGCTGCTTCAGCAGTCCCACTATTGTTGTTCGCTTTTATTTTTAATTTTATTATTATTCCGTACATTTTTTGGCTCTGCATAACTTCTGCATACTTTCAGCTATTAAAACCATTCAACTTTTAAAATGTTCAGCTAATGATGAGACTTCAACTTTTTTTCTACTATTTATACTTTTTAAAAGATTAAGCTTTAACATTGAAGTGAATGAGAGCATGCTTCAAATCCTTAAAATCTTCCGCTCCCAAAAGTTTCAGCTCCTTCATACTTTCACCTACAGACGCCAAACAAACTTTAAAATGTTCACAAAATATTCTGCTATATCTTTTCAGTTTGATATCTTTTACTGTTTTTGTGAAAAAGCTGTTTAAGTTTAGTGATCATTTCAGGAAATTTTATCGATTAAACAGTGTGTATTGGGCTGCTTAGAGTGGATGATGCCATAGCTAGAGCACAGAGCCTTTAAAAAAATGCTTAGTTCCTTCGCTATAAAATTGCTCTCACGCCCACAAGATCTACTTGTCATACACAATTTATACATCAAAACGTAGGCATTTTTGCTAAGTTTCAGGCAATGTGCTCAGTTTTGTGATATGCCTTTTACTTTTGGCTGGTTGAGCTTCCAAATGACAAGAGTTCTACACTTTCTTCCATTGACTGTCCAGTATTAAATTCTTCACATTTCCCAGCAAAACGCACAGCCAACTTCTTTTTCAAATCGCTGACATGCCCACATTTTTAAGTTTATCATCAACATAAATTTTATACCGATACGTTCACAAAGGCCGTGTGTCTCTTATGCCGCGTACACACGGTCGTACTTTTCGTCTACAAAAGTCCAACGGACGCAGACGGACTAAAGCTGGCTGGTAATCCGATCGTGTGTGGGCTTCTCCGGACTTTCAACGTACTTTTTTAGCCTCAAATCCGACGTACTTTAGATTTGAAACATGCTTCAAATCTTTACTTCGTAACTACGACGGACCCCGAAGTCCGCTCGTCTGTATGCTAGTCCGACGGACAAAAAAACGACGCATGCTCATAAGCAAAAACTAAACGGAAGCACTCGGTCTAGTAAAACTAGTGTTCGTATTGTAGGTAGCACATTCATCACGCTGCAAAATCTGTGATCGTTGAATGCAGCGCATTTTATTTCTTCATTACGAATGCTCTATAAAGAACGAAGGTGTTTTGCTGTTCATATTCAGAGTTCTCCCAAACTGATTTCTGGATTCTTTTTCTCTTTGATCTCATGAATGATATAGTATGCTTTTTAAAAACAATGTTTCCATACTAATATAATACTTTTTACCTTTTTTTTTTTTTGGTTTTTTTGGTGTGGAATCATATTTTCTTGTAATTTTTATCCAGATATTTATTTTATGATTGGTGTTGAACTTTTTTATATGTTTATCTCTATATTTTTAATTTTCATTTTTTGGTGTTTGTAAAGTTACCACAAATAACCCATTTGTATTTTTTTTTTTTGTTTTTTTTTTTTTAATTTTTTTTTTTTATATTTTTTAGGTTTGTAAAGTTACCACAAATAACCCATTTGTATTTTTTTTTTTTTTGTTTTTTTTTTTTAATTTTTTTTTTTTATATTTTTTAGGTTTGTAAAGTTACCACAAAGAACCCATTATAATGTTTTTTTTTTTTCTAGTGATTATTTTTTATTTTTAAGATAAAGTTAACCCAAAGCACCGTTTTTGGTTATGTATATTTTTGTTCTTTCCCAGACTTACCACTCGAACATTATTAACATTAGTAATGTATTTTTGGTGTGTTTTTGCAAACTCAATGAGATTGTTGTCCCTTGATAATTTAACATTGTGTGTAAAATCAATGATTTAAAAGAAAACACATAAAGTCTTTTGCTAAACTCAAAAAAAGATCCATTTATTCATGGTCAAAATAAAAAAAAGAGGAAGTCAACGCTGGAAAAAGTCTGTGTACCAGAAAATTGGGATCTTGAGGAGTCCATATAAGAGGGAGCACAATCTGGTCCAAGAATCCCAGAGATCAACAGCACCAGCAGATGATATAGATGTCCCCAGACTGTGGTACTACAACAGCCTGCGTCTTCTGTCAGACCAGACTGAACCCAGGTCATCACTTTCTTCTCTTCCCTGCAGCCTTCCCTCCACGCTGCCCTGCACCCTTCCCTGCAGCCTTCCCTGTAGCCTTCTTTGGAGGCTGTGGCTGTGGTGTTTCAGTTGTGGCAGGAGGAGGAGGAGGAGGAGGAGGAGGAGGAGGAGGGGGGCTGCCTCATGTAGTTGTGTGTTTCGGTTTAGCGTGCCCTGCAGCCCCTTCTGGATAGTTTCCCCAAATAGGCGCTCGCAAATGAGACGCTGCTCCCAGTCCATTTGAAGAAGCCTGCTGGCTAAGTAGCAGCCATAGGCCTCTTCTGCTTCGGGGGGGCTCCTCAAAAAACGTGTGGCCTCTTGCATGAGGCGCAGGGATGCCTCCTGTGTGACGGCCCCCTTCCTGGCCCTTTTTTTGGGAAGGCGGAGGGGAGGCACTTGGGATTGGGTCATGCTCCTACTGGGCCCAGCCACCTCACTGGGACCAGCCACCTCACTTGGCCCAGCCACCTCACTTGGCCCAGCCACCTCACTTGGCCCAGCCACCTCCTGCCTGACACTGGGCCCAGCCTCCTCCAGGATGATGGGGAATCCGGCCTCCTCCAGGCTGTCCATGGGCCCGGTCTCCTCCTGCCTGCCACTTTCCACACATTCCTCCTGGATGGACTCATCCTGTGTATAAAAAAAGGACATAGTTTTAGTATATTTTTTGGGGTTCATCAATGACACACAATTTATTTCTCATGACTAGCAAATTTAATGTGAATACATCTCTTTAATAAAAGAGTCTAATCAGACACCCTAATTTTTTCTAGCAGGTGCCAAACATATTTAGCTACTCCTGTCAATTGATATGTCTACACAATTTTGAGTGCAAAAATCTGGGAGAAAATTCTAACATCCAGTTAACCTCATTAATATTAGTACAGTAAATATTGTTTAAACTAATTTACCTGACTCCAGATGGTCATATCCGGTTCATCCAGGATGGAAGACCCAGCTTGCTCCTCATCAGCCTCTGCTGGGGTGGAGGGAAGGGTGGAGGGAAGGGTGGAGGGAAGGGTTGAAAGTGATGCCCTGGCTTCAGTCTGGTCATCAAGAAAACGTAGTTGATTGTAGTACCACAGCCTGGGTACATAAACATCATCTGCTGATGCTCCTGATCTCATAGATTCCTGGATCTTCTTATGCTCCCTCTTATACATATTCCTCAAGACCCCAATTTTCTTGAGCAATATCTCCATTGTTGCGTCCGGGATGGTCGCCTGGACAAAGGACAGAAGTCTCTCCAGCGTTGACTTCCTCACATGCTTAGCATAATAC
The DNA here is from genome assembly GCA_037952835.1 of Lithobates septentrionalis. Lineage (NCBI taxonomy): Eukaryota > Metazoa > Chordata > Amphibia > Anura > Ranidae > Lithobates > Lithobates septentrionalis. The sequence continues at coordinate 8,330,513 of JBBDGP010000614.1, forward strand.
TGAGGGTGTTTTACCTCCCACAAATTCCTCATCTCTCGATATTTCGTAATGAAAGCAGTAAGGAACTCTGGATCCTTAAATAGGGGATTCATTATATCTGGAAAAGATAAAGTCACAAGACAAAAAACACTTATTAGGTTTCTGCTAACCCCTCATCATCTTCTCCCTATGTAGGCCTCATCAATCTATCAAGCCATATAGGCCGCTTGCTAGAAAGTCATGACCATAAAACCCCCCCCCCAAAAAAAACAAATAAAATTAAAATTACCTTCGTTTTGTAACGTCCTGGTCCACTATCACCTACGCACAATACGTACTTACGACACGTGCGCAAGGCCCCTCTTTATACACTACGCATGTGTGAAACTCCGCCTGCGTCGCCCGCTCCTGACGTTCGAAATTAACTCATGTTCTCCGCCCCCTAATTCGACGCACAGAACGTACGTACGACACGTGCGCAAGGCCCCTCTTTATACACTACGCATGTGTGAAACTCCGCCTGCGTCGCCCGCCCCTGACGTTCGAAATTAACTCATGTTCTCCGCCCATTTTTTGTTACGGCGCGTAGTGGAGTTAAAGAATGGCGGAGACACCTGAAATGTTGACGACCTCAGGTAGTGGAGACAGCCCGGAGGCTGGAACGTCAACGAAATCTATGAGGCCTAGATTTAAGGCCTCTAATATGAGTTTTTAAGAGATGGTGGAGATGGTGGCCATTCTTCACAAAGACGACTATGATGGCAATTATGGGCCGTACGCACGGCCAAATTTGCGCAAGGCCAAAATAATGGCGAAGGTCGTGGAGACTTTGCAGGCATCTTTTGGGGTCCAGCGCTCCAAAGATCAATTGAGAAAAAGATGGTCTGACCTGAAACTCAGGGAGCCGGATCAATACCGACGTATCCGGAAAGTTCTTAAAAAAAGTAAGTACTTGTCGTGTTTTTCTCTTGTGTTTATTACCTTGTATACTGCTCCATGTGCTTTTCCTTCCTATACGATTTTTTTGTTCATCGTTTTAAACGATCTTTTAATAAACCTCGTTACATATCCATATATATCTAGATATAGATATATCTATCTATCTATCTAGATATAGATATATCTATCTAGATATAGATATATATATAGATATAGATATATATATATATATAGATATATATAGATATAGATATATAAATATATAGATATAGATAGAGATATATATCTATATCTATATATATATATATATATATATATATATAAATATATAGATATAGATATAGATATATATATATATATATATATATATATATAGATATAGATATAGATAGATATAGAAATATATATATCTATATCTATATATATATATATATCTATATATCTATATATCTATATATATATATATATCTATATATCTATATATCTATATATCTATATATATATATATATATATATAGATATATATATATATATATATATATATATATATATATATAGATAGATATATAGATAGATATATAGATATATAGATAGATATATAGATAGATATATAGATATATATATAGATAGATATATAGATATATAGATAGATATATAGATATATATATATATATATATATATATATATATATATATATATATATATATATATATAGATATATATAGATATATAGAGAGAGAGAGAGAGATATATAGAGAGAGAGAAATAGAGATAGGTAGATAGATAGATATAGAAATGTAAAACATTCTTTTTGAATATTTGAAGTTATCTTATTTTTTTTGCTTTACATTTAGTTAGATATTTAGAGATTTTGTTCCAGATATAGAGAGAGATCAAAAGATTATTAACTATATTTTGAGATATTGATATCTATCTATCCGATATGTCTTTATAATTTTAAATATTGAGGTAAAATAGGAACTCTACACAAACCACTTCACTACAAATGTAGGAAAATTACTATGTCCTAAAATATCTGTGTGCTAATTAGATTAATAATTTTTTGTTTCACATAGGGGAAAAATCACTCAGCCAAGAACAAGAAGACAGTCCACCCCAAGCAAAACATGATTGGGCAATCAGCCCAAGTCCCATTGAGGATGTTGAGGAAGGAGAGGTGGGCGACATGGGCACCCCACCAGGTGAGTGTCTGACACACCAGCTTACGTTAATCTATGCATGGCTGCCTTTTGTTTAATTTAATTTGTCTACTCTATTTTAGGGGATCTGGTTGTGCTTCATTCAAGCAACAGTGCCACCCCCGAGGATGTGGAGGAATTAGGCTACATGGGCACCCCACCAGGTCAGTGTCTGAGACAACAGCTTTATTTATGGTAAGGTAAACTATATATGTGTGCATATTTCTAAAGACATTTTTTGGTTTCATTCCACTTTAGGTACAACAACAAGAAGTGACTATTTCACCTCTGAAAGTGCCAAACGGCTAATTGGTCAAATAATGGCCTGGAATAAAGACATTGATGAAATGCGTAATCGGCTGGATCGTATGCAGCAGGAAATGAAGGACATGATTGATGTTTTGGGTCGAATCTAAATGCCCTTTTTTAAACCCCAAAACATCAATCATGTCCTTCATTTCCTGTTTTGCTGACCCCATTCTGGGCCTTCTCTTTTTTTGGCAGAACATAAATGGCTGTTTAACCTAATGTCAAAAAGGAGGGCTGTTTCTCGTATATACCTCAAAAATCCACAAAAAAATAAAACTTGATTTTCTAAAAAACACAAATTAAAAAAAAAAAAAGTGATTTTAACTAACCAAAAAAACAACAAAAAAAATAATTTTAAAAAACCCAAAAAATAAAAAAATTGATTTTAAAAAACCAAAAAAACAAAAAAATTGATTTTAAAAAACCAAAAAAAATAAAAGAAAGGATTTTAAAAAACCAAAAAAATAAAAAAATTGATTTTAAAAAACCAAAAAAAATAAAAAAAATAATTTTAAAAAAACAAAAAAATAAAAAACTTGATTAAAAAACCAAAAACAAAATAAAAAAAACTTGATTTGCAAAAACCAAAACAAAAACTAAAAAAACTTGATTGATTAAAAAAAAAAAAAAAAAAAAAAAACTTGCTTTTAAAAAAAAAAAAAAAACAAAACTTGATTTTCCAAAAAAAAAAAAAAAAAGCCTGTTTGCGAAAATCAAAAAGCCAAAAATATTTTTTTTTGTGGATTAGGTAGAAATATTTAAATATAATTATATTTTGCTACATTATTAAGATATCATTATATTTTTGTCTATGAACATTTTATACTAAATGCAGAACTGAATGCATAACAACCATTAATAAAAACATCTCCTTATAGGATTTTAAAAAATGTGTGGTTTGTTATTTCAAGGCTCAGTATCAGTTTGGTTATAATTGTAAAAAAGTTGTTTACAGTGGCAATGGAGCTTATTTAGACATTTTTAAAATTCAAATACAGTTGGCACTACAACTGCTCGACCATAACCTAGGAGACAGCCCAAAAGAAAGGCAAGCAATAAATATAATGCCAGATTTCAGCAATATTTTTTTTATTGTAAAAAATTATATATCCTGGCCCATTGCAATGGCCCCCCTACCCATAAAATAATTAACATATTGCTGTCTAACTTGACGGGAACTTTGGGGGGCCAAGCCAGTACGGACAGTATCCAGGCCTGTAAGGTTGGCTTCTATTTGTCCGGCCTCAGGCCCAACTGTGCCTATATAATTGGTAGAATGCTTGTTTAAAAAGTTGTGCAGAATGCAGCAGGTTAAAATGATAAAATTAAGTTTGTATTCCGCCAAATTAATGGCTGTTTGAAACAGGCAGAACCGGCTGGCCAGAATTCCAAACGCATTCTCAACCACTCTTCTAGCTCTGGCCAGCCGGTAATTAAAAACCCTCCTCTCCGGGGTGAGGGTTCTTTGGGGGAATGGCCTCATGAGGTGCTTGCTGAGAGCGAAGGCTTCATCGGCAATGAAGACAAAGGGGAGTCCTTCCACGTTATCCTCATCAGGTGGCAATCCCAGGCCACCACTCTGGAGACGCTGGCAGAACTCCGTCTCGGCAAATACTCCTCCATCCGACATCCGGCCATTCTTCCCCACGTCCACATATAAAAAATCATAGTGTGCCGACACCACCGCCATTAAAACAATACTGTGGAACCCCTTATAATTAAAATAATATGACCCCGAATGGGGTGGTGGCACAATGTGGACATGTTTCCCATCTATAGCCCCTCCACAATTGGGAAAGTCCCAACGGCTGGCAAAATGGGATGCCACAGTCTGCCATTCCTGTGGCGTTGAAGGAAACTGGGGAATCAAACAAGAAAACCAAAATCAATTAATTTGGAAGCTAACATTGCAAGAAAATTAGACAATTAAAAACATTATTCCCCAGCATCAGTATAACATTCAATAATTTAATTCCTCTGGAATAACTAATATGGAAAGGCACACTTATCAGATTGCTCACCCCCTCTGATGGAACATTGATTACATTTTAGGGGGTTGTGAAATCCCTAAAAAATATTACTTTTAGGACACGCAGGAATTTAGGGACTAAAAAGGCTACAAGACTGCAGTTGTCGCACTCTGCAGGTGCAGTTGCTAACCAGCTTACAGTAAATGAGGTAATGTAAAAAGGCATTCATGTTGCAAGGAGTACACAATCACAGGCAAGGGCAATTAATGAAAACACTTTGAGGCTTGCATATGATTTGATGATGGAAATCAGCAGAGCTTCTGCTCATTTACTAAAGCACTGGAACAAATGCACTTGTAGAGTGCACATGCATTTTGCAAACTGCAACATATATTTGCTTTAGACAAATCAACACCACAGAACATTCAAGCAAATTTTAACGAGGGTGGGGGTGGGGGGGTTGTGAAATCTAGATAATTGCTCATTAGCAGCACACTATTTGGAGTGAGTTTAGGTGGGGGGGGGGGGGTTGTGAAATCTAGATAATTGCTCATTAGCAGCACACTATTTGGAGTGAGTTTAGGTGGGGGGTGGGGGGGTTGTGAAATCTAGATAATTGCTAATTATAAGCACACTAAATACACTCCAACAAAATACATTCAAAATGAGTAGACTAGGTGGATATGTTCCCATCACTTCATGCTGGGAAGGTTATTGAAGGAAAATATACATGCATGACAAAAAAGAACAGGAAAAAATTCCAGCATGTGTGAGGATAAAAAGGGGACATTCACACTATATTGCAATGATGGTAAGTAGTGTTTGAAGCAAGAAATACATTACATTATCAAAGATTACATAAAAGAACATGTGATGCTAATAAAAGAAAAATATCTTACCTTAATATAGTCCTTCTGCAGGACCTGTATGATGGCAGAACAGGTCTCTGGGATAATGATCCCCAGAGCCTGGGGGGAGATGCCTGTCGAGAACTTAAGGTCCTGCAGGCTTCTCCCTGTGGCCAAATACCGCAAGGTAGCGACCAGCCTCTGCTCCGGAGTGATGGCTTGCCTCATGCAGGTATCCTGCCTGCTGATATAGGGGGTCAGCAAAGCCACCAAACGGTCAAAAACGGGGTCCGTCATCCGGAGAAAGTTCCTGAAATCCTCAGGATTATTCTCACGGATCTCACGGAGCAAAGGCATGTGACAGAACTGGTCACGCTGAAGCAACCAATTCTTGGTCCATGAACTCCTCCTCGCCCTGTTCATGGACTGGTCTTGGTCTGAAGAATAAACTACAGCACCAAACACATACAATGCACGAGCTCGACGACGAGTACGTACAGGTAACATGGCTTCAAAACGGTCGGCTGGTCAGAACGCACTAAACAGAACGCACTGAAGAACAGCAAGGCCTGTGAAGAACGACCTGAAAATCAGGAACGAGCGGCCAATAAAACAAAGATTTCTCAATGCCAACTGACCAAACGCACTGAAAAGCAGATACAAACCTCACAAGCACAGACTGAACAACAGTTAAAACGAACTGAAAAATACGAGTCTCACAAGCGCGAATCGTCTCTCACCAAACTTCTACTAACACGAGATAAACACGAGATTAGCAGAAGGAGCCCAAAGGGTGTCGTACGGGCTATTGAACTTCCGTTTTATAGTCTCGTCGGACTTGGTGTACGTCACCGCGTACTAGGCTGTCGTACTTTTGTGTGGTCGTGTGTGTGCAAGTCCGTTCGTAAGAAAGTCTGCCGCAAGTCCGCCGAAGGTACGTCGGAAGTATGTCGGACAGGCTGTCGGACTTTTGTAGGTGAAAAGTACGACCGTGTGTACGCGGCATAACAGTGAAGTCGCTGTTTCCATAGCATGTACTATTGTGGATTTATTAAGGCTTGTTTGAAGGGTTCTCTCACTCATTAGGTGTGGGGATTAATGATCAAAAAGCTTTTCAAAAAACATTTAAATATTCCACATCTTTCATACATTAGTGGTGTTGTTAAACTTTTTTAATGAAATTCATGTTTATTTTAAAACCATTCCTATTTTTCCAACTATTCTCACTTTAACTTTTTCTTACGGATTTAAGCTATTCATCCAGTTAGCTTTAGCAATTCAGCTATTCAGCATTCCCACTCATTTTCTCCAGGAAATTAATTTTCTAGTTGTTTTTATGATTTGAGTAACCTAATAACGCTTATATTCCACAGCGTGGCAAAGTCTTTTTCTTAGCTCAAAGTTATAACCTTATATTGCTCCCTCACAGGCTTTGCATTTGATACCATCTCTTGCCTAGCAGTTTACAGTCTTTACAGATACCCAGACAGTGAGTATTTAGCATATCTTGTTGAAGTATTTATTTACCTCAGCCCACAGTCTTAACATTATATTGTTCCCTCACAGGCTTCGCATTGATACCATCTTTTGCCTAGCAGTGCCTGGTTTATCTGAACTCCCAGACGGTAAGTATTGTCTATATTTTGGTGTATTTGAGCTCACACTCTTCTACATTTATAGGTATGGAGAAGTGGCAAGACCTTTTCAACTTTCTCTCAGCGGGAGAATATCCATCTAGGTATACTAAATCGCAGAGGTACCATCTTAAGAACTACGCCTCCAAATGTACAATACAAGGTTACTATCACAAAATACCATCTACTTAATTCTGGAATATAGCTTTGTCATGAATGTAGCTGTTAATTGTTCTCTTTTATTACAGGAGACGAGGTGTACTTTGAGGGGAAAATGGTTGTTAGATCCAGGGAAGAAGCTAGGGGGTGTTTGGAGAATTCCATTCTTCTCCTATGGGCAGTCACTTGGGAATCGTGAAAACCAGGATGGCCATGTCGTCAAGATTCATCTGGAAAGGCGTGAGCAAGGATATTGAGCGCTGGGTACACACTATTTTTTTTTTATTTTTTTTCTTCTAACACCTTTTATGAGAGCTTTACACGTGTTTAACAACTGGTATATGTTTTTTTTTTTTTTAAACAGATCCAGGAATGTGACCAGTGCCAGAAGGTCGGAAAGCCTTTGGCAGCTCCACAGGCATTGGAATGTATTAAGGTAAATGTATTCTGTGGTATGTATGTATGTATGTATGTATGTATGTATGTATGTATGTATGTATGTATAAAACACATTTAATCATAAAAGTCTTTCATCACAGGTGTCTGCTGTCTGGGAGCTCGTCGGCATTGAGGCCCTTTACCCAAAACAGTGGACTGTTTTCAATATATCCGGACTGCCACTGATTACTTTTTAAAGTAAGTGGAGGCTTATCCTCTAAAATCTAAATCGGTTGTTGAGGTGGGTCAGCGTCTTTGCTCCATGATCTATCAACATGGCTGTCCCAAACAAAGTCTTTCCGACCATGGCAGAGAATTTGTTAATCAAGTATGTGTAATTTCAGTTGTATTATCTTTGCTGGTTTTTGTTTGTTTGTTTTTTTTTCTAACAAAAAAAAAAAAAATTGCTGCCTTCTGGGAATTAAAAGGAGTGTGATGGCAGCATATCACCCACAGACTAACGACCTGGATAAAAAAACCAATGATAACATCAAGCGGTAAGTTTCATTCCATTTTTACAATTCACACTTTGGTCCACAGCTTTTACTGAAGTTGTAGTCTTGCATTGATGGACTTGTTTCTTGTAGTTGACCAATGCCACGTTATTTGCAAAATTGTTATAAATGTGTTTATTTTGTTTTTTTTGTTTGATCATTCTAGAGCTCTCAGGAAACTTGTAAATGACAAGCAAAGCAATTGGGATGTGTATTTGGAGGCCACGCTTTTTTCTTTAAGATCAAAAAACCAAAGCACAACAAAGCATTCTCCCTTTCTTCTAATGTATGGCAGGGAGGCGGTTTTCCCCTCTGAAGTTTCATTTGACCTGCCTGGGAGTTATTATTATACAGGTTTTATATAGCGCCAACAGTTTGCACAGCGCTTATCAAAATAAATCTGTATTTATAATCATTTCAGTCCTCTACTATTGAATATTTGTACTTGCAAAACAGTTTGACTGCCAATGTGTTATTTATTTTTATAGTATATCAAACATTCTTTGTCTTATTATAACTTGTCTGTCCTTTCAGCTTTCAAATATTATTATGCCGGAGGAAGGGAGCTATGCAACGTTTGTTGAGGAAAAGAGAGCATCTATGGACAAGGTGAAAGAAGTTGTACTGCAAAATATTAAAAAGTCGCAAGATAAGCAGTAGTTAGCTTTTGAGAAGAAAGTTTTGAAGCAACACAAGGGTTTATCTTACAAACTTGGCGATGAGGTCCTGTTTTAGAACGCGAAAAAACGTGGAAGAAAATGAGGAAAGATATCGTTTGACTTTTCGGGCCCTTTCATTATTCGGGAGATGTGTGGCAAGGTTGTTGGTTTATGAACTTTGCAGGGGGTTGCTTTAAATAAGAAGACTAATATAGACCATATAAAGCCATATCGAAGAGCTGTTGGCATGTTTCCCGAAGAGAACCTCTGCAGTGTCTTGTCTAAGGATATCCCTATTGAGGTACAAGCAAATGGACTATTCTAAAAACTTCCATACAGCTGCTTTGCATATGATTTGCCTTGTTCTGTTTTTTTCTGAGTCTGTTCTTCCTTCGTGTACTAAATAAATTATATTCATTACAAATGTGATAACCGTAAATAACTTTACATTTTACATATTTAAACTTTCACCAGAACCATCCCTAAATGTCCTGCAAACCATAGATGACAGAGGTAGCAGTCACTGGGTTCTTATTTGGCTATTATGATCCTGTTGGTCATTTTGGCCTTGTTTGAAGTGTTTGGCCATGCCCTGTTGGTATGGCTTTTTTTTTTACAGTTTTCTTATTTGGCCATGCCCTGTTGGTATGGCCTTTTTATTTTTATTTTTTTACCCAGTTTTGTTATTTGACCATGCCCTGTTGGTATAAATTAAAAAGTCATTGTATACCTTATACAATAAACATGCCAACTTAGAAGTCTGGCTGTCATGTGGGAATCTATTATGGCATATTGTGATTAAAAGTTTAGAATTATGCCGGCCATACACGGTTCGAATTTCGTAAGAATTTTCTTTCGA
>JBBDGP010000614.1:8345000-8669249 GCA_037952835.1 Lithobates septentrionalis
ACTTCAGGCATTACCATTTTGACGGTTGAAAATGTATGATCTAACTCCTCCGATGACAACTATAAAGACATGGAGAGCTGGTTTAGTGGGGGGAAAACCATTTCAAGGAGATTATATCTCCAAATCCTCAGTTGTCTCATTTAGACTCTATACAAGATCCAGGAGCGTGGACCAAATTTAGGGTCAAAAAGATATCTCAGGTAGTACAGGGAGAAACAATATCATCAATTTGCAGGAATGATGGAACACTGGAATATTCCAGGAGGGATATGTCTTTAGACATATGCAGCTCACCCATGCATTGTCAGCCCAATTCCCTCAGGGCCTCCCACAATTGGTGGAATCACAATTAGAACAAATAGTTAGAAAAAGACTGGGAAGGAAACCAATTTCAACTTTATATACCTACCTAGTGAAAACTGCATTATCAGACATAAGTAAGTTACGAGCATGTTGGATGAGGGACGCTACAAAATTAGAGGAGAATTGGGAGAAGATATGGGGATTTCCATTTCAGATATTAGTGTCACTCCGAGATAAACTTATACAATTCAAGAACCCCCAGAATTGTTGGAGGTGTGGTTATGCTCCAGGATTTTTCATTCATATATTTTGGTCCTGCGCCGCGATAGTGGTATTTTGGAGGGAGGTTGTAGAGGTAATTGCAACAATTACATCAATCGTTCTGGAACAAGGACGTAGAAATCTATCTTCTAGGACTGGTGGGGAACAACATCTCGGTAGCAAAGAGAACACAAGTAAGTCTGTTGCTTTTCTATGCGAAGAAGGCAATAGTACTGAGTTGGAAAAAAATCAGAAGCTCCCTCATTAGCCGTTTGGAAGTATCTAGTGAATGATAATTTGCCGTTATATAGGGAAACATATTGTAACAGAGGATAGGGTAAAATATGAGAAAGTATGGGCATGTTGGATAGCAGTACCCAGAACAGCCTATGGGCAAACCTAAAGAAACAGCTGGAATAGCAAGAAGAAAAGTAGTGAGACGTCTGAAAGGAAAAGCGTAGAGATATAACAAACCACACCATCAATATAAGGGTTTAAGAAGAAGAATGAATGTTTCTGTTATTGTAATTATTATCAATGAAATTATGTGAAAGCTCCTGCAAGAGTGGATAAGGAGATAAAGTATATGTTGTTAATATTTTTCTATTGGAAAACTAATAAAAGGGATTTATATCTTTAAAAAAAAAAAAAAAGAAGAAGAAGATTACCTGGGGTAGAATTGCCAATGATAATCTTCTTCCAGACGAAAGGAGGCCCCCAACCTAATCATAAAGCCCAGTGACAAAGGAGGCAATGTGGTCCTTCCCTCTGAGCAATTCTACGAACAACAAATCCTGAGACAACTGGGGGATCAATCAATCTACCTTAACCTTAGGTCCAACCCGATCCCTGGGATTGTCGGCTCTTTAAATTTCAAACTTCAGATGGCTTTTGAAGCACAATTACTTACCAAAAAAGAACTGGATCACCTTTTGGTAAAAGAGTATAATATACCAATCATATATATACAATCCCTAAAGGTCCAAAAAAGTTTAACTAGACCTCCAGGTAGACCCATACTTTCAGCCATCAAGGGCCCACTTGAACAGACGGGCAAGTACTTGGATTCTCTGATCAAGGGGATGGTCCGGGACCTGCCATCCTTTGTTCAGGACACTATAGGTGTCATTTTGAGGAATGCTGCGGTGGAGGTGCTGGAGGGGGCAACATTGGTCGGTATCGATGTAGAGTCCCTCTACATCTCCATCCCCCATCAGCACGGACTAGCGGCGTCGGTAGATAATTTCTTGGAGGCAAAATACCCTACTATGGGATCGCAAAACAAATTTATTCTAGAACTGCTTGAGTTTGCCCTCACTCACAACGACTTCCAGTTTTCTGGAATACATTTTTAGCAGACAAGGGGGGCCTCCATGGGGGCACCGGCATATGCCTGTCTTCACCTTGGGTGGTGGGAGGAGAGTCTTGTGTGCGGCTCGTTGATGTGTCTTCACCATGTGCATCTCTGGCTAAGGTACATCGACAATGTCCTGGTCATCTGGGATGGGACTGCTGATGAGCTATATAAATTTGTTTCTAAAGTAAATACCAATGACAGGAACATCAGACTCACATATACCTGGGATGCCAAAAAACTCTCCTTTCTGGATCTATCTATATCTATCTGCAATGGCAGACTTGAGATAAGAACCTTAAGAAAGGAGACAGCCGTTAACACACTCCTTTAAGCCTCAGTCATCACCCAATATCACTTATCAGGGGATCCCCACGGGTGAGTTTCTCTGCATCCGCAGAAATTGCTCTGTTGATGCTGACTACCGATCTGAAAACGGAGGACCTCTATTGGAGGTTCAGAAATAGAGGCTATTCACATAAAACAATCAGACAGGCACGTAAAAGGCATCCTCATACAAGCGGGAGGACCTTCTTAAGATAAGAAATACTTCACCATCTGTTGGAATTTAATATGAATATCATATTTCTGGATGTTGTAAACATTTCTTTACTTCCAAAAGAAGCTAGACTTTGAAAGAATGAAGGTTTCACACTCCCGGGAGGAAAGGATGCTGCCACCCAGGCTGGAATGTAACCTGTTAAGCTTCCATTACGCATGACAATGCTGGCTCAGATCTGTCTATGGGAATTTCCTGATTAGCTACTAGGCACGCAGGCTTCAAAGAGAGCTAAATTGACAGGGATGATGGATGAGGTGAGATACAGGAAATCAAGGGCCCAGGTATTTGTGGAATTTGACATTGGTCAGATGATGGCAATTCATTGACAAACACTGCCCCCCAGAGGCCAGTTATGGCAAGACAGTCCATATGATAGCCTGTTGAGGGAACGCCCCAGAGACACTGTGATTCGTCCAAAGGCAAAGTTGGGCGGGCAAAAGGGGGGGATCTGGATGAGGTATGTTTGTGAAAAAGAAATGTTTGCCAGAAAAACAGGATTTTTAAACACCTGAGGACCAGCCGAGAGGATGTGCTAAGTATCAGTCTTGTATTGTGTTCTGATTGTAAGCCTTGTAATATTGCAATTTCTTGTAGTACACCTTTGTGTTAGTTTTTCCTAATTCTGCTGTTTTAGTACATTCCTATTTTATTGGGAAATAAATTTAACTTGTTTACTAAGCAGAGGTATTTGTTATATCACTGTGCTTATCAGACTCATACAGAATATCAACTATAGGGATTAGACAAATTAACACATGTATGCAATAGTTATATAGGATAGATATTGGATTGTATAATATTGCACAGATTACTTTATTTGGCACCCAGAGAGCGTGTGAATTTTATTTTTACACAGAATCCATAAAAACCTACACCCAGAAGTGAAAATCATCTCTAGTGTGGACAAGATTGGCGCTGGCTCGCGAATTCTGAAACCATGCTTGGATGGTCATGAAGATTCTGTGAAATATTTCATCAGAGAGACGGACGCGTAGAACCTGGTGAGATCTTCGGCTGATATCGTTAATGTGTTTTAGGCCTGTAACCAGTAAACGGTACTGGTGAGTGAGAGACTGATCATCCCTGGTTCTGATGTAGCCTGCAGATTGACAGGATAAACCACACATCTTTGAGGAAAAAGTGGGAGAAATGTAGATTTTTATTTTTATTTTTCCCCTCCTCTTTCATCCCCGGTTCGTATCATTACCTGTTATGGATCCCAACGGGACGAAGTCCGGTCTGTTTTGACTAAGCACTGGCATATTCTATCCAGATCACGTGAATTGTCTCAGATTATAGGGCTTCGACCATTGCTTGTTTCCAAAAAAGCGGGAAACCTTGGCGAGAACCTGGTGCACTCTGAGTTTGTGCACACCCCAATGAACAACTGGCTATCAGGACTGCCCCATCCCACTGGCATGTTCACGGTACTGAGGAGAATAGGTGCATTCCTTCTGCATTTTTTTAGCTGTTATGGGTGAAAAACATCCTAAAAAGCCCAGCTTTTAAATTGACAGCTTTTCCACAGGTTTGAAGCTTCCTATTTCCTCTGGTTCTAGTTGCCACATGGTAAAAAATTTAAAATCTGTTATAATCCATAGCGAGGTGGTGAGGAAAAAAAATAATTAAAGAAATTTCAGCAGGTCCTTTTTCTGTCCCTTCTTTTGAGAACTTTTGTACATCTCCTTTAGGCTTGATACCTAAGAAGAAGCCCAACTCTTATCGCCTCAAACATCAGCTTTCTTTCACCAAGGGACATTCTTTAAATTACAAAATTGATGCTTTTATCTTCCGTTACTTATGCAAATGTGGTCATGGTGCGGTATTAGCAAAAGCTGATATACAATCAGCTTTTAGATTGCTACCTATCTATCCACATTCTTTTAATTCTTTAGGGTTTTGTTTTGAGGGTTGTTTTTTCTATATGTGCCTATGGGGTGCTCCCTGTCTTGCCATTATTTTGAAATCTTTGCCACTTTTCTTCAGTGCGTCCTTGTTTATGAATCCGGTCATGACAGTATAATTCATTATTTGGATGACTTTCTTTTTATCGGTCCTCCAGATTCTCCTATTTGTTCATTACTGCTGCGCCTATTTTTTTCTCATTTGTGAGTTTTTGGGTATTCCTCTTGCTAGTGAAAAAACTGTTTTTTTGTGCCCAAGTATTGAATTTTTGGGTATCGACATTGATACTACCCTGTTTCAATATCAGATCCCTCCACTTAAGACTGCAAGGCTTCAATTCTCGATTACCTTTTTTCTGCAGCAACTTCAATCTTTTTTAGGTCTCCTTGCTTTTGTGACTAGGATAATGCCGACGGGCAGAATTTTGTTAGGCAGATTGTAATTGGCTATGTCTGGTTTTAAATCCCCTTTTTCTCACATTTGTATTACTTCTGAGCTAAAAGATGATTTATTAGTATGGTCACAATTTTTGGTTGATTATAACGGTTAGTCATTTTTTCAGGAGGATTTTGTTTTCCCTATGGACCTCGATTTATACACAAATGCCGCTGGTTCTCTGGGTTTTGCGGCTATCTTTTGCAATCATTGGTGTTGTGGTTTGTGGCCTCCATTCTGAGTAGCAAACAAAGCCACAAAAAACATAGCCTTATTGGAGCTTTTTCCAATTGTTGTGGTTCTTGAAATCTGGGGGTGATTATTTTGCCAATAAAAGGATCTTTATTAATTCAGACATTAAGGGTGTGATATTTGCTATAAATTGCCTTTCTTCCAAACTGATATTTGTAATAAAAAACTATTACATCATCTGGTTTTGTTATGTTTACTATTAAATATTTGGGTAAAAGCAAAATTTGTACTAGGCAAAAAGAATGTTATTGCTGACGCGTTCTCGCTTCCAGATGGCTCGTTTCAGACAACTGTTGCCAGTGGAATTTGTGGAATTTGATCTAACACCAGCTATGTCTGCTATTAGAAATTCAGTTACTCCTAGAACATGGACTGATTATTCAGTTGTATGGTAGAGGTGACTATTATTTAACAAAGATTTAGGACTTTCAGGTTACTCCCCAACCAAGCAATCGGTTTTAGCTTTTCTTTGTTCGCTTCACAATTTTCTTTTAATCATATTAATAAAACTTTAATGGGGGTTTCCTTTTTTCCTTTTTTTCTAAAACTTCACAATTTACCTGCCTGTAATAGTTTGTTTTGTGTTCGGTAGGCCCTTGAGGGATATAAAAAAGTAAATTTAATGCCAGATATGCGGAGACCAATCTCATTGGACCTTCTGTCAAGGATTTGCTTAGCTACCTCTGTTGTTTGTGATTCAAAGTATGAAGCATTGTTGTTTCATTCAGCTTTTGTCCTGATTTTCTTTGCTGTGCTTCGTATTTCTGAAATGTTGCCAAATAACAAAAAGGGCTTGTCCAGTTTAAAAGGTACAATGAAGTTTATCTATGATAGTAAGGTTCTTGTTTTTATTAGAAAATCAAAAACTAATCAAGCTGGCAAGGATCACTGGCTCACTTTATATGCTTGTGGTGACTCCATCCAGTGGCGGAACTACCGCCATAGCGACACACGGGGCCCCGGCCCGCTGCCGAGTGGGGCATTCAGCCGGGGGCCCGCTGCAGAGTGGCATCGGAAAGCTCCTGTGACTGTCCTGCACAGAAGAAAGAACACCGGCCCGACGCCATCCCCATCCCAGCGGCGTGACATCACTCGGCCGGAGAAGGGAGGAGCGTCGAGAGCTACTGCAGAGCCTGCAACCAAGAGGAGCCAGGCAGAGCCGCCGAGGAAGAACCTCTACTTTATTGCAGAGTGCCAAAGACAGATTCAGTGATAATTCACGTTGATTCAAGTAAGAAGCAAGCAGTACACTACCATCCACAGCTAAATTAATCTGATGCGTTCAGTGATGCCATACGGCCGGAGGAATATAAAAACTGTCTGTTCTCTGATATGCAGAATGGCCTTTGAGCATAGTGTGCTGCAGGCAGCGGTACAGGGTCCTCAGGTCTGATTGCACCCTACTTGGTTGTCATTCCCCTCCCCTCAGGTAGCATTGCTCTGAGACATCCCATCAGTAATTACTGAGGCTCTGTGTCCCGTGATGTTCGAGAAAGAAAATAGGATTTTTTATAACAGCTTACCTGTAAAATCCTTTTCTTTCGATGGACATCACGGGACACAGAGGTCCTGCCCTTCTTCTAATACACTTATATTGCTTGGCTACAAAACTGAGTTATCCCTGCAAGGGGAGGGATTATATAGGGGGTTGAACTTCCTGTTTAGGGTGTGACCAGTGTCCAATCACCTAGTGATAAACCAAAATATTCTCAAGCATAAATTCTCTGTCTAAACTCCTCCAGTTAGAGAGCATGGACTTGTCCAAAGCTACTCATTTAAATAAGACAGCCTTGGATGAGCTATCCAATTTCAGAAGCAGTTTTGGGGAAGCCAGAAATAATGCTGTATTGCTTGCACAAAAATGGAATATTACCCCCGGATTTGAAGCAAAACGAATTTGCACTGTCAGAAAGCATTTTGATGAACTGTGTGTTGATGAGAGATTAGAGGAACTTTCAAAATCTACGTTTTCTACAGGTGCTTAGACATAATAGTAAACCAGTTGTCAAACAGGTTCCAGGGACTTAATCGGGTTGTTCAGCGGTTTGAAATAATTCAACCTGCAGTTCTAGTATCAGCATCGGATGATGATTTGTTTAAAGCTGCATCAAATCTGCAACAAAAGTATGAAAAAGACCTCTCATCAACTTTCGCTGGTCAGCTTCTAAGTTTTAGATCAGCACTTAAAAGAGGACATTCAGAAATTGTCCTCTGTGAAGGATCTTGCACATTTGCTCTTAGTTGAGAATAGTGCTCTTTCATCAAATCTGCCAGATGTGTGCACAGCGTTGCTTTTATTCCTAACACTACCTGTGACTGTGGCCTCAGCAGAAAGATCCTTCTCAAAACTAAAACTAATAAAGAATTATCTCAGAAGCACTATGTCTGAGCAAAGGCTTTCTGGGCTTGCTATCCTAAGCATTGAAAATTCTAGAGCAAAACAGCTGGACCTAAACCACATTGTGGACACTTTTTGCAGAATTGAAGGCACGCAGACGTGTTTTCTAAGATGTGGTGTTTTGTGAGTATACAAGTTGGAAGAGATTTCAAAGTTCACGTTTGGTTTTGTTGCCAGCCATAGCCTTTCTTCTTTAGGTTAAACCATGGGGTCTATTTATAACCTATTCGCAGAGCCAATACACCCTCTGAAAATGTCAAAATATTTCTTTTTTGCCACTTGGCACAAAAAGATATGTTCTTTGTTTTTTGGTTTTTCAGGTCAAACTTATGGAATGTAATATTGTATTTTGACTATTAGATGAAGCTGAGGAGCATGGGAAATATGTTATAAATAGAACCCTTTGGTTCCAGTTTGGCAAATAATAAAGTGGAACTTTAGGCAAATATTTGAATAAATACATGGTAGAATTGGCAGCTTATGTTTGAGTGTGCAGACTTAGAAAGCCAGTCAGGTTTGCACCATTGTACCTTTACCCCATTCTAAGATCGCTTTGATGTGTAAAACCGAAAACTGGCTGAACTGAATTATAAGTATTTGGCAAATATTTTGTCTGAATACTTATATGTATGTCATCTTTGTACTTTGTTGTGTTGACTAGAGTTCCACTTTACTCGTTTAACTAGCCTCAGTTGTTGAATTGGCTTGTTAACCGATACATTTCTTTTTACATACCTGTCCACAGCTGCCCCACGTGCCCACTTTGAGCATTGCAAATCAGGCAAAATTTCATCCTATGTGAATCTATTTTTTTTTAATCCAGTCAAAATTAGTTTTCTGCATACACTCTTTTGTAAAGTGTGTGTAGACCTTGCCCATTTACCCATCCAAGTCTTCCTTTTTGGTGACAAATTACACCTTTCTAGTCAATTAAATTAAAGGATGGCAAGTTTTTGGCTTCTGCACTGCCTGTTTGGCTGGAACACGGCTTTGGAGAGAAAAAAAATCAAAGAAACATAGTAAGATATTGTTAATTTATCATCATCGAATCTTCATATTTTAGATCAAGATTCACTCTTTTTCAGGTTCTTTTTCTAATGTTCTGTTGCCTTACATTTGGCTTGTTTTTGGCTGTTGGATGTTGAAACCATGGCTTCTTTTCCTTTGGTTATTTTAAAAAGACATGTTGAAAATATGCACGTTTAGCATCAAGGTCTAAATCAAGTAGGTGTAAACTCAAAAATTAAGAATTTTATGCCAAGTTAAAGTGCATAGAATGTAAGACCTAAGTTCTTCCTTCCCTTACAAGGTTGTCATCCTGTTAAATTTTCCTCTTAAACCAGTGCAGTTTGCGTTGTTTGCCCTTTACAAAACGCAAGTATAAAAGAGTAAGTAGTACACACAATGCTTTAAATTTTGCAATTATATGGTTATTTAAATTTTTGTTTTGTTGTTCGAAATTAATATAAGCTGTTGCCTGGGTACTGTGCCACGTGAGTGTGGTAATCTGTTGTTCAATGGAATTAGTTATTTTTTTGTGGGAGGTGCTGTTTGCAGGGGGGGGTCATACAACATTTAACATGCTATGGGGCCCTGTGATTTCTAGTTATGCCCCTGACTCCATCGTTGCCCTCCTTGGTGTGCTGTGCTAAAAAAAAAAAAAAAAAAAAAACCTCTTTAGGCCTTCATGTTCTGGTAATTTTTTAGTACATTGGAATTTTGTAAGAGGAGAAAAATCCAAATTTTCAGTAGTTTTTAAATGCTGCCTTTCTCATTTAGACCTCTCATCTTAAAATTCTCCCCTCATTCATTTGGAAATGGAGCTGCCACGGAAGCCGCTAGATTGGACAATGATGCTGTTATTATGAAGTTGGGTAGATGGGAGATTGATTTAATCTTCATAGCCATCCTAACTTGTTTCTCTGGTTTTGTAGGTGTCAAGTCTTACATATGGTTAGTTGGACATTCCTACGTCTATTGGGCTCAAAAACGAGCATCCCAGCATTGTTACACTTCCAATCTATCCTTACCTTCAGATTTTCAAGTCCTTTGGAAAGGTATCTACAATTGACAAATATTTTCTTTAACCTTTCTAGTTTATTTCAGTTATGGCCATTTCCATCTAGCTTGATAATTCATCTAGGTGTAAATGACGTTGGTAGATTGAAAACATTAGACTTAATTTTTCTGATTAAACGGGATTTGCAACGTCTCAAGTTCGCTTTTCCCAATACGTGTATTGTATTTTCAGGGATTGTGCCTCGCCTTTTCTGGTTATCTTGCCTGGGGGTAAACCTCTTGAGAAGATTAAAATATGAGTCAATCTGTTGAGAAGTTCATGCAGCTGCTGGGAGATTTTTCCTTTCTTCATGTAGATTTGGAAGGAGGCTTTCCTGACTTATACAGACAAGATGGTGTTCATTTGTCTGATGTTGGCATAGATACATATATAGAAACTTAAGCCTGCAGAATATCATTGAAATGGCCACGGTTTTCAAGTAGGCCTGGTTTTTGTTTTCAACAAAACCTGGCTGGTGGGGTCGAAGTCATAAAATCAGAACTACCGTATTTCCCGGCGTATAAGACGACCTTTTATACCTAAATTACACAGCCAAAAAGCGGGGATCGTCTTATACGGCGGGTATGAAGCAGCCGACAGATGGATTTCAGCCCACGGGGTGCTCGGTAATACTCTATACATACAGTATGCACCACTCAGCCAATTCCCGGCAGCGATGCACTCTGTTGATGAATACAGAGCCTGTTAAGCCTGCTCGGTTTGGAGTAACAACCTCTGCCAATCCGAGCAGCACGGGCTGATGATGTCACAGCCTCTGCCAATCTTCCAATCCAAGCAGGCTTTGTATCCATCAACAGATTAGTAAAATACATTGACTGCCGTGATTGGCTCAGCGGTGCATACTGTATTCTGCAGTGTACTAACACAGCATCATATACTGTGTGTACCTGGCACTACTGTACATAAAACCATTATACTGTGTGTAGCCAACATCCTGTACTGCACATCCAGCTCCAGATCTCCCCTTTATATAAAATACAGGTGTGATTTATGGTGCTTTGGAGGAGAGGATTCATTGTTGCTGCCTACTAATTGTGGGATCTCTGGGACTTGTAGTTCACCAGTTTCCTTTTTGATTTCATAAAAGTAATACAGTGGTAATACCTGATAGATTTCAGATTAGTGTGAAATGGCTGATAGACAGGGCCTCAACATGGCTTCAGCAAGGAGAAGGAAACATGAAGCCAGTTTCAAGCTCAAAGTTGTAAACTTTGCCAAGGAACACAATAACTGCGCTGCTGCAAGACAATATGGAGTAACAGAAAAGATGGTCCGAGACTAGAAAGCAAAGGAAGATGCATTAAAGAGTATGCCAAGGGGAAAGTGTGCATTAAGAAAAGGCACCCCACATTGGCCACAACTCGAAAAGCATGTAGCAGACATGGTGCATGAGCATCGTCACAATGGTTTTGTAGTGACACGAAACATACGGATTTTTGCACTTCAGTGGGCCAAATCTAACCCAGATCACAGCAAAGGATTTAAGGCCACTATATCCTGGTGTTCTAAGTTCTTGGAAAGGAATGATCTGCTACTGAGGCAAAAGACCAAAATTGCATAAAAATTACCTGCAGATCTTGACGGTAAAGTAAGTAATTTCCATTGATATGTAATACAACAGCGCAAGAAACACGGCTATGCGTTAAGTCAGATCAGAAATATGGATGAAACACCCATGAATTTCAATATGGTTGTAAATAAAACAGTCAATTCAAAAGGTGCAAAAACCATGTTAATTAAAACAACAGGACATGAGAAGTCCAGTTTTACAGTGGTACTAGCATGTACAGCTGATGGTGCCAAACTAAGACCCATGATTATCTTCAAAAGAAAAAATAATGCCGAAAATCAATTCTCTGTTGGAGTTTTTTACATGTGAATGAAAAAGGCTGGATGGATGAAGAAGGGGTAAAGCTATGGCTTGAAAATGTATGGAGTAGACAACCAGGTGGACTTCGTCGAGAACGTAGCCTACTGGTATGGGATATGTTCAGGGCTCATTTAACTCCCAGCACAAAGGAAAGGTTGACAAGAATAAAACACAGATGCGGCGGTTATTCCTGCAGGATTGACATTGTTGGCACAGCGACTGGATGTGTGCCTAAACAAGCCATTTAAAGATCGCATTCGAGAACAGTGGAATGAGTGGATGGTTAGCGGCGAAAAGTCATTCACAAAAAAGGAGGAAACATGCGTGCTCCACAGTTAGAGGTTCTGTGCAACTTTGTCATAAAAGCCTGGAATGATATTGATTCAGAAAAAGTAATCAAGTCTTTCAAGAAGTAGGCATATCAAATTCATTGGATGATATGGAGGACGAGTACTTGTGGCAAGATGAAGCCGAAGCTGAAGCCACACCATCTGATGTGGAATTAGATCCATATAACTGTCTTACAAATGTAACACAAGATGTCATTGATGAACTTATGATGTCAGAGGATGAACATGAAGAAGATTTTGAAGGATTTTAAGTACCGTACCAGAAAGTCAACAATTTTCATTAAAATTACCGTATTTAAATCAAATCTGATGTTAAGTCTGATGTTTTTATTTTATGTTTCTGATGGTTTTTTTTTAAATCGGTGTTGCCTCGGAAGGGGGGTAGTTTTATACGGGGCGAGTATAGCCCAAAACCTACGTTTTCACTGGAAAAATAGGGGGTCATCTTATACGCCAGCAAATACGATATTAGTCAGAAAAAAAACAGATGTACACATTTGGACTTCCTGCCGATTTCTGTTTGCATTTTAAGGATGCAGATTTTGGCAATTACTTTTTCTCCTTGCTCTCAACTACTGACATCAAGGATAAGGACACTATCAAGGTTGTGTATAGCCAGCCACCCACTACAGTAACTTTGACAGTATTAGATGACTCCTTCTCAAGCATTGAGGGTTCTCTTCAGGCTTCTGATGCTAGCTGCTCAGTGGTGTCCCCCAATGAAACTTTGATTCTTTCTCCAAAACCAATGAAAGAAAACCTAGCCCAGCAGTTAAAGGGTTGGCCCTTAGAATTTACAATTCCCCGTTTCTCTCACAGTGTAGAGATGCTACTTCAGTCTGTCAATGAAAACTTTAGTAAGTCTGGGACTCTTTTCAGCATCTCATATCACTACTGCCAGACATTCTTGGAAGATTAGCTGAGGTAATTTATGAGTACACTACCTATCCTTCAAGTGCTCAACTAAGCCAAGTAGCAGAGACTTTGGTCAAAACACATCCCTGCCTTAAAGAACCAGGATCTTTTAATGGATGTTATAGATGGATACAGAGACTCGATTACAAAATGAACAACTTCAGGTCCAAACTTCGAGACCTTGGCTGCCCAGAAATTGAGGTGAACTCACTCAAGAGAAAACAAGCACATGACCGAACACCTGCCAAAAATGTTAAAAAAAAAAAACTTAGAAAGGCTGACCTACCTACCACTGATGGTTTGGAAAGAGAGAGATTGGCCTCCTACATGAAGTGACAAAAGTGACAAAAAGAGGACCTCCTACATGTAGTGACAAAAAGAGATAATTGCCAGGTGGTTAATGAGAAGATGGCCAAGACTCTTTCTCTTCGCAGACAAGAAGTTATTTGTGAGGCCCCTGCCATCAAGGATTTCAAGGAACACTGGCCTGCATTATTTGATGCTACCTAAGTAAAAAAAAGTTCTGCTATTTTTAAGTTAAAATTTGATATTGATTTCCACATCTGTAGGCAGTCATTGTTTACACAATAAAACTTTAATTACATTAGCTTGAAATTACCTAAACACCCCCGAAATGTGTCAGCTATACCCCGTGTTGTGTTCCTGCACATGTTTACACACTGTGTGTGGTTTTTATGGCTCAGTTGAGATTTGTGCTTTGTGAGTACCCACTTTTATGGATTTATTTATTAAATTGTCGTTGGTAATGCACTAGGCGTGCGCGCCTTCCATTTTTGTTCTTTCATAGTTTCCATCGGATCACCCCATCTGAAAAAGGCAGCATCCACCCAGTCTTGGGATACCTTTGTCCCTGTTACCCTTCACCTCAGAAGACCCCTTAGCGATGGAAGTGACTGTGTTGTTTTATATTTATTTTAGTTGCCTGAGTACTTTTTGGCAACCAATGATAATTAAGGGCAAAACTTCAAAACTTTGGGATAAACCCTCAATTCCATTTAATGCAAATGTGTTTTAGATATGAACTCGTCAGCAGAGTAAATTATAGGCATTAACCCTCAAAACACAGTATATACAGTCAAAAGAAAAAGAACCATTTGGAATGGCTTGCTTTTCTACAAAAATAGGTCATATAATGTAATGCAATCTTCATCTAAGTCACAAGTATAGGCACAAACACAATGTGCTTACGCTAATACCCAACAGAGAAGCTATGGCATTCCAGGGCCTTTGACTGTTTAGTAGGAGTGTTCAATGAAGACAGGAAAATGTATATTAGTTTGTGCTGTATTGGCTTAAGCACATTGGGGTTGATTTACTAAAACCGAAGAGTCAGCTGTGCTCACTCCAATCATAGGCAGGCATAAATTGTACATTTTTAATTTCACTGGCACATGATTGGGTATATAAAAAAGGAGCCCAGCTTCACCGTATTTACTAAACTGAGTTAGCATTCACTTGGTCAGTGTGTATCCAGTTTTGTGGGGTTGATTTACTGGTGAGAGCAGAATCTGGTGCAGCTCTGCATGGTAGCCAATCAGCTTCTATACTGTAAAATCCAATAGCTTTCCCAACTTAAATATATTTGTTAACTTTACTCAGTTATCAAATATATGCCTTCTTACTAGTGTTTATTAAGTTAGAGTTCATTGCAAGG
This sequence comes from Lithobates septentrionalis, assembly GCA_037952835.1. Lineage (NCBI taxonomy): Eukaryota > Metazoa > Chordata > Amphibia > Anura > Ranidae > Lithobates > Lithobates septentrionalis. The sequence continues at coordinate 8,359,361 of JBBDGP010000614.1, forward strand.
TAATGAAACCATTTTACTTATTGTTCTGAGTGAAGCCAATTTAAAAAAACAAGTTGCAAGAAAGTAGAGGCAGAAATGCATTAACTGTATTTAAAGCACAACTACGGGCAAAAAGAAAAGACATTTCATATGCAGTGGGGCTTTGCCCGCATTGCAAGGGTTAACCGCTTTTCTTTTTCAGGGGAGAAAGAAAAAAAGCTTAAACTCACCGGATCCTCTGATACACCTGTACACGGCACTCCCCATGATGCAAAGTGGACTGTTCCTGACATCCTCATGTCCTGCAGGTGTATGGGCTTGATGACATCAGGACCGCAGTTCACTAGACTGCTAAACCATGGGCGATGGGGGTGCACATCAGCTGCAGGGACCAGTTTTGTACTGGGAGAATTGGAAGATCAGGTAGGTATATCTCCTTTCTCCTCTCACTAGACAAAAATGGGTAGTTAACCCTTTCAGTGCAGGCACAGTCCCACTGGAAGGGATTTTTTATTTTTTTTGCCTGGAGTTGGGCTTTAAGTGAATCTAAAGCCTAAACAATTTTTCATGCATTGAGGTGAAAAATGTTTAGGTAATATTATTGCTCCCCCCTCCTCCTCCTCCTCCTCCTATTACACTCGATCCAGCGCTGTGTGTCTGTAGCGGGTCGCTCTTTGGACTTGCGGGTCTAACAAGCTTTGCTGAGGCAGCTGCTCCTGCTGTCATCAATCAAAGCAGTGAAGGGGGATTGAGGGGCAGAGCCACAATGTGTCAATTTGGCACATGCAGCGTGGCTCGGGATTGAGCCTGCAGGTGTACCACCATAGGAAGCATACTGAGAAAAGGTGGAGCCATGAGCGCCAGAAAATGATGATGGGGGAATTGCGCAGAGTAGAAAATGAATAAACCTCTATTATTTTTTTAAATTGAGTTTACAATCACTTTAGTTGAGTGTTTCTGAAGGCACTGCTGCAAAAATATTAAAAAATGCCAACAGGCAGCCAGTTACAGTACATTTTCTCCTTCTGGCTCAGTCTTATTTTTATTTTTTTACAGTGCCGCATTTTTGGTGCTTTTTTTTTTGTCATTTCAGGAGGAGGAAGGGTTAGGCCTGTGTTTTACTGATCTCTAATCAGATGCTTTTATGACTATAACATAACACAACACACACTACTGACTAAAGATCATAAAAGCAATGGGAGCTATTGATGGGGAGAGATGGGAGTTGTGCCTTTCGGCTGCTCACATGAGCGTCCCAGAGGTTGTCTCATCTATACCTATTACATATTACAGGACCCCCTTGCAACTCCATAAGTGGAGAATCAGGGAATCTCCCCTCTGCCCGAAATGCAAACGTGACCATGGTGATCTCCTTCACATGATCTAGAAATGTCCTAAACTCTTCAGATACTGGAGGGAGGTTTTAGACACTATATCCACAGTATATATATATGACACCAGTAACAAGGGATCCAGTTATCTGCCTATTAGGAGCAATAGATGATGAATCACTGACTGCGCCAGCTCGCACAGTGATCCTAAGATTACTATATGTAGCGCACAAGCTAATTGCCCGATTGTGGATCACTCCAAGAGTACCCACTAGGGGGCAATGGGTGGATAGTGTCAATAAAATTATTGATTAGAAAAAAAACTAGCGTATCAGTACAGAAAAGTTCCACAAAAATTTTACTCAATGTGGCAGGCATGGTTAGATGTCCCAGGTTTAGCCCCTCACCAACTGATTAAAGACAGGCATAAGCAAAAAAGAGAAGCGCCCTTGGATCAGGATCAGTTAAAAGACTTTATTATACAAAACGAATATGTCCACTTACATAGATAAAAGGCATTTAACTGATCCTGATCCAGAGGCGCTTCTCTTTTGCTTATTTCTTTCATGTTTGGAGCCTGCTTCACGCTTCCCTGGAAAGCTTGCCCTGGATCATAGACTGTTTTTAGCCCATGCAAAAGGTTTTTGTTCATTTTTTCTTTTAAATCACACTGTGTCATTGTCCATAAGTTCCCTATTCCCCCAGAGGACACTTGTATCTTAATCATTCTTAACCAGCAACAGCGCTACTTACCCATGTTTTTGCTATGTACATTTTTTTGAAGCCTTTGTTAGCTGCAGCTGCTGTTTTTGTATATTGCCATTTTCCTTTTTCCCCTTCCTTCCCTTCCCTTTTTTCTTGTTTATTTTGTTTGTTACACATCATGGATTTTCTAGAAGACAGAGTCATCTAAGTATAGCATTCTCTATGACCTTTATACTCACCTACCATCTTACTTGTTTAGTGCTGACGCAGTACTTAGCAAAAATGTTAGATATGTTTTATGTGGCAAATTTAAGAAACTTGAATGCTTAATGCACTCCACTAGCCTTCAATGGTGGGATAAATATATTTTCTGAATAAATATCTTGAAAACAGAATCTCACCTAGGGGCCTAAGGATAATTAAAGATTGCTCCTTTCTTGGGCTTGAGGAAGCCAAAGAATGGTCCAATATCTCGGAATTTGGGACCACTAAGTGGATTGATATTTTAAATTCAGACACAGAATAGCCAAATACGAAAAACGTATTCATCAAGTACAAACATTATCCCAGGAGATCAGGGATATGGGTCAGCCAGTTCCCTTGTCTTGCTTGGATATTCCTAAAAAGAATACTCAAAAACAAGACGATGACCTTCTGAAAACTAAGTGAGGGAAATTTCGGCGTGATCTTAATGATTACATGAATAATAGAGTCTTCACATGGGTGATCAAATCCCCAATACCTCACCCGCCCAATTGCATCCACGTCATGGACCTCAATCTCAGAACATTTCCAATATCCCATCTCTATTCTCATTGCCCATATCTAAAAACACTTCCAACATTCCATCTCTCCTCTCATTGCCCATATCCACTGCACCCCACCCTTCACCTTGTCCCTCACCATACATCTCCAAGCCGCATCGCCCAAAGAAATCATAAAAGTTGAGATCCAATACTCCTTACAATACGATCACCATAAAAGCTCATCATGGGAATAAAATTACAGGGGGATACCAATACGGGACAGAGCAAACTGTGTATGGATTAAAATTCTACAATAGAAATAGAGTGACTACCCCATCCCTTATTTCATCCAGTACATCTGAGTTTCAGGAATCCCAACATACTCACTCTACCACTTTGTAGAATAAAAATTTGGCGATTGTTTCCTATCCCGATTTAGCATTAATATCACAGCCTCCACCATGTGTGGAACCTGTCAACAACAGAGCTAGTGCTCCTTCCTCTTCAATAGAAGTTACAGCCATCTCAAGATCCAATTCTACACCCTCCACCCAACACCAGATCCATCCTACACTCTCTTGCTCTATTGCCAATCACAATCTCCTCAGTTTTGGATCCCAATTACAGGTAAATATGGGTCACTACCCTCTGGCTAGTGATCCTTATTTTTTAGTGATGAACCCTTCTCCAGCAGCTCCGCAAAAAAGAAAACACGACGGAGAGGCTGTAGAGGGGGAAGACACAAGCAGAGGAATAAATCATCACAAACTTCAGAAACTATAAAGATTTTCAATCTTTCTAAACAAGTTCTTTCCCCTGCAGAAACTACATTACTGAGTAGGGGCCTTAATTTTGCCCCTATTTCTAAGCCAGACCCATATGTGTTATTCAAAGATCTGAATAAATACATAAGACATCTTACACTCAAAAGATTCTTTGATATTCAAAAGACTAAACAACCTGAGGCCACCAAGACCCTCTATACTGATGTATCCACCCCACCACAGACTACATCTGTTGAGTTCAGTTTTGACACAGACATAATGGAACAACTTGAGGAATTTAATCTAGATAGTACCATTTCAAATCTGGATCTTTATACACAACATTTATCCAAGTCACCACCAGTGCAACATTCCCCCTAAACCCAAATCCATTTTTTATCCGTATCAGTCCAAAGGTCCACACATAATAACATTTTACAACATGGTATTTGCTGACATGAAAAAACTATGCTCCCATCCATCTCCATGTAATCCGAATCTAGGGCAACTTACTCCCCTAGAATACCAAGCCCTAAAATCCCTTGCTGACAATGAGAATCTAATTGTCAAGACAGCAGACAAGGGAGGAGGGGGTTGTCATTATGGACCGAGACAATTACATCAAAGAAGCGTATTGTCTTCTAGCGGACACCTCCACATACAGGAAACTAACTAAGGATCCCCTCCCCGAGTACAAACTGGAAATAAACCTCTTAATAGAAAGGGCAACAAAATCCCACATCTTGGAAAAATCTGAAAATTCATTCCTAATCAAAGATTTTTACCGCACCCTGTATTTCTACCACATCCCCAAGGTCCATAAAAGCCTGGTCAATCCTACGGGTAGGCCCATAATAGCAGCCATGGATAGCCGAACTTCAGGACTTTCCAAATACATACACCACTACCTCCAGCCTTTGGCTCAGAGCCTTCAGTCCTAGATCAGGGATGGTACCCACCTTTTGGAGTTACTTGATCCATACTCCTGGAATGTTGATTACATCTGGTTGTCATTGGACGTTAGCTCCTTGTACACATCCATCCCACATAATTTTGGACTTGCAGCCCTCCGTCATTTTTTGTTCCAAGACCAGTATATGAATGATAGACAAGCTGCATTCATTTTGGACTGTACTGAATTTTGTCTTGAACATAATTATTTTGCCTTTGACAATCAATTTTATGTTCAAGTTTAAGGCACCGCGATGGGCGCCAATTTTGCCCCCTCATATGCTAATCTGGCAATGGGTCTTTGGGAACACCAGTATATATGGGACAACAATCCCTATTCTAGGTACCTCGTATACTATGGTAGATACATAGATGATATCATTATCTGGAGTGGTTCCTCTCAGGATACATTAGAATTTGTCAATCATTGCAACAATAATCCCCATGGCCTAAAATTCACCTATGTTTCTGATGCAGATAAATTGGCGTTTTTGGATTTGGAGCTATATCATGATGGTGACACCATACACACCAGAAATTACTCTAAACCCACTGCTGGCAATTCACTGTTGCACTATAAAAGTTGCCACTACCACAAGTGGAAGAATAATATTCCAAGAGGGCAATTTTGTCGCCTTAAAACGCAACTGTACAAACCACCTAGATTTCATCAAGGAAAAGTAGTGTGCTCAGTGCCAAACTGAGGGATAAGGGATATCCTGAATCACTCATCCACGATGCATACATGTATTATCAGATACTCCCTTACAGAGCAAAAAAGAAGCCAATAATCAGTCGGTTCGCTTCATCAAAATTGCCCCTAGCAAGCTGAAACCCTTGTTCACAGTCTAGTCCTTGTTTATGCTTACTTCCATTACATGGCATGTTTCAGTGCAGAAAAGCTTTGTGAAAAGCTTGCGACTTGGTAGAGAAATGTTTCTGGCCATGTTCTACAAAGGGCAAGACCTATGACGACATCAATGAGTTTAACCACTTGCCGACCGCCTCACGCCTATATACGTGAGCAGAGCGGCACGGGCAGGCAAAATCACGTACCTGAAACGTGATTGCCTTCCCGCGGGTGGGGGGTCCGATCGGACCCCCCCCCGGTGCCAGCTGCGGTCGGCATTTGGTTGGGAGCGATGAGAGACGAGGGGGAGACCATCCGATCGTGGCCCCCCCCTCGCGATCGCTCCCAGCCACTGACAAACATCCCCTGCCTCTGTATAGTACACAGAGGCAGAGGATGTGATGTCATCTCTCCTCGGCTGTCAGTTTCCGTTCCAGCGCCGAGGAGAGATGACATGTAAGTAAGTGCACAACACAAACACACACAGTAGAACATGCCAGGCATACATTACACCCCCGATCCCCCCCCGATCGCCCCCCGATCCCCCCCCAATCACCCCCCCCCTGTCACAAACTGACACCAAGCAGGTTTTTTTTTTTTTTTTTTTTTTTTTTTCCTGATTACTGCATAGTGTCAGTTTGTGACAGTTAGCAGTGTTAGGACAGTTACTGTAACCCCCCTGTAGGTCTAGGGTACCCCCCTTACCCCCCCTAATAAAGTTTTAACCCCTTGATCACCCCCCCTCACCAGTGTCGCTAAGAGATCATTTTTCTGATCGCTGTATTAGTGTCGCTGGTGACGGTAGTTAGGGACGTAAATATTTAGGTTCGCCGTCAGTGTTTTATAGCGACAGGGACCCCCATATACTATCTAATAAATGTTTTAACCCCTTGATTGCCCCCTAGTTAACCCTTTCACCACTGATCACCGTATAACCGTTACGGGTGACGCTGGTTAGTTCGTTTATTTTTTATAGTGTCAGGGCACCCGCCGTTTATTACCGAATAAAGGTTTAGCCCCCTAATCGCCCGGCGGTGATATGCGTCGCCCCAGGCAGCGTCAGATTAGCGCCAGTACCCCCCCTAATAAAGTTTTAACCCCTTGATCACCCCCTGTCGCCAGTGTCGCTAAGCGATCATTTTTCTGATCGCTGTATTAGTGTCACTGGTGACGCTAGTTAGGGACGTAAATATTTAGGTTCGCCGTCAGTGTTTTATAGCGACAGGGACCCCCATATACTATCTAATAAATGTTTTAACCCCTTGATTGCCCCCTAGTTAACCCTTTCACCACTGATCACCGTATAACTGTTACGGGTGACGCTGGTTAGTTAGTTTATTTTTTATAGTGTCAGGGCACCCGCCGTTTATTACCGAATAAAGGTTTAGCCCCCTGATCGCCCGGCGGTGATATGCGTTGCCCCAGGCAGCGTCAGATTAGCGCCAGTACCGCGAACACCCACGCACGCACCGTACACGCACCATACACCTCCCTTAGTGGTATAGTATCTGATCGGATCAATATCTGATCCGATCAGATCTATACTAGCGTCCCCAGCAGTTTAGGGTTCCCAAAAACGCAGTGTTAGCGGGATCAGCCCAGATACCTGCTAGCACCTGCGTTTTGCCCCTCCGCCCAGGCGAGCCCAGCCCACCCAAGTGCAGTATCGATCGATCACTGTCACTTACAAAACACTAAACGCATAACTGCAGCGTTCGCAGAGTCAGGCCTGATCCCTGCGATCGCTAACAGTTTTTTTGGTAGCATTTTGGTGAACTGGCAAGCACCAGCCCCAGGCAGCGTCAGATTAGCGCCAGTACCGCTAACACCCACGCACGCAGCATACGCCTCCCTTAGTGGTATAGTATCTGAACAGATCAATATCTGATCCGATCAGATCTATACTAGCGTCCCCAGCAGTTTAGGGTTCCCAAAAACGCAGTGTTAGCGGGATCAGCCCAGATACCTGCTAGCACCTGCGTTTTGCCCCTCCGCCCGGCCCGGCCCAGCCCACCCAAGTGCAGTATCGATCGATCACTGTCACCCCGGTCGTAGTCAAACCAGCACTGCAGTAACACTTGGTGACGTGGCGAGTCCCATAAGTGCAGTTCAAGCTGGTGAGGTGGCAAGCACAAGTAGTGTCCCGCTGCCACCAAAAAGACAAACACAGGCCCGTCATGCCCATAGTGCCCTTCCTGCTGCATTCGCCAATCCTAATTGGGAACCCACCGCTTCTGCAGCGCCCGTACTTCCCCCATTCACATCCCCAACCAAATGCAGTCGGCTGCATGAGAGGCATTTTCTTTATGTCCTCCCGAGTACCCCTACCCAGCGAACCCCCCAAAAAATATGTTGTGTCTGCAGCAAGCGCGGATATAGCCGTGACACCCGCTATTATTGTCCCTCCTGTCCTGACAATCCTGGTCTTTGCATTGGTGAATGTTTTGAACGCTACCATGCACTAGTTGAGTATTAGCGTAGGGTACAACATTGCACAGACTAGGCACACTTTCACAGGGTCTCCCAAGATGCCATCGCATTTTGAGAGACCCGAACCTGGAACCGGTTACAGTTATTATAGTTAGTTACAAAAAAAAGTGTAAAAAAAAAAAAAACACAAACAAAAATATAAAATAAAAATAGTTGTCGTTTTATTGTTCTCTCTCTCTCTATTCTCTCTCTATTGTTCTGCTCTTTTTTACTGTATTCTATTCTGCAATGTTTTATTGTTATTGTTATTGTTATTATGTTTTATCATGTTTGCTTTTCAGGTATGCAATTTTTTTATACCTTACCGTTTACTGTGCTTTATTGTTAACCATTTTTTTGTCTTCAGGTATGCCATTCACGACTTTGAGTGGTTATACCAGAATGATGCCTGCAGGTTTAGGTATCATCTTGGTATCATTCTTTTCAGCCAGCGGTCGGCTTTCATGTAAAAGCAATCCTAGTGGCTAATTAGCCTCTAGACTGCTTTTACAAGCAGTGGGAGGGAATGCCCCCCCCCCCCAACATCTTCCGTGTTTTTCTCTGGCTCTCCTGTCTCAACAGGGAACCTGAAAATGCAGCCGGTGATTCAGCCAGCTGACCATAGAGCTGATCAGAGACCAGAGTGGCTCCAAACATCTCTATGACCTAAGAAACCGGAAGCTACGAGCATTTTATGACGTAGATTTCGCCGGATGTAAACAGCGCCATTGGGAAATTGGGAAAGCATTTTATCACACCGATCTTGGTGTGATCAGATGCTTTGAGGGCAGAGGAGAAATCTAGGGTCTAATAGACCCCAATTTTTGCAAAAAAGAGTACCTGTCACTACCTATTGCTATCATAGGGGATATTTACATTCCCTGAGATAACAATAAAAATGATTTAAAAAAAAAAAAAAATGAAAGGAACAGTTTAAAAATAAGATAAAAAAATAATAATAATAAAGAAAAAAAAAAAAAAAAAAAAAAAAAGCACCCCTGTCCCCCCTGCTCTCGCGCTAAGGTGAACGCAAGCGTTGGTCTGGCGTCAAATGTAAACAGCAATTGCACCATGCATGTGAGGTATCGCCGCGAAGGTCAGATCGAGGGCAGTAATTTTAGCAGTAGACCTCCTCTGTAAATCTAAAGTGGTAACCTGTAAAGGCTTTTAAAGGCTTTTAAAAATGTATTTAGTTTGTCGCCACTGCACGTTTGTGCGCAATTTTAAAGCATGTCATGTTTGGTATCTATGTACTCGGCCTAAGATCATCTTTTTTATCTCATCAAACATTTGGGCAATATAGTGTGTTTTAGTGCATTAAAATGTAAAAAAGTGTGTTTTTTCCCCAAAAAATGCGTTTGAAAAATCGCTGCGCAAATACTGTGTGAAAAAAAAAAATGAAACACCCACCATTTTAATCTGTAGGACATTTGCTTTAAAAAAAATATATAATGTTTGGGGGTTCAAAGTAATTTTCTTGCAAAAAAAAATTATTTTTTTATGTAAACAATAAGTGTCAGAAAGGGCTTTGTCTTCAAGTGGTTAGAAGAGTGGGTGATGTGTGACATAAGCTTCTAGATGTTGTGCATAAAATGCCAGGACAGTTCAAACCCCCCCCAAATGACCCCATTTTGGAAAGTAGACACCCCAAGCTATTTGCTGAGAGTCATGTTGAGTCCATGGAATAATTTATATTGTGACACAAGTTGCGGGAAAGAGACAATTTTTTATTTTTTTTATTTTTTTTTGCGCAAAGTTGTCACTAAATGATATATTGCTCAAACATGCCATGGGAATATGTGAAATTACACCCCAAAATACATTCTGCTGCTTCTCCTGAGTACGGGGATACCACATGTGTGAGACTTTTTGGGAGCCTAGCCGCGTACGGGACCCCGAAAACCAAGCACCGCCTTCAGGCTTTCTAAGGCCGTAAATTTTTGATTTCACTCTTCACCGCCTATCACAGTTTCGGGGGCCATGGAATGCCCAGGTGGCAAAAAAAAACCCCAAATGACCCCATTTTGGAAAGTAGACACCCCAAGCTATTTGATGAGAGGTATAGTGAGTATTTTGCAGACCTCACTTTTTGTCACAAAGTTTTGAAAATTGAAAAAAGAAAAAAAAAATTTTTTTTTCTCGTCTTTCTTTATTTTCAAAAACAAATGAGAGCTGCAAAATACTCACCATGCCTCTCAGCAAATAGCTTGGGGTGTCTACTTTCCAAAATGGGGTCATTTGGGGGGGGTTTGTGCCACCTGGGCATTCCATGGCCTCCGAAACTGTGATAGGCAGTGAGGAGTAAAATCAAAAATGTACGCCCTTAGAAATCCTGAAGGCAGTGCTTGGTTTTCGGGGTCCCGTACGCGGCTAGGCTCCTAAAAAGTCCCACACATGTGGTATCCCCGTACTCAGGAGAAGCAGCTAAATGTATTTTGGGGTGCAATTCCACATATGCCCATGGCCTGTGTGAGCAATATATCATTTAGTGACAACTTTGTGCAAAAAAAAAAAAAAAAAAAAAAAAATTGTCACTTTCCCGCAACTTGTGTCAAAATATAAAACATTCCATGGACTCAACATGCCTCAAAGCAAATAGCTTGGGGTGTCTACGTTCCAAAATGGGGTCATTTGGGGGGGGTTTATGTCATCTGGGCATTTTATGGCCTTCAAAACCGTGATAGGTAGTGAGGAGTAAAATCAAAAATGTACGCCCTTAGAAATCCTGAAGGCGGTGCTTGGTTTTCGGGGCCCCGTACGCGGCTAGGCTCCCAAAAAGTCCCACACATGTGGTATCCCCGTACTCAGGAGAAGCAGCTAAATGTATTTTGGGGTGCAATTCCACATATGCCCATGGCCTGTGTGAGCAATATATCATTTAGTGACAACTTTTTGTAATTTTTTTTTTTTTTTTTTTTTTTTTGTCATTATTCAATCACTTGGGACAAAAAAAATGAATATTCAATGGGCTCAACATGCCTCTCAGCAAATTCCTTGGGGTGTCTACTTTCCAAAATGGGGTCATTTGTGGGGGTTTTGTACTGCCCTGCCATTTTAGCACCTCAAGAATCGACATAGGCAGTCATAAATTAAAGGCTGTGTAAATTCCAGAAAATGTACCCTAGTTTGTAGACGCTATAACTTTTGCGCAAACCAATAAATATACACTTATTGACATTTTTTTTACCAAAGACATGTGGCCGAATACATTTTGGCCTAAATGTATGACTAAAATTGAGTTTATTGGATTTTTTTTAGAACAAAAAGTAGAAAATATCATTTTTTTTCAAAATTTTCGGTCTTTTTCCGTGTATAGCGCAAAAAATAAAAACGGCAGAGGTGATCAAATACCATCAAAAGAAAGCTCTATTTGTGGGAAGAAAAGGACGCAAATTTCGTTTGGGTACAGCATTGCATGACCGCGCAATTAGCAGTTAAAGCGACGCAGTGCCGAATTGTAAAAAGTGCTCTGGTCAGGAAGGGGGTAAATCCTTCCGGGGCTGAAGTGGTTAATAACTGCTCCTCTGATTTTGTAGTCTACTGCCTCTATTGTCCTTGTCACCTACTATATGTAGGCCGTACCATTCGCCTCTTAAGAATAAGATTTGGCGAACATCGCAGGAAAATCGAGGAAGGGAAAGATAATCAGTGTCCCTCGCCATTTTTCAAAATGCCAAAGAGGCTCCACCCATGGCCTGAAAGTATGGCCTGAAAGTATGGGTCTTAGAACAAATGCCGAAAAATCTCCGAACAAATGCCGAAAAATCTCTCTGAAGCAGAAAGGTTTTTCAGGCTGTGTGAACGGGAAACATACTGGATATATTCCCTCGATACTCTGTCACCTGGGGGAATCAACGAGACTCTGGAGTTATCTACGATCCTATCATGACTCATGATTGTTTTTTGTTTTTTCTTCCCTTGTATTCCCCTCTCCCGAGTTTTTAGTATTATTAGAAAAATATATTATATATATATATATATATATATATATATATATATATATATATATATATATATATATATATATATATATATACATACACACACACATATACATATATACACATACACACACACACACACACACAGCAGGAAATTCAGCTGGAACATAACCTGGCTTCGCTTTTTTTGAAAATGCGAATCCTACACATTTCTGAAAGAGCTGCATAAGAAATAGTTGATCGGATTAACCAGATTCATTTACTTTCACAACCCTTACTGCAAAGGGCAGTTCATGAGATTATCAATCAGCATTGTGTTGAATGTGGACAGTACCTTAGTTAATGACATTGTAAGTGCAGTTTCACAAAGCAATGTCATGTTGAAGTTCACAAATAAAGAAGGATCCCTATCAACAGCTGCAAGGAGAGGATCTTATATAATGCGTGAATTTCCAGTTATAAAAAAAACGATCAAGGGGTTAATATGGCGCACAATGGAGGTGGCCGAGTACATATAACTAAAAATGGTGGGGCGAAGGGGGTGGGTTGGGGGTTCCTGAGAGGGGGAACTTGATGGTGGTAGTTAATGTTTCACAACAAGTTCGGGTATTAGTCCATGTGAGGATAAAATGATGCTGAATAAATGGAAGGCAGCCAGTCTATAAAAGCTAGAAGAAGCTCTGGAACAAATAAAAAAGAAAGATGGACGGCGCCCTCTAAGTGCAGCATGTATGTTAAAAATATTTATTACAATAGATAAAAACACTCACATTTGAGTTGCTAAAAACCAGCATGTAAAGTAGTTTCATCCGCGTGCTCTCGGGGGATGTGGGTGTCACGGGCCAGTGGAGGGGTTCCTGGGATGTGGGTCCTGTAACCTGGGTCCTGGTAGCTGTTCCGGTGGTGCCGAGGGTCCTCAGAGCCTCCGGGCGGCCAGGATATCGGTCATGGATCCTCCGTGGAACGCCGTGCTGACCTGCGTCTTCACTTCCGGGAGCGGGGTGAGGCGGGCGGTGCTTCGCGTTCGGAGCATGCGTGCTCCTTCATCAGGCTACGCCCGCCCGCCTCACCCCGCTCCCGGAAGTGAAGACGCAGGTCAGCACGGCGTTCCACGGAGGATCCATGACCGATATCCTGGCCGCCCGGAGGCTCTGAGGACCCTCGGCACCACCGGAACAGCTACCAGGACCCAGGTTACAGGACCCACATCCCAGGAACCCCTCCACTGGCCCGTGACACCCACATCCCCCGAGAGCACGCGGATGAAACTACTTTACATGCTGGTTTTTAGCAACTCAAATGTGAGTGTTTTTATCTATTGTAATAAATATTTTTAACATACATGCTGCACTTAGAGGGCGCCGTCCATCTTTCTTTTTTATGAATTTCCAGTTATGCCAGTTGAGTTTGTTCTTGACAAAAAAGCCAATCTGTATACGTCCCCATACTGAAAATGCTGCAAGCCTTGTTAAACAATAAGGATATTTTGGACAAGGTGCTGTGTGCAGGGATCTCTTCATCAGAAGGATACCACTCATTCAGAGATGGATCTCATTTCAAGGAAAATGTTCTTTTGAATGTAGAAGAACTAAGGATTGCACTTGGGCTATATACAGATGAGTTTGAAGTGGCAAATCTACTGGGAACATCCAAGAAAAAACAAACTATGTGCTGTATATTGGGTACTTGCTAATCTTGACTCCAAATATCGATCAGCTCTTCACTCTATTCAGCTTGCAATATTGTGTAAGGTTAACACAGTGAAAGAACATGGCTATCCCAAAGTTCTTCATCCTCTTATTCAAGATCTTGCAACTCTTGAGAACCATGGTGTCTATATTGAACAGCCAGCAGAAAGTGTTAAAGGCACTGTGTTGTATGTAGCAGCAGACAACTTGGGGGCACACTCTTTGGCAGGATTTCAGGAAAGTTTTGCAGCAGGTAATTTTTGCCAATTTTGTATGTGTACATGAAATGATATGCAGAGTAATGAGGTCCAGTCAGGACTACATCAGCCAAGGACAAGACGAAACCATGATATACATGTGCAGGAGGTTCTACATGGCCATATACCAAGGTGTTAAAAAGGGGGTGCGCATTGAGTGAAAAACTCACACTTTTGTGTGGTGGATGGCTTTCCACCTGACATTCTGCATGGATTTTTTGGCGGGTGTAGTACCAGTAAAATTATCACTATGCCTTCAGGATTTGATTACCAAGAAGTATATTTCTTTGGACTCCTTGAATAAGGCTATCAGGCAGTTTCCTTACACATTTTATGATAATGACGACCAACCACAGAGAATTCCAAAGAACTTCAACTCAAAGAGATCCATCGGGGGGAAATGGCCACGAAAATTGGTCTCTCCTAAGACTGCTTACATTGATAGGATGCAGTATCCCTGAAGGAGACATAGCATGGGAGATACTAATGCTTCTAAAAGAGATACTGGAGTTGGTGATGTCACCACATTTTACTGAAGAGATAATCCACTTCTTGGATTGCAAAATCTCAGAACATAGAGAGTTACTGCAGAAAATGTTTCCAAACTTCTTCCAAAACATGATTTTATTGAACACTACCCTCAACTGATAAAAACATTTGGCCCACTTGTAGATGAATGGACAATGCGTTTTGAAGGGAAGCACAGTTTTTTTCCAAAAGGTTGTGCATGATACTCATAATTTCAAGAGCACAGCACATACTTTGCCTGTAAGACACTAGAGTATGATGGCCTTCCACTTAGATTCATCCACATTCTTTAAGCCTCCTTTGCAAATTCATAAAGTGAGGTCAGTTATGGTAACATCTTTCCCTGAAAATATTCATAGTTTGCTACATCAGCGAAATGCCAAGTACAGTGCTGGTTGCATCTTCTGCGTGTGTTCATGGTGTTAAATACAGTGCACATATGATCATTTCTGTTGGAAGTTGCTCAGATCTTCCAGAGTTTAGACAAATAACACACATTGTTGTCAACACAGAACTCCTGTTAGTCTGCAGACTTTTGAGTTCTTGGTATGTTGAGCATTTACGTGTTTACGAGTTATGCTTCGGGTGGAGGAGGATCTCTCACAGTCCCTCAGCTGTCCCAACTGAATGATGTATTTCCCTTGTCATCCTGAAGAGTGAAAGGCAGAATGTATGTGACACGAAAGTCGACGAGAGAGATGGCCAGAGTTTGACATTCCAAAGTTTTCAGTTGATGTGGAATTCAGACTGAGACAAGCTAATCTTTTTTTTATTTCTATGAGACAATTCATTCCCCACGAGACATTAAACACAGCATTTTGGAAAAGCTTGCTGAAACAATTAACAAATTTGATGCCTATCCAAATGAAGAGCAGATCTATTCTGCGGCACTAGCACTCATATTAAAAACATCCCTGCCTAAAAGGTACCAGGCTCACCAGATGGGTGTTCTGGCTGGAAAAATAGCTTGAAAATGAAAATGGGTAACTATCGTACTAAACTGAGAAGAGCAGGATGCTTAGAGGTTGGGGTAAATGGGGGCAAACAAGGTTCCCCAGAAATGGCATCAAAAGGCCTAAAACGACCAAAGAGATATGAGGTTAATTACTTACCGGACCTCCCTGAGGGGTAGAATGAAAAAAGCCTGGAGGCTGAGAGAAAACTACTAGTTGAAGAAATTAAAAAGCGGAACCCCAGTGGAACGGTCATTGCATCATAAATGGACTTTCACTGCGTAGACGGGAGATTGTGGAGACTGAATCTTTAGTGAAAACCGTGAAAGAGAGGTGGCCAGCCCTGTTTACAGAGAGTGCTGATATTGATATGCTGTTTTTTCTTTGTACTATGAAACATTTAGTTTTATATTTGGGCTGGTGTCTCTAACTTTTTAGTGACAGCTTTTTTTCCATGGGAAACTGGTGAAATCTGCTCTGTGTTTATGACTCTTTAGTGGTGTGGGTTTATTTCTCCAAGTGTCCACTTATAGTACCTTTTTAAAATCACTTCCTGTCCTTAGGCTGGTTTATAAACCACTTCAGGCTGAAGGATTTTGACTGCAGCTACAGTTGTCATCCAAGTATGATTTTTTTTTTTTTCAGCAACCAATTCTCTGCAAGGTAAAAGTAATTCTAGCGGCAATAAAGCCACTAGATTACTTTTACAGGTGGCAGAAAGGGAACCTCCTCCCGTTCCTGCCTTTACCAGGCTTTCTCCGTCCGATCGGAAAGCTCAGTAAGGATGCGACCACCGGCATTCACTTCCTGGGACACAGTCAGAGGAACTGAGAATTTTGTCAGTTTCTGTCTTATAAAAACAAGCCATTACCAGCTTAAAAAAAAAAAAGTGTCTGATCAAACCAATCTGTTTGATACTTTGGAGACAGAAGAGAGATCTGGGGTCTCGTATACTGAAGATGTCTCCCATAAAGGGACCTGTTAAAGCCCATGCTCTCACAAAAGGTATGCTGTTCATCCCTTTTGACGGCAATAAAGTTGATCCAAAAAAAAAATTTAACTTACAATGTACAAAAAAAAAAATGCAAGCATCACCGCCCCCTCATACTCATGTACAAATGCAAACCACGCATGTAGGTCCCACAAGCATATGGAAATGACAATCGCATCACATGTGAGATAACACTGAATGTCAGAGAGCGAGCAATAATTCCAAGGCCAGACCTCCTGTGTAATTCTAAACTGGTAACCTATAAAACTTTTAGTGTCACCAATGGAAATTCGTAGGTACCATCTTTTGGCACCGTTCCACGAGCGTACATAATTTTAAAGCGTGACAATTTGGTTCCCTTTTTACTCAGCATAAGATTATTTTTCATACTCTACCAAACATGGTAGAACCCAAAAACGGGTATTATATTGTGTTTTTGCACACTAAAATTCAAGTGCATATTTTCCCAAACATTTGTGTTTGAAAAACTGCTGCACAAATATTATATTATATTATATATGGCTGAAATTTGCTCCCGTTCAAAATTTGAATACATTTGACACATACGTTAACATTCATAAATTGTCAGAAATGTAAACATGAAAAAAAAAAATTTTTGTCAAATCCCAGTAGACCAGCTACTACTACAGGGGGTTATCATTCCAATTTATGTAACAAATCCACATTCAACCCTCTTAATGCTGACAACAAGTATCTTGAGTTGTTTAAGAACATGTTATTTAATGATCTGGACAAAATGAAGGTTAGAAAAGCAGTAGACCCATTATCCATCAGGCAGGGTATGAAATCCCTAGAAACAAGGAATGACATCATAATTCGCCCTGCGGATAAAAGGGGAGGTTTGGTGATTTTGGATAAATCCAAGTATCTGGAAGAATTACATAGATTACTGGAAGATCGCGATACATACCAAAATTTTGAATAAAGATCCTATGTTGGTGTATAAGGATGAGCTTCACTGGCTAATAGAGGAGGGGAAAATGGGAATATTCTCAACAAGAAGGAGGCCTCTTATTTGGACCCCTTTTTTTGTAGAACCCCTATCATTTACTGCCTCCCAAAAATTCATAAGGATATGATTAATAATCCTGGGAGGCCTATCGTAAATGGTATCGATTCCATTTCCTCTAGGTTAGGTCAACATATTGACCATTTTCTCCAGCCCTTGGTATGTAAAACGGATGCTTTTCTTAAAGACACCAAACACATTATCCAAATCATTGAATCAGTCAGATGTTCTCCCTCTAGTATCATGGTCACAGCCGATGTAGGGTCCTTAAATACCATCATTGGGCATGAGGATGCCTTTTCCTCTGTCCAATGGGCCCTATCCTTATACTCTGACCTCCCAGGGGTACACAAAAAGTTTCTTTTGAAATGTTTGAGGTTTTGTTTGGCCAAAAATTACTTTTGGTTTAACCGTTAATTTTTTCTTCAAAAAAGGGGTGTTGCAATGGGTGCCCGTTTTGCTCCCAGTGTGGCTAACCTTTTTATGGCCAACTGGGAGGAAGATGTGGTGTTCAAGCATCGCCCCCCCAGAACTAGTGTGTTACAAAAAGGTATATAGATGACCTTATTATGATCTGGGAAGGTGATCAGCCCAGTCTGGATGCCTTTGTACAGAAACTTGATAGCAACACCAAAAACATCCAGTTGTCCTGGTGTTTTAGTAAAGAAAAAATATTATTCCTGGATCTTAAGATCTGGAAAGATAGTGAAGGGTTTAGACTGTGTAATTATCTCAAACCCACGGACCGTAACTCCTACATCCCTCTGGGAAGCTGCCATCATAAATCATGGCTTTGTAACATTCCCAGGGGGCAATTCGTCAGACTTAGACGTAATTGTACACGAGATAGTGATTTTATTGCCCAATCCACGTTGCTTACGTCTAGATTTGTTGAAAAAGGTTACGATACACACAATTTAAAAAGTGAGGTTGAGAAGGTTTTGGCCATGGACAGAGCTTCAATGATTGCTGACAAAGATAAGGACACCAGTTCTAGCGTCTCTAACTTCAAAATGGTGCTTAACTATAATGTCCAACACAAACAGTTTGAAAAACTAGTCTCAAAAAAATTGGTCAATCCTTAAGCAGGATCGTGTGCTGGGTCCCCTGCTGCCACCACGTCCGATGTTCATATATAAAAAAGCTCCATCATTGCGTGATCGCTTAGCCCCAGGAGTGGTTGATCCCCCCCATACAATCTGAAAACCGATTATTCTCCTTTCTCTCAGGCTTTTATGCCTGCGGGCATTGCACAGCCTGCAGGCATTCTAAATGCAATAATAAAAAACGTAAGAGTTTTAGTGGTAAAGAATACAAAATAGATCAACTTATCACTTGCACAACAGTAGGGGTCGTTTACATGCTCCAATGTGAGTGTGGCCTTCAATACATAGGAAGGACCTCCCGCCCCAAACATGTCCGTTTAGGAGAACATGTCAACAATATAAAAAAGGGATTAAAAACACATAATGTCTCCAAACACTTCAAGTTAGTGCACGGTCAAAACCCCAGGGGGATCGGGTTTCTGGGGTATTGAGAGAAAAAAAACATTGGATGGGGGGGCAACTTCCTACGTCAACTCAGTCACAGGGAATCTCATTGGATTCACGAGACCAAGGTTCTCATCCCTGGGGGCTTGAAAGTCGACTTTGACGTTAATTGTTTTATCTCCGATCGTTAGTAGTCGATTGATTTTCTCTGATTTTTTTCTGACTGTTATTTTTTAGGGATTGAGATGCTGTTCTTTTTATGTGTTTTTTTTTTTATGCGTTTTTAATACATTGTTTGTATTGTGGAATATGGATGATCCTAGGATATTCAGCTTGAGCGCGGGATGCTAAGCAGTTTGTATTTATTGTGTTCGTTTTATAGATTCAATATGGATATCTACTAAAAGGTAATTTATAACAGGTTCTCGCAGTGGAAATAGTTACACTGTGGCTCCTGTTTATATATTGCGCCGTTAAGTATCCCTTCCTGCGTTGCCAGGGAGACAGGTACGCATTGGTGCCGATTGGCTATTCCGAGTTTTAGAAATGCATTTAAGCGGGTGTTGTCACGTCTGGCCGTCGCCGCTGAGGAAGTCCCGCCCTCTTCTAGGGACGTAACGCGTACGGCATCATCAACGTGACTGGATCATGACGTCACCCGCGCTCCGCTCGTCTATCCGCTGTGGATCATCCATCCATACACACGCTCTTATCCTTCGCACTGGGGCACAGTGCTAGGTTTGTAAGTGTTTCCATTCATTTTGTAATAAAACTTTTAGCGGTATACAGAGAGCACTAGATTTCTTTTACATCTCATCCATGTAATTACTGCAAGCGTGCCAGTTGCTGATGTTTGATCAAGTCCTGTATACATCTCCTCCTGCTTATATCCCTGTGACGGAACTGCTGGTTTGACCTGACTGATTTACTCAGGGGTCCATCTGTAGAGGTGAGCGGCTTGTGCTACTGAAGGTGAGAGGTCTTTTTCACTACAGTCACTCTACAAGCTTTCCATGTCACTTATGTCACCTGGAGGAATTTCTGGATTTTTTCTGCATTCACCACGTGTATATGGACGTTTGATTGTTTTATTAGACTTTATTAGGATTTATGTATGCGCTGTACTGCCTTTTTATCTTCATTTATGCTTTTGGGATTTGGT
The DNA here is from genome assembly GCA_037952835.1 of Lithobates septentrionalis. Taxonomy (NCBI): domain Eukaryota; kingdom Metazoa; phylum Chordata; class Amphibia; order Anura; family Ranidae; genus Lithobates; species Lithobates septentrionalis. Next base: position 8,379,196 of record JBBDGP010000614.1, read on the forward strand.
AAATTTACCCTCAGTACTACAGCTGCTTTTAGTTAGATTTTATGGTCCGCGCTGGTTGATTTTATTTATATTATATTATAACCTAAAAAATATCAACGCCCACCACTTAAATCTTCTATAACCTGTGCTTAAAGAGTTTGGGGTTTCTAGGTATTTTTGTAGTGAAAAAAGTTGAGATTTGTTTTTACATGTAGGAGGGGAATGTCAGAATTAGCCCATATGTTAACACATTTGCCCAATCCTCATTTCTTTTTCTGTGTGTCATAGGTGTTTGCAGAGTTCAACAGAATAGCAACCACAAATCTGCAGAAAAACTTTTTGACGCCCTGGACTGCTACACACCATGCTTTGTCACAATCTTCAAGTCCAAGAAAGGAAGTGTTGGAGAGACATTGTCCATGTTTGTGCAGCACATTAATTCAGAGGCGAGTGTACAGCAACCCTCTTTTGTATGCTCTCAACTTACAAAACACCTTGAATGATTCACTTTGTTGTAAAGGAGCAAAGGAAGTAATATACAGAAATATAAAAAAAGATACCATAACTTTGAAACCTCTACTACAACCCCTTTTGGCCTATACATAGCTATGTGTATTGATTTCAATATTTTAAAGTGTCACTATTACTATCACTACTACTATCAAACTTCTGGAATCGGTCCAATTTAGGGAAGGTATGATCCTTGCCACAGCTGATGTGGCAGCATTATATACATGCATACCCCATGAGTTGGGCTTTGAGGCCGTTGAAAACTTTTTGTCTAGAGATGTCAGACTTCCCCTTCTCCAACGCAATTTCATCATGCAGCTTTTGAAATTTGCCACAAGGCATAATTATTTCTGCTTCCAGGACCAGTTTTATTTGCAGAAGAGGGGCGTGGCAATGGGCGCAAAATTTGCGCCCAACCTCTTCATGGCACAATGGGAGGAGGATGTCGTCTATGTTGACCGAAGGCTCCAGTTGATTCTTTGGGCCAGGTACATGGACAACATCCTCCTCCTGTGGGATGGAGATCGCGCCTCATTGGATGATTTCATGACTACTCTCAACCAGAACAACAGGGGTATCTCCTTGAGCTACGAGGCGAGCTCTTCCAAGGATTCATTTCTTGGATCTCGAAATCCTGGCCATACATGATAATTTGGAATTTAGAACATATTTCAAACCTACCGACCGGAATGGTTACATTTCGGTCGACAGTTGTCACCAGGAACAATGGCTCAGAGCGATTCCACGAGGTCAATTTTTGAGGCTTCGTCGCAATTGCACCAGAACTTCTGATTTTCTGTCTCAGTCCCAAATTACTTAAGAACAGGTTCTTGGAAAAAGGTTATAATGCGGATCTACTAGATGGGGAGATTAATGCCATTCTGGCCTTGGAGAGGAGTTCTACTTTAATTGAACGTCCCAAGACATCCGTGGATTCAAGGTTTAAATGGGCCTTTACCACCACTCATTCCCTTCAATCAAAACAGGTTAAAAATAAATTTTCAGGAAACACTGGAAAGTGCTCCAAAATGACAGGATTGTTGTTAGGTCCAGCCCTTCCCGAGCAAGCTGCAGTCATCTTCAGAGGAGCAAGATCTATTCAGGGGCAGATCGCCCCAAACATTATAGATCCTTCCAAGAAGGTTTCCTTTTTTCAGGATTGCAACGGATATTATCCATGCCGCAAGTGCAATGTGTGTCATCATAATATAGATGGGCGGCAGAGGATGTTAACATTTACGTCCACTGTCACGTCCCAGATATACCACATGAAACAATTTGCAACATGTTCTTCACAGTATATTGTTTATTTACTGACCTGCCCCTGCCACAAGCATTATGTAGGCCGGACCATCAGGACCTTCACCATTCGGGTTAACGAACACATAGCCGGAATTAAAGGTGGCAAAAGCAAACACACACTGCCACGACATTATTAACAGTACCACAACAAAGACCCTTCCGGCACCCGTTTCCAGGTGATCGATAGATTCGTTCCCCATTGGAGAGGTGTTTCCCGCCTCGAAACGTATTGGATCCATGAGTTGAGGTCCTACTCCCCGTATGGCGCGAACGTGGAGTGGAACCTCAACTCTCTCATTGATCAGGCTTAGGGGCTACACATTATAGCTCTAATGTTTCGTTTATTGCTACTTCATTTTTAATATACTTTTTTGGGGTGTTCCTGTTTCACCTAGGTTTGCCTCTTTACCCTTTTCTTGTTTTGGTCTTACCTAGCCATTGTCCTACCCTGTTCACAAGCCATAGTCTACCAGAAATGGTTGAACTTGTCCCCAAGTGCCCTATACAAAACCTTTTTTCATTCATCACACACATTAGCGTACACTCATTTGACAATCTATGTCTGATAATATATATCACATTAGGAATATGGTTTCAGGCAACGGGCCCGCCATTTATACAATACATATTGTGTATGGAATATCCAGTATTTATGGAATATTTGCTGGATCTTCTTCTGTATTGTTTATGTTTCATATCAGGAACTAATATGAGTTATTTTGCTTCATATGATTGTCTAATATTTATTGAGTGATTATTCTGTTGCAGATATTTATGATGCTGTATTTAGTTTCCCATTATGGTCAGAGATTTATTCATTTGAACTATGACAGATGTGCAATATACTGCGTTGTCCTTCTCAGCCGCTCAGAGAAGTTTTCCTTCAGGATCAGGTGACTCAGAGGCGGACATGGTGAGCCGGACGGCTCCACGTGGCTTCCTTTGTTTACATATTGACGTTAGCGTGCTCGTAGCTATGACGCGCGGTCACGTGACGCCGCCTCCTCCCTGATCACCTGACAGGACACACTCTTTTGGCGGGCTTCTTACCGCTACGTCATGTCCTTTGTTTGACATGCGGGCGGAAGATCCCAGGGAATAGCTACCTTCCGGCTTTTCATTCATTGGAGAGCAGACCTGCTTGTCTTTTATTATGCCTTTTGATAGGTTATCCTCGATTGGGCTATTTACTTCCGGTGCAACAGGTTGCTGCTCATCCAATGGGATGAGATTTGATCGCCTTCCTCATCAATTATGTATCTATCATTATTTATAAATATGAGCAGTGTGGAGAAGGTGGTCCATGCCCCAGTTGAAGACCATTGGGTTGAAACGCGTCGGGAAGTACCTCTCCTCCATGCTGCTTTAGTTTTTAACTTTGTGATCACCATTTTATTGTTTATGGCTTTTTAGCAATAAAAATCCTCCTGTTTTTTACCTGCACCATGTGGAAGCGGTGTTTTCTTTTACATAATCTCTGGATAAGAACATCTTCCCTTTGGGTGACTACTGCTGGTATACCACTCAACATCTGGAAATTTCCATCTTTGGCACCTATGTCCTGTTCCTGGGAGTTCCTGTTGCTGGAAGTTCACCTTGGGTGTTTCTACATTCCGGATTTCCTTTCTAGCCCGGTGGGGCTCATTGCCTGAATGACCCCATGTCGCTGACAGGGGAGTCCACCCTTTTTGGTAAGAGTATCCACCTTTATTCATTTATTCATTTGAAGTTTATCATCATCGATGCCAACCTAACCCCACGGATCTACACTTATCCATCAGTCCTTTGGGGCTCCATTCATTCATTTCCGTCCTGTCTTTAATGTATGGACATGAGTTAATACTCTATTCATTCACCATTGTTTTATTTGGACTTATGTTGTGTCATCACATTTTCTATTTTCACGCTTATATGGACTAGCAAAGAAAGTGTTTCCACCGCTCAGGCTGACACTGACCCAGGTGTAAGTGGAAGTTTCAGAGCAGAAGAGCTCCAGGTGCTGGCTGAATGCTAGGCAAAGCAGGCTTGAATGGAGGAGAAGATTTGGATGCCGCACACCAGATGTAGTCAAAAATGTTTTACTTTATTGAAAAAATGGGATCAAAATAACAAGACTGTCATGCAGAAAGTACAGATAAGCTGACGCGTTACGCACTCAGGACTGAGTGCTTACTCATAGCTAACAAATATTAAAAAGACAAACTCTTATATAGCTCAATGGGGTATCACATGATTGCCCAATTAGATGGTCATTGAGTCTCAGCTGGAAGCCGATTTAATGAGGTCTCGGCATCTGCTGGCTATTTAGTGTGTTGACTGATTGAGATATGTTTTCATAATTTTCGTCCAGCCTGTAGTATCTTGTTTTTCATTTGTCCTTTTTTGTGACCCCTCTAACTCGGGTGACTGGCCGAGACCACCCCCAATTTTATTACCATCATAATTCCATCTAGACATTTAGTGTGACAGATTAGCGGCGCTCTATTATCTTGAACACCGCTGCTTCATTCCTGAAATTCCACACACACCCTGCTCACGGTCAGGCTCATCATTTAGAATCACTACGTTACAAGTCAGTCTACTGGGACCCTGCATATATCACTGCCATTTGACCAGATCAGGGCAACCCTGATCAGCGTGATTTTATGTCTTTGTATCCCAGCCTATAGTACCTTACTTGTTTTTCATTTATCCCTTTTTGTGATCCCTCAAACTTGGGTGACTGGCCGAGACTTCTACCAACTTTATTACCATCACTATAATTCCATCTAGACATTTAGTGTGACACAGATTAGCGGCGTTCTATTACCTTGAACACCGCTGCTTCACTCCTGAAATTCCACACACAGCCTGCTCTCGGCCAGGCTCATCATTTAGAATCACTACGTTACAAGTCAGTCTACTGGGACCCTGCATATATCACTGCCATTTGACCAGATCAGGGCAACCCTTATCAGCGTGATTCCATGTCCTTGAATCCCATAGTTTATTTCTATTATAGGGCCCTATATGTACCTTGTTATCAACCGCGGGCATATCACGTATTATTTCAGGTCACATTGCTCTATATTTCACCTGTATTATTCCGGCTTATTATAGAGAGCTCCATCCACTTCACCGGCATATTATAGAGAGCTTCATCATATTTATATATTTTGTTCACATATAGTTTTATTACATTCACTCTTCACATTTACTTTGCACGTTGTCTGAATACTTTTATCAATATATTTTCTTTTTTTTTTTTTTTTTATGAGAAATATATATATTTTTTACACATTTTTTCCTTTCACCTAATAGTAATCCCTTTTTTTGATACTCATCACCTTTTATATATACACACGTTACAGAAGCACATTCATTATTATATACACGTTTATTGATAGGATTCACCATATATATTTACACACACATATATATATATTTTTTGCCTACACACGTACATATACACATCTTTTTTCACATTCCTTGTCATCTATTTACATGCCACGATTTTGAAAACATATCTCAATCAGTCAACACACTAAATAGCCAGCAGATGCCGAGACCTCATTAAATCGGCTTCCAGCTGAGACTTAATGACCATCTAATTGGGCAATCATGTGATACCCCATTGAGCTATATAAGAGTTTGTCTTTTAATATTTGTTAGCTATGAGTAAGCACTCAGTGCTGAGTGCGAAACGCGTCAGCTTATCTGTACTTTCTGCATGACAGTCTTGTTATTTTGATGATCCCATTTTTTCAATAAAGTAAAAAATTTTTGACTACATCCGGTGTGCGGCATCCAAATCTTCTCCTCCATTCAAGCCTGCTTATATGGACTCACGTATGTTTTAGTTTCTCAGCTATAACACTGTTTAGCGCTGCATTTTTTTTACCTTTATTCACAGTTGTTTGTCACAACATATGCTGCTGCTTATTGTCCTCCCCTTTTTTTTTTTCTTTAGAGCGCAGTGTTTTTGTCTATTTCCAATATTTTAAAGTGGTCTTGAGAATTTGAGATCCAATCATGTTAAAACATTGACGCTATGGGTGTAACTTAAAAGCACTTCTTCAAATCAGTAATTGTTTCCTGAACTGTCAAATAGTGACACTTGTTTCATAAACATATTTCTACTGTATGTTTTTTACATTTCATGCAATATTAAACTGAACATTTGATAATTATTTACTTCTAGAAACCTGATGTGACAGCAATGCGCACCCTTGTGCTCCGAGGCCTCCCTGTTCTACTTGGTGATGACCCCAGTACATTCTACATCAGTGGTCATCAACCTTGTCCTCAGGGCCCACTAACAGGCCAAGTTTTATGTATTACCCTGGGGAGATACGGACTAGAATACTGCAATAACTGAGCAGCAAATTATATCACCTGTGATGTATTTCAGTCATCTTGAAACCTGGCCTGTTAGTCGGCCCCGAGGACAGGGTTGATGACCACTGTTCTACATCACCTGCTTCGTAAGTGTTTATAGTTGCATCTTGGCACACAGAATTGTGGGGGGATTGGCTTTGTATTCCCTAGAAATACAGATTAATGCTGACTATATCACTAGTACAGTGGTGGGCATGGTAGTTTTTAGAATTTAAACCCTTAGTGATGGAGGCTTAAACAAATGTTTAACGCCTAAACGCAATTTTGCAACCTTGACATGTTAGTAAAACATTGCAACTACTTTGTGTAACCAGGTGGATTATACTTTTTTTAAATAACAAACGTGTTATACTTAGCTGCTCTGTGCAGTGGTTTTGCACAGAACAGCCCAGATCCTCCTATTCTTGGATCCCCATCTGGCACCTCCCTCCTACTGAGTGCCCCTACAGCAAGCAGCTTACTGCGGGGGCACTCGAGCCGAGGCTGCGTTTGTCCATTTAGACACAGAGCCATGGTTTGGCCCAGCCCCCGTCTCTCCTCATTGGTTCACTGACTTCGAATGCAGTGGGAGGCAATGGTGCCCTGCTGCTGTCTCAGCCAATAAGGAGAGAGAGAGTCCCGGCCAGTCGAGACTTTCCTGCAACATTGCTGGATCGAGATGGGGCTCAGGTACGTTTTTTTTTGGGGGGGGGGGCTGCTGCACACAGAATGTGTTATCTTAAAGCGGAGTTCCACCCAATTTTTTTATCTTTGGCTGTGCTGTATGTCCTTAGCTCATAGTGTTCACAATGTGCAAATTTTTTTTCTTTTACTGGTAAATGCCTTTTTTTTGTATTTATACATTACTTCCTTCTTTCCCCTGCCTAGGCGATTGCATCACTTGGCAATTCGCAAGGGTTCCTGGGATAGCGGTGTCATGTATCCCATGGCTCCTTGTGAATCACCTACTGCCGAAATCTCACGTTATTTGTACCTCGGAAATGACTCGAACGGGAGGACTTAGGCGCCATTTTCAAAGGAATGCAGCAGCTGGGAGGAAGGGTAAGAGACATCATCTTCTGACCAAACGTAACTATGTAGCCAGAACTATTCAGACAGTGTCATGGGGCCCACGTAAGAGGTTTGTGCTAGTACTGGAGCCAGGGGGGCAGGGGCATCACTGTGAGTAGGTATCCCAGAGTGTGTGCAGGAGTCCCCAACCATAAGGCCGCAGCCTCTCTGCAGCCAGACCGCATGACAGAGCCGCAAGCAAGAGAACAGAGATCATCTCTCACCTGGCCCCTGCAACTTAGCTGTTCCGTGCAGCAGGGAGATTACATCAACTCTCTGCTGCATGGCCTCTTAGGATCCTTATGGCAGGTGGGTGCTCTGTGGGAATCCTGATGGCAGGTGGGTGCTCAGTGGTGGTCCTGATGGCATGTGGGGTCTCTCTCTCATTTATCAATCACCTTTTTTAATTTTAAACAGTTATTTAGTGTTGGATTTTTTTCGAGGAACGTTTATTTAGAAAATAGTTGAAATTTCTCTTTTTTAAACTATTTAAGCTTATATTAACAATTTTTTTTTAAAGTAAGATTTTAAACATGTTATCTTAAAATAACTGTATTACTTAGGGTGTGTGTGTGTGTGTGTGTGTGTGTGTGTGTGTTAATAAATTGTAATGGAATATATATTATATAATAAAATGTAATGCCTTTGTCTTTTTTATTATTCAATCATACAATAAATATATTGATTATAAATTAAAAAATTATTTTAAAAAAAATTTGTAAAATTATAAAATTGATATTTTAAAATATTGGTTCTTAGTGTTAGAATACATTCTAAAAGTTCTAATATACATACAAGATAGAAGAACAAAGAATAAAAATCAAAGAACACCGGTGTACAGATAGCACTGTTTGGTAAAATGTTGATTAATATAAACGGTTTTTAATGTTCAAAGACTGACATTTTGTTAAAATAGAATAATATGGATTATAATAACAGTAATAAAAAAAACCTTGGAATCTCCTAGGATTACTCATGTTACAACAAGAGTGTTCCTGAGGTTTACTACAGTTTCAAACCTAAAAACTGAATTAAAACCCAATCGGGGAGACTGGAACACCCTCATAATTTCCTTGAACAGGTGAAGGTGGACTAACCCTGTAAAGCTTCACTTTAATGAAACCAAAAAAATCTTGCAAACATGGCAACAGCATTCATTGTATAGAATGGATTTCATGGTCCCAAATGATAAAAACAGAAGCAGTTTATCTCATTTTTGGGTCGTATACTGTGGATAAGGATTTCCTGATACAGCAATCAATCTCCCAGTGTGACATAGAGCCCAATGAATATAAAGTCTGAGAGTTGGTAAGCACACTCTACAGCTGTGGTGGTGGGATATCACCTTTTGTTTTAAGTGCACAATAGGGTGTTGGTCTCGGGTGTATGTTCTCACATGATTGTACGACAATACTACACTATGGCCAGCCTTCTTGTCATTTCTTTCTTTCGGTATTGAACTGAGGGAACTACGCCCGAATTTTGACAGAGCTGATCGGTCCTTATCTTAAAGGCCCAGGCTGGGTTTAAGCCATCCGCCCACTATATTTGGCGTTCTGGTAAGGGCAATTCATTATCATGACCTTTGGATTGTGAAACATTTCTGTGCATGTTGAAGCATTTGGATGACCCGGAATGCTTTTTCTTGCTTAAAGTGATATTTGGACTATATCATTGAACATTCACTTCAGACATTTATGTCACTAACGGTTCATAATGTAAAGAACATTTAGCGCAGTTTATTTTTTATTATTCATATTTAAAAACTTGATATAAAAAATTGAGAAATGTTATGCTCATTGTTGCATGAGAATTATAATTTTATAATTTTTATCTTTGCACTAAAATTGGAATATATTAATTAATTACTGGGTAATAACGGTAAAAGTAAAAAATTCGAAATTCTCCTGCTCATACCTTGGTGAACGATCTTATCCATGAATCACAATATTTTAGTTGAATAGCATATGCACCTAAACTTGTGCTATTTATTTCAATAGGATATGAAAAAGGTAAAGTGTAATTAAACTTTAATTTAGGTATAAGACAGGGCATCAATACTATAACAATTGTAATAAAAGTTATGGTCAATAATGGCATCATTTGGCCCACATTCCTCCTGTTCTTACAAATATAATAAAGTCTATAGTTCTACGTTTTGGATGTTAATTGTAATTTTTGATCAATATTTTTAAATCTGTCAGTAATAAAGTTAATGTTATTCTTATGCTCTGTTTGGTCAATTAATGTTTGTTTCCAGTAAGATTATTAGCCATAAATTGGAATTTAAATTAAACATAAGAGAGAACATTTTGGGATTATATAGCTTTTTATAAATGCAATCATTTATTTATTTTTAAGCGTGTCTTCAATAGTAAGAAATGTTTGTGTTATATTGTGCTATATTAAAGACAGATTACATTTTAGGGGTTACTTTAGTATACAAAAAAACTCTAAAGTAAAGAGGATTTAAAAAAACACATTTTAATAAATACTATTTTATATTAAAAATAAAAAATAAAAAATAAATATATATATATATATATATATATATATATATATATATATATATATATATATATATATATATATATATATATATAATTTTCGTGATTTTAAAAATTGTAAATGGGAAGGATAAATTGACCAGAGGCGATGTGAAAAAAATACCTACATCGTAGTGTACATTTTTTTTTTTTTTTTTTTTTTTACAATACCTGTATATTTTTTTTTTTTTTTTTTTGTTCATGTATGTGTAGAAAAATATTAGTCTCAATGTTTATGTGAAGTAAAATAATTTATCATATATAAAAGTGAGTTTAAATTTTTTTATAGGTCAAACGTATACTTTACTTTGAGAATACAAAATTTTTCACCAAAATACGTTTTCAAGTAATGCCGCGTACACACGAGCGGAATGTCCGACAGAAAAAGTCAGACGGAAGCTTTTCATCACCTATTCCGATTGTGTGCATGCCTCATCTGACTTTTTTTTTTTTGGAAAATTCTGACGGACCTAGAAATGGAACATGTTCATAATATTTCCGACGGAACCAATTCCTATTGGGAAAACCGCTCGTCTGTATGCTGTCCCGACTGACCAAAAACAACGCATGCTCTAAAGCAAGTACGAGACGGAAGCTATTGGCTACTGGCTATTAAACTTCCTTTTTCTAGTCCCGTCGTACGTCACCTCGTTCTGGACGGTTGGACTTTGGGTGTGACCGTGTGTATGCAAGACCGCTTGAGCGGAATTCCGTCAGAGAAACCTTCGGAGTTTATTCAGAGGACAAAACCAGTCGTGTGTCTACGCGGTATCAGTCTCAAATGTTGTGTATTAGGTTCAAGAAAGGTGGACAGATCATATTATTTACCTATACATTTTTAAAAAAAATTCTATATTAAATGTAAAAATTTATTTTAATTTTTTTGTAAGAAATGCCACAATGCTTTGTTAAAGGGTGTCCTCATGGATCTGGCCATAAATACATATTTGGCTTAAAAATGCTGGAATGGCTGAAAATCACATTAAAGAATTCACTTTATTGATTATTGTTGATAAAAGAGGTGATCCATTTCTAATCTGTTTGGCACACTTTACAAAGGAATCTTTCCAAAACACAAGGTTGTAGGAGAACACTACAGGCAGATGCTGTGCCAACCATTTTCCCTCCAACCTCTTCAAAAAGTATTTCTTGAAACATGGGAAAGAAGATTAGCTGCCAGCGAGAGAACACAGATTTCAAACGTCGATGCGGCACAATCTGCATTTTCAGTACGTGAAAAGTGTCAATGTGAATGTCACCACTCAAAACATATAAATGTATTGACAACCTCGGATGTTAGTACCCAAACCAAGGAATTCGATTTCCTAGTACAGGTTTCAGAGGACAGTTATACCGCAATTGCCAGCGAGTAGACGGTTAACCTAGACCATTGCTATATATAATTAGATTGCCCTTCTACCTCACAATAGTCAACACCGGTCACCAACACAGACAAGTCCAGACATGATTTACCATGACCCTCCCCTTCATCATCTGCTATTTCAAATCCAATGAAATTAGTTGATCAAGATGTTTTTCAACTTGATTCTACGACCGAAAGCAAAAAAAAAAAAAAAAAAAAACTATTGATGATCCAAGTTATCATGGTTCAGAATCTGAAGGTTACCGAACAATTTGATAAAAGTTTTGAGGAAGAAGAACTTCAAGTTTTGCCTGAAAATACTGTTCCAATGGAAACTCAGATGATAAAAGAAAGAAAATGTATTGTTTTCGAAAGTCATCTGGACAAGTTCATTTTCAATATGCGTTGTGCCTATCCAAATTGCTTTTCGAGGATTCAAAAATTTTAAAAGCAAATACTTGGAAGCCTTGTGGTCGTGTCTTCCACTTGTTTAATGGAACATCATACCAAACTTTGGGAAAGTCAACCCAGGATAAAAAATGTTGCTGCTGGAAACATTGTAATTTCGGGATCCATAGTGCTCTCCGGGTCTAGCTATACAAAATTAAGGAATTGTTTGATTTTTCAAGGATTATGTGTTTTGGAGAAACTACATTTCACAAGTTTCAGACCAGATACGTGTTTCCAGCCATCGACTACCACTGGACCAAACAAAAAGAGGAAGTACAAACAGAATTAGGAACAAAACCCTTATTTTTGGCTGGGGACGGACAGTGTGACAGCCCTGGCTTCTCTGCAAAGTACTGCACATATACCTTCATGGACATCGCTTCATGTAAAATTGTTGATCTTGAAATGGTGCAAGGAACGCAGAGCACTTCCTCTGTGGCAATGGAAAAATATGGATTCCAGAAGTGCCTACAGAGAATTCTGGATGACGACCTAGACGTTCTTTCTTGGCACAGATCGCCACACCGGAAAAGGAAGATTAATGAATATACCACCTTATGAAAATATCAACCACCAGTTTGATATATGGCACTACGTAAAAAATTTGAAACGAAAACTATTACAACAACTTTCAAAAAAGAAGTCATGCAATGCTATTGCACCATGGATTGGTCCTATTTTAAATCACTTTTATTGGTGTAGTCGTACTTCAATTGGCAATGAGGAACCCTTAAAGCAAAAGTAGGAGTCCATATTACATCATGTTATTAATGAACACCATTGGAAAATTGGCAATGATGAATATTCATGCTCACATGCACCTTTTACTAATGACAATAAAACTGTCTCCTGGATTAGTAAAAATACAGAAGCCTTCGATGCATTAACATGGTTTGTTTTGGACCCACAATTACAAAAAAAGAGATATTCCTCACTTGACATATTTCTGTCAAACTGGTGCTTTGGAAACATGATGGCTGGGCACCCTCTCCCTAGGCTCACGTTACTCCCTTCCTCAACCTGGGAACCAACATCGGAGCCTTCAAAACGCTGCACATCCTCCAGCATGTACCAGACACTGTGGTCGAATAGTTCGGGGGACTCCTCCGTGCATGATGGTGGGGCTACGGAAGGAGTGACTGTGGACAAGGAGCCGGAGGAATAGAATAGGCTGCTTTGGCAGCTGCATAGGAAGGGAAACTACTCTGAGCCTGGGTGACAAGAGGATGATGAGGATGGTTTTGTTATCCATTCCACCAACTCTTCTGCATGTTCTGGCTCAATAACACGGCCAGCAGCAGAAAAAAAGTTCAAGTGTGCCCCACGGCCTACACGGCTCCTGCAGAGGATACACCATGTCCACGACCAGCACTGTTGACTGTAGACACAGAGCCTGCTTGCCCTCTTTTAGTGGCCTGTGAGCGTCTGCCTCTCCTTGGTGGCCTTCTGGACATGATGTATATTTTGTTTTGCAACACCGCACTACACTGTATTGTAATTACAATTTTTGATCTAATATTTCACAGCAGGGCCCGTTCCAGCACCCACCAAGAGTAACTGACGGCTTACACAGTGTTCTGGCACCACCAACACCCAAGGCCCAATTTTCCGCAGAGTGTATAGGGCAGGCCGTTTAGTATATACAGGCGGTCCCCTATTTTTAAACATCCGACTTACAAAACTGAGGGAGATAACAGGAAGTGAGAGGAAACCTACCCCTAGGAAGGGAAATTCTCTCCTGTAAGAGTTAATATGGGAAAAAGGTGTCTCCACTGATGCTTTATCACCAATCCTTGTTTCCCTAATAACCCAAAATTTTCTAAATCCAATTGACATTGGGACAGAAAGTGAGGTGAAATCTTCTGAACAGGGGTACAGAGAGCAAAACAAATGTTACAGAGGTGATAATCCTTCCCTATGTTACCCAAAAAGTTTAAAAATTTTTTTTTTTTTTTGGCTGGAGCTACACTTACAATGTAACTGTTCCAAATTACAAACAGATTAAACTTAAGAACAAACCTACAGTCCCTATCTTGTTTGTAACCCGGGAACCGCCTGTATACTTCTGTTCAGAGTATATAGGGCCTGGGGGCCCCACGACTTTTTTTTTTTTTTATTTGGGTGCGTGGTTCCCCTTAATATCCATACCAGACCCAAAGGGCCTGGTAATGGGATGGGGGGGGGGGGTTTACCCATGCCGTTTTTCTCAATGATTTTCATCTATATTGCCGGGACTCGACATTACATTACAGCCGCAAGCAGTTTTAAATGGACTTTTTATTCCTTTAGAAAATGTCATTTTGTGCAGGGACTGTTCTAAACACGGGAAAAATACGCCACTTTACAGGCATACTATAGTCACCCCCCAGGCACGATATTTAAAAGGAATATTTTACTTTTGTTTCACTTTAAGCACTATTAAAATCACTGCTCCTGAAAAAAACGGCTGTTTTTAAAACTTTTTTTTGCATTGATCCATGTCCCCTGGGGCAGGACCCAGGTCCCCAAACACTTTTTATGACAATAACTTGCATATTAGCCTTTAAAATTAGCACTTTTGATTTTTCACGTTCAAGTCCCATAGACTTTAACGGTGTTCGCACAAATTTTTTGCCTGTTCACATGTTCTGCCGCGAACCGAACCGGGGGAGGGTGTTCGGCTCGTCCCTGAAATAATCATACCGCCAGGGAGGTTAATATGACAACAAAAATAAAAATAAATCTTCATTTTGCAAAGAATTGTGGGAAAAAAACTACAACTTCAAAAAAACTCACCATGCCTCTTACTAAATACCTTGGAATGTCTACTTTCTAAAAATGGGTCATTTGGGGGGGTATTTGTACTTTCCTGGCTTGTTAGACCCCTTTCACACTGGGGCGGTTTTCAGGCGGTATTGCGCTAAAAATACCGCCTGCAAACTGCCCCTAAACAGCCTCCGCTGTTTGTTCAGTGTGAAAGCCCGAGGGCTTTCACACTGAAGCGGTGAGCTGACAGGACGGTGAAAAAAGTCCTGCAAACCGCTTCTTTGGAGCGGGGAAGGAGCGGTGTATTCACCGCTCCTTCCCCGCTCCTGCCCATTGAAATCAATGGGACAGCACGGCTATAGCCGCGCTGTACGAGGGATTTTAACCCTTTTTCGGCCGCCAGCGGGGGGTAAAACCGCACCGCTAGCGGCTGAATACAGCTGCAAAAACGACGGTACAGCAGCGCTAAAAATAGCGCTGTTGTACCGCAGACGCCCCCACTGCCCCAGTGTGAAAGGGGCCTTAGTGTCTCAAGAAATGCCGCCTGCATCAGGTGTGATCAATTTTCAATGATTAACACCATAGCTTGTAGACTAACTTTCACACAGCCCAAATATACACTTATTTGGTTACTTTTTACCAAGGCAATGTAGCAGTATACATTTTGGCCAAAATTTGAAGAAAAATTACTAATTTGCAAAATTTTATAACAGAGATGAAGAAAAAGTTGGGGTTTTTTTCAACATTTTTGGTCTTTTTTCATTTATACTGCAAAAAACAAAAAACCCAGTGGTTATCAGATACCACCAAAAAAAATTTTAAAAAAATGCTCTATTTGTATGAAAAAAAGGACAAAAAATTCATGAGTACAGTGTTGCATGACTATGTAATTGTCAAAGTAGGAGAGCACTGAAAGTTGAAAATTGATCTGGGCAGGAGGGGGGTTTAAGTGCCCAGTAGGCAAGTGGTTAAAAGAGGTTATTTTGATCGCTGTCTCCCTATGGGAGGTGTCATGTAGTTATTTTGAGGCTTTTTCCTCCTTTATGGAATGGACAGTTTCTCATATCACAGGATCTCATAATTTGCTGCATTATTCACTGTAGATAATTTTCTATTACTAGGTCCTGCTGCATCTGCCGCTTGTCTTTATTTGTGCACTGAGTTTAGAATAGTTTGTAGAATATTTGGTGCTTCTTTAGCCAAACAAAAATCGGTTTGGCCGACGACATGCCTTGATTTCTTAGACGATACTGTTAAAATTGAATTCCGTTTGCCTTTGCTAAAAGTGCAACGTTTGCGCTTCTTGGTTTCTTTTATTATTAGTAACCCGAAAGTTACTTTACGCACATTACAATCTGGCATCATTGACTTTTGTGATAAGTGTTATAGCAGTCGGATGAGTGTTTTCTAAACGAATATACAGAGCGATTTCTGGTCTTCAGAATCCTCGTCACTATTTCAGGATTTCTTCTGCTTTAACTGCTTGAACACCAGTTACCGTCTTTACACAGTGGCAGGTTGGCTCCCCTGCGCAAATCGTCGTAGCTGTACAGTGGGCGCCTTAAGGGGTATAGGGGGCACGTGTGCGCCCGCCGTGTGACGTAGGAGCTGTTGCACATGCCCAGCGGCCACAATGTCTGCCAAGCACCCGCGATCGCTCCTGAGAAAGATAGAACAGAGGTCTGTCAATATAAACACAGATCTCCGTTCTGTCAGGGGAGTAAAGAGCGATCGTCTGATCCTAGTAATTAGGAACAGCGTTACCTGATAGGCTGAACTGGTGGGCATTGATGAGGTGGCACTGATGAGGCGGTACTTATGGGCACTGATTAGGTGGCACCGATGAGGAGGCACTAATATGTGGCACTGGTGGGCACTGATAGGCATTGATCGACAGCACTGACTGGCATCACTAATGGGCACTGATTGGTAAAATATTATAATCAGGGCACTGATGATCAGAGTCTAGTGTAAAACTGGAATCAGACCTATTTTTAACCACTTCAATATCAGGCACTTTCACTCCCTTCCTGCCCAGTCCAAATTTTCAGCTTTCAGAGCTGTCACACTTTGAATGACAATTGCGCGGTCATGCAATGCTGTACCCAAACTCAACTTTTATCATTTTTTTTGAGACAGTTTACTTTTGGTGGTTTTTAATCACCATTGTGTTTTTTTTTTTTGCTAAACAAAATGAAAAAGTTTTTCTTAGTTTCTGTTACAAAATTTTGTAAAATAGGTAATTTTTTTCGTTCACTGATGTGCTCTGATGAGGAGGCAATAATATGCAGCACTGATGGACACTGATGGGCACCACTGGCAGGCATCGCTGATGGTACTGCACTGATAATCAATGCAACAATTATCAGTGCAGACCCCCCCCCTGTCAGGAGAGCCACTTGTCAGCGCAAGTAGAGGATATAACCGGCACTTCCAATTTACACTGTGAACAACTGTGATTGGACACAGCTGATCATATGGTAAAGATGTCATAGGCTCTTTATTGTGATCTGAGATGCCGTGTGTGCGTGTGACACACCGCACCACTGATCGCAGTGCTGCACGTCCCTGGGAAGGCGCACGAGCGGCTTGTTCTGAAGGACGTCAATGACATCCAGTCATAACAATGGAACCCACGCCTGGCCATCATTTTTCTATAGGTTGGGCAGAAAGGTGTTAAACAGGAAACCAAACTTTTTAGAGAATGATTATAAGCTGGCCGATACCAACACTGCTCAACTTTATCACCCAGTTATGTTATAGAGCCTCTCATAATCCACAAAGCCGATACATGAGACTTCACACTGATGCCCAATGGGAGGAGTGTAACTACCTGATCCCTGGGACATTTTTCCTAGAAAACCCTAAAATCAAGGTTTTATTTTGACGATGATTATATTAGTACTGCACCCTGTATCTTTCAGGGCTCATCTAAACCAGATGCAGTCTGGTGCAATATGAACGCATACACAAGAAGAAAACGTATTTCAATGGGACTAAATTACACCATTGCAGTGCTTTCTGGTGCTGAAAAAAAAAAAAAAAAAGAAAAGTGCAGCGTGCTGCGTTTTTCGGCGCCACAAACACGAACCTGCACTAATGTGTAAATCCAACAACTCAAAAAAAAGGATGCACACAGAAATGCAGATTGCAGTGCAACGAGCCCTAGGCCTAGGGTTTGTAGTCTGTGTTTGCACTAGCCTGCATGGTAAACAATTGTTTTCTATGTGTCTTGTTCACTTTGCCGTGCAACAGAGAGGTGCAGTAAGCTGTAGTAAAATGTGGCCAAATAGAATTTTAATGCAGTTCACCTGAAGGCACCGAATGTCACTGTGCAGCACACGGCTGTGTAGAGACAGGAATGAGGTGTCCTTTTTTACAATTCGAATAAAATTTAAACTTAAAAGTAAGCAGCGTTCTGCTCTGAAATACACCCAGAGCTTGCACTGACGGCACGGTATAATGCTATGCTTTTCTTGCCCTAGGGAGTGACTCCTGTCTATCTAGTGCAGAAAAATGTTGTGGCTGCTTTTGCACTGCTCCATTGCAAAAACATGGTAAAAATGCATGTGTGTTTTTGTTGAAATTCTAGTGCGTTTTGCAAATTTGGTGAAAAAAAAAAAAAAAAAAAAAGGACGTGACAAAAAAAAAAAAAATAGTCACTTTTTCATTCATTTCATTGGGAAAGTGCTTTTCTGGTGTATCTTTTTAACCGCACTAAACATGCACCAAAAATTGCAGCATTCAGGACTTTTAAAAATTAAACTGACTGGTGTGCAGAGTTCAATAGGATATAATGGTCATATATTTTACCTCCCCTTTCATAAAGCAAAGGGTCCTTTCACACAGACTTGTCCGCTAACTCAGCGTGGGATCGATCCGCTCATTCCCTCGGAGCAGGCGGATGACAGGTCTGTCTCCACTCACTGCAGATCTGTCAGATCCCCGATCTCCTCTATGGGGAGATCAGATAAAAACAGACCGCCTTGTCCATTTTCATCCGATAGACAGATGGAAAATAGGATCACCATCTGTCTGGATTTCACGGATAAGATCGGATAGCAGCGGGAGTCACCGGACATGTCACCACTGATCCATAGCGGTGAATGGAGGTTCCGATCATGTCCACCTGAAAATCTGACAGGCGGACCTGATCAGAAAGCCTGTGTGGACGCGTTTGTGATGCCATCATTTCTTAATGGCACTCCAAACAGTGCGATTTTGCCACGATTGTCATTGCAACAGAACGCTCTAAAATGGCAGGAATAAATCAAAAAAAAAAAAAAGCCAAAACACGCCTGACTGTGCCAAATGGTAAATAAGCTTCTTAGGCGTGTTTTTGGAGCAGATGGAGGCCTATTCAAATGAATGGTGCTGCTCCAAAAACAGGCCACAAAAAAGCAAAAAAAAAAAAAAAAACATACAGCAAGTTTCGCTGCAGTACACTTAGGTGTGAATAGAGTCTTAGACCTGGCTTACGTCAGATACAGTCAGGAGTATTTGTAATGCATATTCCAGAAAATGAATGTATTCTAAAGAGACGAGATTACACCATTGCGGTGCTCTAATGTGCTTTAAAATAGTACCAGCACACTGCATTTTTCTGCACTTAAATGTAACACAAATGTGTATGAACGTGTGCAACTGCCTATAAAAGTAAGCAAATTGAAATAAATGAATTTTTTTTTTTTTGGAAAAAAGCACCCCATAAGCGTAAACGCAAAGTGCAAAGAATGTGATGTAAATGAGCCCTTATATCTCATAGGACAGGGATCACAGTTTACTCTGAGAGACATAGACTCGGATCACATTTATGTGATGGGGGGGGGGGAGTGCAAAATCACACATGTTCCCACAACGCACAAACAACGTACACCCCTTTTGCAGGCGGTGTCAGAATTCCTAACGCACCCCAACACCCCTCACTAATGTGCACAACGCAATAAAAAGTATAAAAAAAAAAAAAAAAAAAAAAAAAAAGTAATGCACATCTGTGATTTTTGCTCCTAGATCAGCCCTACACACACACACACACACACACAATCTCCGCACAGCGTCACACAGGCACAGACGTGAACCGAGTTTTATTCCCTAATGCAGAAAGAATTTTAAAAAAATCAGTTTGTAGAAATGATCAGCATAACGCCCAGATGAAATGTTGTTTTGGCAAGAATGTAAATCAGCCCAGCGGAGATTTCTCTTTATCATTCTGAATATATTGTGATATCAGTAGCTGTGTACACAGAACTCTCCTCCTGTCTGTATATATCAGCCTGATCTCTCCTTCCATCCAGTCTGTATAATATAATCCTATCAGCTCCATAGATCTCTATACAAATCCTCCTCCTGTCTGTATATATCAGCCTGATCTCTCTTTCCATCCTGTATGTATAATATAATCCTATCAGCTCCATAGATGTCTATACTAAACCTCATCTCTCCTTCCATCTTCTGTATAATATAATCCTATCAGATCTCTCTTCCTATAGATCTCTATATTAGGCCTCCTCCATCAGCTCTGTATCTCCGCAATCCTGTATAATACAATACTATCAGAACAATCATCTATCTACATTCATCCTTCTCTATCCTATAACGTCGATATTTCTGATCTATTATAATGGATAATGACTTAATCTCCTCTCTATAATCAAGAACGCCCAACCACCCATCCATTCCCTTCCACGTCTCTGCAAAAACTACTTCCCCTCCCAGCATCCCCTGCCTTTCCTCTCACACCTACAACACTAGAGGACGATCTGTCCTACAATAGGGCTCCGGGTGGAGGCGGCCATTTTGCGGTGGGCAGACTGCATTGGTTTGTAATAGATGATTCCCAAACACTTGAGAACAAACTTTTTTCCTGTTCTGGGGCTCCCCCTGGGCGCGGCCACTTTGTGAAGCAGAAAAAAAATCCCTCACAACACAGGGCTATACGTATATTTATGCATATGAATATATATGAAATAAAGTAAAAATTGCAAAAAAATAAACTTCAAATGGTGATTGCAGTTCTTTATTAATTTGCAAACAGCTCACAATGTGCAAAACCAGCTATAAATGTGTCCATATAAAACATATTGCATTCTTCTTGAAATAAAGTCCCTGTATAAAATATATTCTATGTGATGTCACTAATAATGTAGTGTATATGTTACCACTGTTACAAAAGTGTACCCCACATGTGTCCACAAAGGGGCTCTTTCACACCATATCTGTTTACCTGCATATTCTACACAGAATTATCACCTAGACAACATCTGTTTACTTCCATTAATCTGAATCATCGCCAGAAGACAGCTATTGACAATGCACCACGTTCACCCCACAAAAGAGCATCGTTAAATCAGGTTTCAATAAAGTTTTTAAAAAATGTAAACCGTGCCCCACATTGTAAAAACACAAGCACCATCCCCAACTCCCTGTACAGGGCAGACACCAGTCCAAATGTGAATGAGCCTCCAGTGAAATTTTCACTCTTTGGTGCCCTTGCTCTGCTCTCCGTCCTCCATATTCAGATATACACATAAACTTCATCAAAAAGCACAATAAAAAGGGTCTCTGCCTCAGACACAGTTATACCACCACCCCAGTTGGCTCCTGGAATTCTGACATTACAGCCTGACAAGCCTCTACCCATGCTGCAGCCACTTTGTGTTGCAATCACAGCATTTCTAACTTCTCCATTGAGATCAATGTACCAGCACCACAACCGCATGTGAAACGTCCGGCTTGCAGTTGTGCCGTGGTCCTGTACTGTAAAACTGACGTTCACTGTAAAAGGAGGCAGTTTATACTAGAAACGCTGTAAAATTGATACTTAAAAATGTATATGGCCACCTAGGTCATTTTTAGAGTTCACTCACACTGCTGTTCATCTGATAAACAATCCACAATTGGATTACTTTTCAGAGTTGTTTGACAGGCAGTGATGTTGCATAGTGGCACCATTCACTTGCATGCATGTGTACACTCCCAGCTGCTGCTTCTGTTGAGTTACACTATGCTGTATTGACTGACCACTCTTACAGAGGCGACCATTAGTGCTAGTTCACACCAGACGCAGTTCTGTGCGCTTTTTTTCTGCACAAAATGCATGCACAGTGTTTTTCATGTATTCCAATGGCTCTAGTTCACACCATGCAGTCAGTTTTCAGTTAGTTTCTGCACTGGAAATTGACCAAAAATGAACTGGAAACTGACTGCATGGTGTGAGCTAGAGCCATTGGAATACATGGAAAACACTGTGCATGCATTTTTAGTGCAGAAAAAAAGTGCACAGAACTGCATCTGGTGTGAACTGGCCCTTACAGTACATTGTTTTTCTATACAGTGTTGATTTATTTTTGTGTTACACAGGTTGCAATGTTGTGTACATAATCTGTTCAGACATTGAAAAGTCTTACACATGTGGTATCCCCATAATCAGGAAAAGTAGCAGAATGTATTTTGGCATGTAATTCTAAATATGTCCATGCTGTTTATTAGAAATATCCTATAGATTGTCAACCTTGTGTTAAAAAAATGCATTTTCATTTTCTTTCCATGTTTTCAAAAAAATAATAGAAAAAAATGACATGTTAAAAAGACAAATTTTACCTCACAGAAAATATGTTGGTGTGTTTGCTTCCCAAAATGTGCTCATTTTGTGGGCGTTTCCACTATCCTGGTGCTCCAGGGCCTTCAAAATTGTGAAAGGTAATAAGGAAATTATGCCTCGTTTCCACCGAGCGGATCGGTTCGGAAGGCCTAGAATGGTCCGGCCTATTCAGGCAAGCGTTTCCACTGCAAGTCGGACCGACAGGGGCCATACGTGGGTTTAGAAAAAATGCCGTAATGGCGTCACACGTCCACCAATCAGTGTAATGTATCGTAGCTCCGCCCTAACCGAACCGTTCCATTTTCTATGGCCCCACATCTGAAGCAGGACCCTGAATGGAACGGTTCGGTTCAGTTGTATGGGCCGCTTTCATAATGGAAACACCCAAAATAGCGTACCGTACCGAACCAAACCGATCCGCTCAGTGGAAACGAGGCACTAGATGTGTAATTTATGCCCCTAGAAGGCCTGAAGGTGTTCCTTGGCTGTTGGGCCTCTCTCACTCTCACATATGTCCTAACAGCGCAAGGTAAACGAGAAACATTCTAAGACATGGAGACTATGGAATATGTTTATTCTATACTGCAAAATGACCCAAGACATGGAGATACCCAAGATGGTGACGTGCCTACCGCCTTCGAGTCTGCTTTCCCCTCCCCCCTTACTTTCTCAATCTCAAATTACTATCTGTGGGACCCAGGTGTCTCTTTTCCTTTATACTTTCTGTTTTTCTCCAATTCGATAATGTCCGGGGATTGGACGGTTTAACTGACCCTCTGAGTTGGGAGACATTATGACATTTCTTACTCAATAATTCAGGATGCTAGTGTTAAGAGTCTAATAATGTCATGGTAAACAATGTCATAAATGTTATTATTACAGCCATGTATCTCATGTATCGGACATAGCCAACTCTTATCACTGTAATTACCTATGTATTATTATTATCTATTTGAAAAAAAAAGTGTTACTAAAACCACAACAGTAAAATCAGTCTGTATATGCAGTAAAGTATGCTTGTTATTCTCACCATGGAACCTAAGGGATTAACCCTCTGCATTGTTTAAAAAAGGTTGTTTGATCCTGTCTTCTCTGACCCTCCCCTTCTTTTGCTGTCCCCAATCCATCTGCTGATAGAACAGAGGCTAGGGGACAAGCTGAACATGCTCAGTTTGGTGTGTATTGCTAGAGAGTTTTTTTTTTTTTTTCTTGCGAGAGTGCATGTGATCAGCACAGGGGTCAATTAGCACTGTCCAGATAGAGGACCAGGGGTCCTACAGCCTCATAGGACAATCGGGGGAGAATGAAAACCCCTCCTTCAAGCTTTAAACAGACACTGATAGAAGTCACAAGACTGCTAAATACTGCTGATGAGAGCAGTTTATATTTACAAAAATTATTGCATTTCCATGTTCTGTGCACTGTGGGAGACCAGATATAGTGAATGCAGGGTCCTGGGTTTAATAAGGCTACTTCCACACTGGAGCTTTATTGTCATTTTTGCGGAGGTTTTTGGCCGCTAGCAGGGTGCTTTTAAACTCCGCTAGCAGACGAAAAAGGGTTAAAACCGCCCGCAAATCGCGCCGCTGCTGTATACACCGCTCCTACAGCGCTACAAAGATGTAGCTTGCAGGACTTTTTTTTACCATCCTGCCAGCGCACCGCTTCAGTGCGAAAGCCCTCAGGCTTTCACACTGGAGTGAGAGGAGAGGCTCTTTACAGGTGCTATGCAGGCACCATTTTTAGCAATATAGCGCCTGTAAAGCGCCTCAGTGTGAAAGCAGCCTAATACTTTTTTCTTTTTTAGTTTTCTCTGTGAAGAGAAATAGCAGCTGTCCAGCGATTCCTCTTGGTTGTATCTGCAGGTCAGCTGAGCAGGGAGAGGGGGGAGGTGGAGAGAAGTCTTGTTCACAACGGAACGCATCTGTGAATCAGATGCGTTCCCATAGAAGATTATGTGCCTACAATTGGCACCACAATGCCCAGAAAATGCACACTTTTTTGGGCAATGTGGAGTGCGAATGCAATGCACATATGTGAACCAGCCTCATTCAAATGAACAGATTTTAAAATCCAATCGCATAGGTGTGAACCCAGCCTTACAAAGGTGAGATCATATATATATATATATATATATATATATATATATATATATATATATATATATATATATAGTAAATATAATTTAGAAAAATAGTTTTCCAATGACATCTAAAATAAATTCCCCTTGGTTCCTTCTCAGCTGGGACCTCAGAGCTTTAAGCCCCCTTTCACACCTTCATTACAATGGGCGCTTTCACACTGGGGCGGTGCGCTTGCGGGACGTTCGGAAAAGTCCTGCAAGCAGCATCTTTGGGGCGGTTTGGGAGCTCTGCATACAGCGCTCCCAAAACGCCCCTGACCATTGCAATGAATGGGCAGCGCTTTGGAAGCGCAGCAACACAGGAGTTTTTAACCCCTTCTTTGGGGTTGAAAGCACTACACTAGGGGCCGAAAAGCGCTACTAAAATGAGCGGTGCTTTAGCGCTAACACGGCCGCAACCCCAGTGTGAAAGGGCTCTTAAGAACTGGATAGCAGAGTGATCTTTAAAATTATACCATATACTCAAAGGAATTCACTTAAAGCAAAACTTCATCCAAAAAATAGGGTTCCGCTTTTCTCTCCCCCCGCCCCCCATAATTGGAATGTATTATTTGGGAGGGGGGGGCACCTAATTTTGACAGGTACCCGCTCCCACTTCCAGTCATATAGCTTAAAGAGTAAATCAATACTGCACTATCATACATCTTTATAAACCTAACATATATTCCAAATTCTATCAGATTTGGGCTTGCTGGTGTGAATATTCTGTGCTATTCTGCTCTTTAGTATTATAGGTGGTAGAGGCAGTCATGGAGATGTTGTTTTAATTTATCTAGCAGTCTGTCAGAACTGTTGTTATTAGAAAACTACATATATATTTTATCATTTTAAATTTTTGGACTATAAAGGTGTACATTTATCAAACAGAGATAATTTATCTCATTTCAGTTCTCAGAGAAAAAAAAATCTCCTCTGGCACCCTGTTTATGAATCGGAGAACATTTGTTCTCAGAAGGAGAAGAGAGGAGTTTTTCCTCTGAGAACACCTGCGATCTGAGTAGAAGGGGGAGGGCTGCCTGTGATCTGAGACACCTGTGTGATTACAGAGCAGCTGAGTCTTAAAAGTCCGTGTAATTACATGAAAATAATAAGCACTGGCGCTTTTTTTAACTCGCAGTTTTTTTACACACATTTTGGCACATTCTTTAATTGTGTATTTTGGCCCCTTTTTATTGTGCATTTGGGCATTATTTACGCGCATTTTACCATTTTTTTTTTTTTAACCACTTCCATACCGAGCCTATTCTGGCACTCCTCTCCTACATGTAAAAATCATAATTTATTTGCTAGAAAAATACTCAGAACCCCCAAACATTATATATATATTTTTAGCAGGCAACCTAGGGAAGAAAATGGAGGTCATTGCAACTTTTTATCTCGCATGGTATTTGCGAAATCATTTTTCAAACGCCTTTTTTTTTTGGAAAAAAAACTGTTTCATGTATTAAAAAATAACAAAACAGTAAAGTTAGCCCAATTTTTTTGTATAATGTGAAAGATAATGTTACGCCGAGTAAATAGATACCAAACATGTCACACTTTATGGAATGGCGCCAAACTTCAGTACTTAAAAATCTCCATAGGCGATGCTTTAAAATTTTTTACAGGTTACCAGTTTAGAGTTACAGAGGAGGTCTAGTACTAGAATTGTTGCTCTCGCTCTAGCGCACACGGCGATAACTCACATGTGTGGTTTGAACGGAGTTTACATATGTGGGCGGGACTTACGTGTGTGTGTTCGCTTCTGAGTGCAAGCTACTGGGACAGGGGCGTTTTAAAAAAAAAAATTTTATTTTTACATTTATTTATTTTTTTATCACTTTTATTCCTATTACAAGGAATGTAAACAACCCTTGTAATAGGAATCTATTGTGACAGGTCCTCTTTATGGAGAGATGCGGGGTCAATAAGACCCCACATCTCTCCTCCAGGCTGTAAAGCAAGAGATTGTAAAAAAATATTCACTGATCTCATGCTGACAGCCGCGATCACGGCTTTGTTTACATGCGGGGTCTGAGCATGACGTCATAACATCGCGCGTGGGCCTCTGACGGTCATAGAGATGAATGGTCACCGGAAATCTCTATGGTCGTCATCCAGCGGCGTCTGATTCTTTCTCCGGGCCCCTGATGGCACGGGAGAGCCCAGAGAAGCACCGGATGGCGGCGGGAGGGGGGGGGAGTCCCCTCCCATCGCCTATAAGAACGATCAAGCGGTGGAACTGCCGCTATGATCATTCTTATCGTGCACAGAATCGCCGCCTGCAAATAATGATATCTGAATGATGCCTGTAGCTGCAGGCATCATTCAGATATCCCCGCACAAAGTCAAGGACGTCATATGACAGCGTGCGGTATTGAAGTGGTTAACATGCCGTATTTTTTTAACACACATCTGGCAGTGAGTTTTTTTATTGTGTACTTTGGCGCTCAAGCTTCTTTCTGAGATTTGTTGTTTACAAGTTAAAAACTGTTTTTTTTTGCTAGAAAATTACTTAGAACCCCCAAACATTATACATTTTTTTTCTAACAACCTAGAGATTAAAATGGCGGTCGTTGCAATACTTTCTGTCACACCGTATTTGCGCAGCGGTCTTACAAGCGCACTTTTTTTGGATAAAATACACTTTTTTTAATTAAAAAATAAGACAACAGTAAAGTTAGCCCAAATTTTTTTTATATTGTGAAAGATAATGTTATGCCGAGTAAATTGATACCCAACATGTCACGCTTCAAAATTGCGCCCGCTCGAGGAATGGTGAGAAACGTTTACCCTTAAAAATCTCCATAGACGACATTTAAAAAAATTTACAGGTTGCATGTTTTGCGTTAGAGCTAGTGTCTAGGGCTAGAATTATTGCTCTCGCTCTACCGATCGTGGCGGTACCTCACATGTGTGGTTTGAACACCGTTTTCATATGCGGGTGGTACTAACTAATGCGTACGCTTCTTTAAAAAAAAAAAAAAAGTTGTGTCACTTTTATTCCTATTACAAGGAATGTAGACATCCCTTGTAAAAGAAAAAAAGCATGACAGGACCTCTTAAATATGAGATTGGGGTCAAAAAGACTTCAGATCTCATATTTACACTACAATGCAATAAAAAAATAAATACTTTGTCATTTAACCACTTCAGCCCCGGAAGATTTTACCCCCTTTCTGACCAGAGTATTTTTTGCGATTCGGCACTGCGTCGCTTTAGCTGACAATTGCGCGGTCGTGCAACGTTGTACCAGAACAAAATTGACGTCCTTTTTTTCCCACAAATAGAGCTTTCTTTTGGTGGTATTTGATCACCTCTGCGGTTTTTATTTTTTGCGCTTTAAAAAAAAAAAAAAAGCAATATTTTTTACATTTTGCTATTATAAATATCCCCAAAAAATATATAAAAAAAAATTTCTTTATCAGTTTAGGCCAATATGTATTCTTCTACATATTTTTGGTAAAAAAAAAAAAAAAAAATCACAATAAGCGTATATTGATTGGTTTGCACAAAAAGTTATAGCATCTACAAAATAGGGGATAGATTTATGGCATTTTTATTATTAGTTTTTTTTTATTAGTAATAGCGGCGATCTGCAATTTTTATGGTGACTGCGACATTATGGCGAACACATCGGACACTTTTTTGACACTATTTTGGGACCATTGTCATTTATACAGCGATCAGTGCTATAAAAATGCACTGATTACTGTATAAATGACACTGGCAGTGAAGGGGTTAAACACTAGGGGGCGATCTAGAGGTTAAGTGTGTCCTAGGGAGGTGTTCTAACTGTAGGGGGGGATGAGCTGCTACTGACATGACAGCAATCACTGCTCCTGATGACAGGGAGCAGTAGATCCTTGTCATATCAGTAGGCAGAACAGGGAAATGCCTTGTTTACCTCTCCACACCGCAATCGCGGGCTGCCGGCGAACATTGAGTTTCCAGGACCCGTGGACACGCTCCCGATAGGTGGCAAATTTAAAGGGACGTACAGGTCCCCCCTATTTGCCTGTGCCATTCTGCCAACGTATATCTGTGTGTGGCGGTCAGCAAGCCCTATAAGAGCTATGGGCGGAAGTGACGTTTCGATGTCGCTTCCGCCCTGCAATGATATGGAGACGGGTGGGGGCCATCTTCCTCTTACTTGTCTCAATGTCACACAAGGGACAACATCCGATCGCCTCCCCCACTGCTGACAGCTCCAGTTAGCGGCGTAGGGCACCACAAGCGTATCATGCATTTTGCATGTGTTTTCGGAATGCACACAAAAACAAAGGTAAAAAATGAGGTAAAATACATGTTAAAAAAGCAGCAAAATGCACATAAAAATGTGCTAAAATGCGTTTTAAAAAAAACACACCAAAATGTGCGTTGAAAAAGAAGCAAAAAGTGCATTAAAAAACGTACCAAAATGCGCACAAGAAAAGCCCAAAAAGCCAAATTGAATTTTTTTGGGCATGGAGCATTGAGCAATGCTTATCTTGGCATGTTGGTAGTGTATTTGTCAAATGACAAAATGTGTGGCAAAATGCATGTCTGTTAACTGCATTTGGGGTGCCATTAACAATGAATGGAACCCAAAAGCGCATTGCGTATTTTGACACAATTTTACAGCAATTTGGAATCGTGGAAAGAATTGCGCAATTTTGCCAACA
This sequence comes from Lithobates septentrionalis, assembly GCA_037952835.1. Classification (NCBI taxonomy): domain Eukaryota; kingdom Metazoa; phylum Chordata; class Amphibia; order Anura; family Ranidae; genus Lithobates; species Lithobates septentrionalis. The sequence continues at coordinate 8,407,904 of JBBDGP010000614.1, forward strand.
ATTCTGCATTGGGTCCTAAAAGACAATACTGTGTGTGTGTGTGTATATAAACACATATATACACACATAAACGTATATAATTATTATTTATAAAAATCTTTAAGTTTGCTGTTACTGATATTAGGAAGAAAGAAGCCTTCTTCCTCACATCACAGCAGCTTCTCACCCATATTCTCCACATCTGAGCTGAAGAATCTGGGACGGAGATATTTTAGAGATGGCCAGTGAGCTCTTCAGATCTCACTTTCATTAACTGGCCATCTGTGTAAAAGTGAATGACAGAGGGGTGTGTCCCGTGATGAGAAGTGAAGAAGAACATGTTCTCCACTCCTCATCTCAGCTTCATAGACTGGCACACCTGAGACCTCACCTGTGATCACCAGGATCTCGGCTCTTCTCTGTTTCATAAACGGACACCTACGGTATATGAGACAGTTTTCAAAAAGGTCAAAAGACAGTGTCAGCTTAATGCCAGGTACACACGATGAGATTATCGGACAAATGATCGTCCATTTTTTTTTTGCATGCTAATTTCAGATCGAATCTGATGAGTTTACTAAAGTCACGAAAATTTGCGAACAATAGAATAAAAATTGGGAAGTGACGTCAGGTGTTGTAATGCATTTTCGAACGAAAGCTGTACTGATTAAACGAAAATCGTACGATCTGGCATCATCCAAATTTTTTATTTTCGTACATGTCTGATCAAATAATATCGGATGAACTGTCCTGATCGGCTCTCGAAAGCTCTGTACTAACAATCAGATTATCATACGATCGATTCGAAAGCGGTATTTTTCGTACGATTTTATCATCGTGTGTACCGGGCATTAGGCCTCATGCACACTGTATGATTTTGGATGTTTTTTACAGCTGTTGTTTTTGGCTTCAGACTTTTTTTCTACAGTCAATAAACTCTCCAGCATGTTATCCTATGACTCTATGCACACATAGGCTGTTATTAAATGTTTTTGGCTGGAAAAAAAACCCCAAAACTAGTGGGTTCTAAGAGGTGATTTTCAGCTGTAAAAACGCTGATAAATGCTCAAAAACGCAGCTCAGCAGCAGCTTTTAATGTTTTTGATCCCATTGAAATAAATATAAAAACTCTAAAAGAAACGCTATTGCAAAAACGCTGAAAAACTTTGAAAAAAACACTGCAAAGCTACTGGCGTATTTATAACATTAACCCCTTCCCGCCGACCGTACGCAGATATGCGTACTCGGCTTTCGGGGGTTATACCGGGATGATGCCCGCAGCTGCAGGCATCATCCCGGTACCGTTGTTTAGAGCCGGCGATTGGCTATCCGTGTATAACAACCGATGCGGCTAAAAGCCGCTCGGCTGTTATACCGGAGCAGCGGGAGGGGACGTCCCCCCCTCCCGCCGCCTACCGCCGCTCTTACTGGGCCTCCCGGTCGATCCGGAGGCTCGGTGACCAATCCGATGCCTCCGGCGGCTGGGGGCGGGCTGGAACGAAGCTGTGGGCGGCTTCGTTCCAGCCTTTAAATTGTTAATGCGGAAGCGACGGTTTTTAAAAAGTACACAGTATTCAGAATCGCCGTTTTCGGCGATCTGAATGCTTTGAAGTGTAAAGGAGGGATGGGGGGTCTTTTAGAGCCCCCATCCCTCCATAAAGAGTACCTGTCACCACCTATTACTGTCACAAGGGATGTTTACATTCCTTGTGACAGCAATAAAAGTCATCAAAACATTTTTTTTTTTAAACACAATTTATGAATTTAAAAATAAATTAAATAAATTTTAAAGCGTCCCCGTCCCCGCCCCCGCGAGCTCGCGCAGCAAAGAAAACGTATGTAAACGGTGTTCAAATCACACATGTGAGGTATCGCCGCGATCGTCAGAGTGAGAGCAATAATTCTAGTACTAGACCTCCTCTGTAACTCTAACCTGGTAACCGCAAAAAAAATTTAAAGCGTCGCATATGGAAATTCTTAGGTACCGTAGTTTGTCGCCATTCCACGAGTGCGCGCAATTATAAAGCGTGACATGTTTCATATCTATTTACTCAGCGTAACATCATCTTTCACATTATACAAAAAAATTGGGGTAACTCTACTGTTTGGATTTTTTAAAATTCATGAAAGTGTCCCTTTTCCAAAAAATTGTGTTTAAAACACCGCTGCAAAAATACCGTGTGATATAAAATATTGCAACGATCTCCATTTTATTCTCTAGATTCTCTGCTAAAAAAATATACATAATGTTTGGGGGTTCTAAGTAATTTTCTAGCAAAAAATACAGATTTTAACTTGTAAACACCAAATTTCAAAAATAGGCTTAGTCATGATTATATAAACATAAGGAGCTGCGCTACTCAAAAACATATCTATAAATAAATAATTAAATAATAATGTAAAAATTAAACAAATCCCAACAAGTGAATAATGTGATAAATAAGAGTCCTCCAATGGATGGGGAAATATTGGAAGAATAAGTGGATAAATCAAAGGACATAATAGTGATTGTTTCTTGTGACTTTTGAGCAGACAATGTGAATCTACCACCACATAGAGTGCAAGCTTACCAGCTGCACAAGCTTGAAAGCTTGTGGCTAACACCCAGCCAGGGTCTTTGTTTTCCAGGAACGTCCGGTGATCAGACCATATACCGCTGTAGATAATTGATCGTAGCAGCGGTCAGCAGCCCAGCATCCTGGTCCCAGTCCACACTCAATGCAGGTAATCAAAGCAATCCAGAAAAAAATATGAAAGGATCGCCATAGGTAAAATCAGATGGTATGATTTATTGGTTGTTTAAAAGCAGTAACGCTTACAAGCATGAGGATATCTCCGGTAGAGGTTAAACAATAGACACGCAGAGCAGCGGCTCGGGAATGGGCCCCCCATTGCAAGCTGCTGGCTGTGGGGGAGCTCGACAGGAGGGAGGGGCCAGGAGCGCTGGCAGGAGACCCGAGAGGCGAATCTGCACTGCTCTGTGCAAAAACGCTGCACAGAGCAGGTAAGTAAGTATATTTGTTATTTTTTAAAAATGTATATATTTTTTTCCTTTAATATCACTTTAGGCTCTTATGGCACTGTGTAATCTATCTATCTATCTATCTATACCTGCTTACAAACCAATGGATTATAAATTCCAATCACCATAAGTATCAAGATCATGTATATAAGTATATGATTTTAAATTGTAACACAATATTAAAGTCTATATGTTGAGTGGATACAAAAATATGTTATCCTGACACAATATCCCATTGTCGGAAAAAAGATTTCTGAATATTAGTATAGATTGTTTATTTGTAATCCCCATTGTTAAAAACATATTGATTATAGCTACCCTATAACACACATAAGTACAAGGAAAAAGCACAGGCGCCTTCTAAGTGTAGCTGTTAGGAATTTTTTTATTTTGCAAAGAGAAACAAAGAATTACTCACAAGTGTAGTCTTTAAACAGACATATAGCTCATGGCACTGCATGGAACAGTCCTCAGCAATGTAATTCGGGGGGTCCACATGGGACGTTGTCCTCTGTCAGGCCGCGGTGGATACCAGACTCCTGATCCATGTAATGCACTGGGCAGGGCGGAGGTGACGTCACTTCCCGGATGGGGACGCAGGCAATGACGCGTTTGCAGAGAATGCACTCCTTTTTCAGGCCGTAATAGTGTCATGTTGGACAAGGACTATATATGGGCACGGCTGCGGTGGTAGTTAGTGGCCCCCAGTAAACGTAAACCCATACCGACATCTGGACCCCACACACTGTGTTTTATTCCCTTAATTGGCATTTACCAATGCCGGAAAGCTTTATGCTTCACCTGTAAACACGTTACCCATGGACAGAAAAATTTCACTGTCAAGGGTAAAACATATCCCATAAAACAATTCTACAACTGCACCGAATTTGTTGTTTACTCTTTTACCTGACCTTGTAGTCTCTTCTACGTTGGAAGAACAATCAGAACATTGTGTGACCCCACAATAGGAATAAAACTTTTTCGCGGTAGGGAGTTTAATAAGACACGTGACCACTCACTAAAATTAAAAGAAAAGATGTTTAACCTTAAACAGCTAGAGGGTTCTTTACTGTAAGAGCTGCAAGGATGTGGAATTCCCTTCCACAGGCGGTGGTTTCAGTGGGGGGCATCGATAGTTTCAAAAATCTATTAGATAAGCACCTGAACGACCGCAACATACAGGGATATACAATGTAATACTGACATATAATCGCACACATAGGTTGGACTTGATGGACTTGTGTCATTTTTCAACCTCATCTACTATGAAACATTGAGAAGAAGGTTCGGGGAACACCGTCGCTTTGTGGAGGGTGGTGACGACAAGCAACACTTTCTAGAGCATCATGGAAAATCCTCCGAGGGTTAGAGAGTGTGGGTCATTGAGTCCATACCAGGGTCTCTCTCAGAGGCCTGGAGGCCTGAATGAGGAGATAGATTTGAACACCTTACTTTAGTTCTGGGTTTTATCTCCATCCTACCATTGGTTACAATTGCCCTTACCCAGCACCTACCACACCGATTTATCTACCACTCAACCTAGAGGTGAACATTCCCCCACAACTCCAACATGTACACATAAGGATCAGGAAGGTTATCACATATAAATAGAAGTTCAGTGGTGTCTTGTTGTATTCAGATATCTCGTGACATAATAGTAACATGTATTATTTCTCATTCAGGGGTCATGGACCCTTAAGGTCTGTACGGACACATTTATAGCAAGTACTACTAGAATGAATTGCCTCATGTTTAAAAGACCGCATGGAAGCTAATACCAATATTATCTTCCCTTTTTTGGGTTCTTTGGATTATCATTACCTCACAGCAACATGACAACATGGGGAGAAAAACCATAGCATCAACCCCCCCCCCCCCCCCCCAGTAGGACATGACCACATATTTTTTACATATATGGTCTGTACACAGCTTTTTCAACACTATTTCTCAGATGGCCCTCCATATATAAGGATATATGTAATATACATTTTTTTCACTACACTCTAATCATTCAAAGCATTGGGATGCACAACACCTTTGATGTGTGCATATACCACATATGCATGTGTGTGTATATATATATATATATATATATACACAGTGGCTTGCGAAAGTATTCGGCCCCCTTGAACTTTTCAACCTTTTGCCACATTTCAGGCTTCAAACATAAAGATATAAAATTTTTATTTTTTGTGAAGAATCACCAACAAGTGGGACACAATTGTGAAGTGGAACGAAATCTTTTGGATTTTTGAAACTTTTTTAACTAATAAAAAAATGAAAAGTGGGGCGTGCAAAATTATTCGGCCCCCTTGCGTTAATACTTTGTAGAGCCACCTTTTGCTGCGATTACAGCTGCAAGTCGCTTGGGGTATGTCTCTATCAGTTTTGCACATTGAGAGACTGAAATTCTTGCCCATTCTTCCTTGCAAAACAGCTCGAGCTCAGTGAGGTTGGATGGAGAGCGTTTGTGAACAGCAGTTTTCAGCTCTTTCCACAGATTCTCGCTTGGATTCAGGTCTGGACTTTGACTTGGCCATTCTAACACCTGGATATGTTTATTTGTGAACCATTCCTTTGTAGATTTTGCTGTATGTTTGGGATCATTGTCTTGTTGGAAGATAAATCTCCATCCCAGTTTCAGGTCTTTTGCAAACTCCAACAGGTTTTCATCCAGAATGGTCCTGTATTTGGCTGCATCCATCTTCCCCTCAATTTTAACCATCTTCCCTGTCCCTGCTGAAGAAAAGCAGGCCCAAACCATGATGCTGCCACCACCATGTTTGACAGTGGGGATGGTGTGTTGAGGGTGATGAGCTGTGTTGCTTTTACGCCAAACATATCGTTTTGCATTGTGGCCAAAAAGTTCGATTTTGGTTTCATCGGACCAGAGCACCTTCTTCCACATGTTTGGTGTGTCTCCCAGGTGGCTTGTGGCAAACTTTAGACGAGACTTTTTATGGATATCTTTGAGAAATGGCTTTCTTCTTGCCACTCTTCCATAAAGGCCAGATTTGTGCAGTGTACGACTGATTGTTGTCCTATGGACAGACTCTCCCACCTCAGCTGTAGTTCTCTGCAGTTCATCCAGAGTGATCATGGGCCTCTTGGCTGCATCTCTGATCAGTCTTCTCCTTGTCTGAGCTGAAAGTTTAGAGGGACAGCCAGGTCTTGGTAGATTTGCAGTGGTCTGATACTCCTTCCATTTCAAAATGATCGCTTGCACAGTGCTCCTTGGGATGTTTAAAGCTTGGGAAATCTTTTTGTATCCAAATCCGGCTTTAACAACAGTATTACGGACCTGCCTGGTCTGTTCCTTGGTCTTCATGATGCTCTCTGCGCTTTCAACAGAACCCTGAGACTATCACAGAGCAGGTGCATTTATACAGAGACTTGATTACACACAGGTGGATTCTATTTATCACCATCAGTCATTTAGGACAACATTGGATCATTCAGAGATCCTCGCTGAACTTCTGGAGTGAGTTTGCTGCACTGAAAGTAAAGGGGCCGAATAATTTTGCACGCACCACTTTTCAGTTTTTTAATTGCTAAAAAAGTTTAAAATATCCAATAGATTTCGTTCCACTTCACAATTGTGTCCCACTTGTTGGTGATTCTTCACAAAAAATTAAAATTTTATATCTTTATGTTTGAAGCCTGAAATGTGGCAAAAGGTTGAAAAGTTCAAGGGGGCCGAATACTTTCGCAAGCCACTGTGTGTATATATATATATATATATATATATATATATATATATATATATACACACACACACATACATACATACATACATACATACATACACACAGTTGTGCTCATAAGTTTACATACCCTGGCAGAATTTATGATTTTGTGGTTATTGTTTAATTCCCTCTCGTCTAATGAATAAGTCGTTTACTATACAAATGATTTATTTTCTTCTTTGCTCTGTATGTGTACAACTATTATTTTAATTGTTATGTATGAAATTCCACCCTTTTATAGTTACATTTTTTACTTTTTTATTGCTGCTACCATAAAATAGGAAACCACAAGACTCTCCAAGGCATTCTACATATTTTAGAGAAACTGACATAGTTGTAGCTGTGTATGAATGTATTCTATCAAGGTTAATCACCAGGAAATGTCAAATAAACTCAGGCTAGACATTCCTTTTCCTAGGATGCCATCTGGTGGCCAAGTAAGCAAACACAGGTTTGATCATTTATAAACAAATCCACCAATAAGAATAAGGTTCTACCTTGTGGGCCACCCTCTGATGTGTTTTATAACTCTATTGTCTTTACAATATAAATACACAAGTCAAGTACACAGACAGGAACACCAATCATCTTGCACACGCCCATTATATAGAGATCGCATCATCTGGGAGACTTCATCATCTAGTGACGCCAAGAAACACAGCTTTGACCAAGCTAGACGCCATTTTGGGAAGGCAAACTTCACCCAGTAATCGGCGGCCATCCCAGGAGAGTCTGGCAGTGACCATTTTAAAGCAAATGGCCATTTTAAAGGGTAACTATATTTTCCAAATTCATTATTGATTTTTCTGTATGCAAGTATTTTATAATTGATTTGCTACCCCATTAGGTCTCCTAACACCCCTAAATTTAGTCATTTTAATTTGTTTAATTGGCATAACTTTAGACGAACTTAACCCGGTAATTCGGCTGCAGTGTGTTTACGGGCCAAAATAGTCCAATGCAGATTATTATCTGACAGATTTTATCTAATTGGTTAGGATATCTAAAGAAGGGGGAAAGCATTATTGTATTCTATCTCATAGGTATATAATTTATGATAACAAAATACTTTTCAAACTTCATTGCAAAACATAGTATCTGTGTCAACCTATTAATCAAACTGTTGGTGTTTGTATTATTATTTATTGTAATAAATATTAATTTGTTAATATTGTTTATTGTAATAAATATTAATTTATTTTTTATAACCTGAATTCTATACCTGAAATCAATACTTACATTGATTTTATTGTGTTCGTTTTAACTCAAAATTAATTAAAGGGGTTGTAAAGGTTCGTGTTTTTTCACCTTAATGCATCCTATGCATTAAGGTGAAAAAACGCCTGTCAGTGACCGGCCCCCTCAGCCCCCCTGTTTTACTTACCTGAACCCTCGAACTTGTCCCACGGGGACGCGCTCTCTCTTTGCCCGGGGTTCTCGGCTCTTGATTGGATGGATTGATAGCAGCGCAGCTATTGGCTCCCACTGCTGTCAATCAAATCCAATGACCCGGGGGGCGGGGCCGAGTCCTGCATTTGGCCTCTATGGATGCCGAATGCTGGACTCGAGAGCGCAAGGTAACCCCCCGGGAGAGCGCTTCTCCTAGGGGGTTATCTGATGTGGAGAGGAGCCGTGAGAGCCGCAGAGGGACCCCAAAAGAGCAGATTCGGGGCCACTTTGTGCAAAATGAGCTGCACAGTGGAGGTAAGTATGTTATGTTTGTTTTTTGTTTTGTTTTTTAAAAACCTGAACCTTTGGTGTCACTTTAAGTCAGTTAATTTATTTTTATAAAATATATTTTGTATTGGGGCATTGTGATTCGAACTAAATGAACCATATAGGCATTCCCTGACAAGTCCCGCCCCTATTAACCCCTGTCCCTTTTTTACTTCTCCAAGTTTCTTGCCCTTTTTCTTTTTCCTTTTTTTTTTAACCACTTACCCACTGGGCACTTAATCCCCCTTCCTAACCAGACCAATTTTCAGCTTTTTGGTGCTCCCACATTTTGAATTGCTCAGTCAGGCAACGCTGTACCTATATGAAAATTTTTGTCCTTTTTTTCAAACAAATAGAGCTTTCTTTTGGTGGTATTTAATAGAGGTCGACCAATATATCGGCTGATATTTGGCCTTTTTAAGAAATCGGCATCGGCTGATTTTTGTGCAAAAATCGTCCGATTACCTCCCTTCCCCAAACTCCATTGACAGTTTCACACACTGAGCGGCTCTGTGCTCAGTGTGTGAAACTGATTTGCAACTGAATGCAGAGAGAGGAGCTGTCAGAATTCAGTGTGATGTCGGGGTGGGCGGGACCCAGATATCAAACACCAGCCAATGGGATGAAATCTGGACAGGCTGCTACGTGTATGCAGCCCCACCCACTTTCTTAAGCAGCCCAATCATTGGCTGGTGTTTGATAGCTGCAGGGCCCCGCCCACCCCTGACATCACGCTGAATTCTGACAGCTGGTCTCTGCATTCAGTTACATATAGTGTACCTCAAACTGACAAATCGGCTCAGTGTGAAACCTGCCAGTTCCAACCAGTGCCACCTGTTAGTGCAAACCAGTGCCACCTATCAGTGCCACCTGCCAGTGTCAATCATTGCCACCTGCCAGTGCCAACCAGTGCCACCTGCCAGTGCCAATCAGTGCCACCTGCCAGTGCATATCAGTGCCAATCGCCAGTGCCAATCAGTAGCAACCAGTGCCACCTGCCAAAAAAAGAAAAATCGGCTTAAAATATCGGCCGCAAAAAATCGGCATCATATATCAGCCATCGGCCGGCCTGATTTCTAAATATCGGCATCGGCCAGAGAAAAACCCATATCGGTCGACTTCTAGCATTTAATCACTGCTGGTTTTTTAAATTTTTGCGCTAAAAAAAAAAAAGACTGAAAATTCTGTAAAAAAATTGCATTTTTCTTAGTTTCTGTTTATAAAATTTAGCAAATTAGTAATTTTTCTTCATATATGTTGGCCAAAATTTATCCTGCTACATATCTTCGGTAAAAATAACCCAAATCGGTGTATATTATTTGGTCTTTGTGAAAATTATAGAGTCCGCAAGCTATGGTGCCAATCTCTGAAAATTGATCACACCTGATGTACTGACCGATCTCATTTCTTGAGACCCCAAGAGCCAGTTCACACAGGGGCAACACAACTTGCAGGCCGACTCTGTGAGGCGACCTGCACACAACTTCAGCGGCGACTTTCAAAACGACTTCTGTATAGAAGTCAATGCAAGTCGCTTGAAGTCGCCCCAAAAGTAGTACAGGAACCTTTTTCTAAGTCGGAGCGACTTGAGTCACTCCTATTAGAACGGTTCCATAGTGCAGAAGGGGACGCGACTTTTTCAGGCGCCTAAGTCGCCTGTCAAGGTGCCCCTGTGTGAAGCGGGTCTAACAAGCCAGGAAAGTACAAATACCCCCCAATAATAATAGGAATAAATGGACCTTAAAGAAAAGGGGGAGTTCCCCGGGGAATGACACCCTAAGTGAATGGAACAAAAGGTATCTCCAGCTGTCAGTTTACTGCAAAGTTCTGCTAGTATATTTCCAATAGTTGACCGATATTTATCATGGAATTATATCTTGATTGAAGATGATTGACATCTAGTTAGCCGGTAAAAGGGTGGTCATTGGGATACGTATCCAGTATTTTAATCATGATAAAAAAGATATTGATTTGAGTAATCTAAACGATATATATAAGTACATGAATCGGTCAAGTTGAAAGCTGGATCAAGGGGAACAATATAAACACCGAACAGTAGAAGTAAGTCATTCCGGTTTGACCTTTTGTCAGGATTTTTTTTTTTTTTTGCTGTCTTTTCTTCCTGTCTAGGAGAGTAGAACGGAAAGAAGGGAAAAATATTTTATATTATAAGTGGGGAGTTAGGTGATGTGAACACCGCAGGTTTGCAAGGGAATTTGCACTATGCATGGAAATTTGCCTGGGTGCTTAAAGGATAAGTTCACCTTTGGGAACATATAACATGTTCCCAGTGCTGCAACCGCCACCAGCTGTCCCCCTCCCTGTGACAGCAGTATGGGGAGAAGTTCCCTGTACTAGCTGTCACTTTTTGAAAGCAGCACAGCTGTGCGAGGCTCCTCCCACGCGGCCATGTCATTCAGACACACGGCTTCGTTTGTCTGAATGACTACAAGCCCCGACATCCTTAGCGGCTCTCGGCTTGTAGTTCTCAATGAACTACCACAGCACTGTGGAGCGTTGTGGTAGTTCATTGAGTCTTCCTGTCAGGGAGTATCGGCTTACTCGTATGGGATATAAAACCAGGTGTAGCGCTAAAAAATGAGAAAAAAATGTTGCTATACCACATAAAATAATAACAAGATAAATTGTGAAAAATGGTGTTTTTTATGTTTTGTGAAAGTTCATACATAAAAGTCACTCATGTTATAAACCCTTAGGGTCACCAAACGTGATAACAAGATGCAATAATGGCAATAAAGTCCAAAGCTAAATATGCAGGTGCAGTGAACATAGATGTTGCAGTGGTGATGAATTCCAAGACATATACTCGTGAAAATTTCTGAATATAATCCAACATGTGCTGATAGACACTTGTGCAAAACCACCACCCGAGATGACTGGAGGCTTACCAGAAAGTTGGGACCCACCGAGCATACGCTATATGGGTCAAACAGGCTTAGGTTGCTCACTGGCAATGGAGGTAGGATACTAAGGGCTGGTAAATGGTGAAGTTGTAACGTTGCTATCCCAAAGCAGTCTTCTCCATACGGAAGCTCAGACATCAACGGACATTACCCACATGTAATGAAGAAGGGGCTAATAGTGTAATTCCGTAAACCATATAAAATTTATTAAAAGGAGAAACACTTATATCTCAAAGTAAAAAGCGCTTGCAAATAAAAATGGCGGCAGTGGAGTCCTTCCGACGCGTTTCGTCACACAGGACTTCGTCTGGGGTACTTACCCACTGCAGCTAGACTCCTTTATATAGGGACAAGGACCCCTGTGATGAGAATCCAGCTCCCAGGCTTGGGACGAAGTCCTGTGTGACGAAACGCATCGGGAGGACTCCACTGCCGCCATTTTTATTTGCAAGCGCTTTTTACTTTGAGATGTAAGTGTTTCTCCTTTTAATAAATTTTATATGGTTTACGGAATTACACTATTAGCCCCTTCTTCATTACATGTGGGTAATGTCCGTTGATGTCTGAGCTTCCGTATGGAGAAGACTGCTTTGGGATAGCAACGTTGCAACTTCACCATTTACCAGCCCTTGGTACCCTACCTCCATTGCCAGTGAGCAACCTAAGCCTGTTTGACCCATATAGCATATGCTCGGTGGGTCCCAACTTTCTGGTAAGCCTCCAGTCATCTCGGGTGGTGGTTTTGCACAAGTGTCTATCCGCACATGTTGGATTATATTCAGAAATTTTCACGAGTATATGTCTTGGAATTCATCACCATTGCAACATCTATGTTCACTGCACCTGCATATTAAGCTTTGGACTTTATTGCCACTATTGCATCTTGTCATCACGTTTGGTGACCCTAAGGGTTTATAACATGAGTGACTTTTATGTATGAACTTTCACAAAACATACAAAACACAATTTTTCACAATTTATCTTGTTATTATTTTATGTGGTATAGCAACATTTTTTTCTCATTTTTTAGCGCTACACCTGGTTTTATATGATTTATTGCAAATTTTCTATTTGTTGTGTTAGCTGCTTACATTTATGATTTCTTTGGAGTAAGCGCATGGTTTACAGGTTTTTTTTTTTTTACTCGTACGGGATGTATGGCTGATCACTGGTGAAATGCTTTCCAGGCTCCTGCAACAAAAAATAATTAATGCACATTTTTTTACCTGCAAAAAAAGTGCCTTTATTGTTTTTTTTAAAAAAGTGAACTTATCCTTTAATGAATGTAGTGTAGTTTCACTTTGCAAAGAATACCCAATCATGTACCAAAACGTGCCATAAAAGCCATAAAACTAGAAAGGATGACGTGGAATAAGACTTATTAGTCCAGCATAGCCTCCCAGCAAACAGACATATACGGGATGGGATGTTGGCAGTTGATTTTGGCCACAGATGGCTGTGGTTGACCTATTTTTGTGTATAATGTAGCATGGCTTTCAAATGACAAATATCGGGGACTGAATGATTTTAGTAAAGTTTTTTTTTTCTGCATAAGACAGTTTGGTAAACGATGTACCTTATCTGTTGTACTGAATTCTCTAAAAAAGGACAGCCCCCCCCCCCCTTCCCCCCCTGGTAGAGGGTCTATGTGGTAAACAAAGTTCAGGTCACTGGCCCAGCCTACAGACATAAAAGCCCATTGTGGTGATGGACTCCAGGTACTTTAACTATATCTAAACCCAAAAATTAAAAATGTAATTGTAGCACTAACTCTTGGTGGAGCTGCTGGTTTAAAGCGGGCTGTTACCTTCACTCTTGATACCTCTGTTTCACCGGCACCTGGTCTAGGGTCCCGTTGAGTTTACCCCTGGACGATGTAGACACTAACACTTGAGTAGATTTTCCAATGCTTTAATGAACAAATAATAAAGGAAGTAACAGGAAAGAGGCAGAAGGAAAGTTGCAGGGAAGCTCAAATACCTTTCCTTAGTATTCTTTAGAACATTGTCTGGAATTGAACACTTGCGGTTGAATGGTTGAATGCGCTCCCCCTTGTGGGACCCAATCTTTGCCCGCCTAGATAGGCCTCTCTCACTTGCCTAGCAGCCAGTACGCAGCACGAACAAAAGTCTCTGCCACAGACTTGTTTGGAATAAAACCCGTACGATCCTCTGCCGCAGGATGTATTGGTTTGCAATGAATGTCAGACACAGTACTTGAACCTTTAAGCCAACCCGGCAGTACTATGCAGTAAGATTACTTCAGGATACATCCTCCAACCGAGTCACCAGGCCCCTCTCCAGACCAGCACTCTGCATGATCCTTCCATGATGGGTCCTCCCCTGGGATCTCCTCGGTTGTCCAGCTTCTTCACTCAGGATAGACAGCTCAGGACCGTTCCTCTGCTGCTGTGGTAGGCCCCAGACAGGCTTCTGGGCCCACCCATACTCCGCAGCGACGTGGGCCTCCGGAACGGAGGACCATGAGGTGGTACTCTTAACGCATACCTGTCGGCCAGGAGGGCCAGCAGGTGGCTGAAAACGAACCCCTAAACATGGTGTCTGTCCCAAAAATACCCTCTCCCAGAATGCAACTCGGAGGACCACCTCCACCGAGTTGTCTCCGGGACAGAGGAACACTCATACGCTTCAACACATCGCTTTTCCAACACCAGCCGATGGTGATAACGACACCCACCGGTACAGTGTGGAACTACATGCAACTCAGCCAAACTGGAACAGAGGCAAATTTAACTTCCTCTAACAAGTAACCCACAAGATTAACCTATCAGTGGTAGATTAAAAAATCTACCAGCGCTACATAATATATTACACCCTACCGGTCCTTAGATGTGGTGGCTGCATTAGTTCTGTCATATAGTGCTTTCACTCTAGGACAGAAAGTGTTAGAGAAGTGGTATTGTATCTTTGGGACACCTTAAAGACTCGCCCATAGTTCATGCAGGGTGCAGCACTAAATTGGTGGATGGCACCACCATAGAAAAATAAGACTTTGCTTTTAAAAAAGTCATCCTGTGAGATCTGAATCTTTGGCCTCTGATGTCTATTGCTTTATGTGAATAAAGGACTAGATGACCACTATACCAAGGTGTTCTGGTGAAGGGGCTAGCGCTTCTACCTAGTAGCACTAGGGTCATTGGTTTGAATCCCAACCACGACACTATCTGCTTGGAGTTTGCATCTTCTCTCTGTGCCTGCATTGGTTTCCTCCCACACTCCAAAGACACGCTGTTAGGTGAACTGGCTCTTTTCTAAATTCGCCCTAGTATATGTACTGTATGTATAAATATGAGTTAGGGACCTTAGATTGTAAGCTCCTTGAGGCCAGGGACTGATGTGAATATACAATATATTTGTGTAAAGCACTGTGTAAATTTACAGCGCTATATAAGTACCTGTATAAAGAATCCTGATTTTCTTATGAAGTGTGTTAAGACTACAGAACAACTCTAACAAAGAAGTGAGGTGTTCTTTAGTCCACAGGTGAGATCTGGGAAGAATTATAATACTGAGATTTCAGCCCAGTGTATAGGAAGTTACAAACACACTTGAGTTATGGCAGGATTAACAGGTAATTTAGAAAACTAGGCACTACATCTAAAGAATGGTGAACAGTTATAAAAAACACAGTGCGTCTGACAGCTTTCACTCCACAGAGACCCTACATCTTCCTGTAGCCAAACTGTTCCCAACAATAGACCCATGATGGCTTTATTAAGACTAATTCCTCTGTCCGGACATAAACAATGCAATGGGGCTGACCGTAAAGAGAAATGAAACTATAACAGCTTATAACTTCTACGAAACAGAAACTGGCAGATATCCAGTTCTTGAGAAAACTCTGCTTCTGTAACATCCTCTTCAGATCTTTTTCCTATTATGGATTTATTTTTCGTTTTAATTCTTCTTATATACCTGTAACTTTTTTTGGAAGCGGGGTCATGTAAGATTAGCCTCACCTTGCAGCAGTTGCATCCAATGCTACAACGAAGCAAGCATGTTTTGCACAGTTTTGTGCAATTCCACACATCATGTTTAGGGCATTTATTTCAATGGGCAGCCCTACGCACAAAAAATGCATAAAAGAAGTGCTTGACCCTTTTTAAAAAATGCACAGCACCAGAATGCATGGTACTTTGTTGGGGTTAAATAGAACGTGTCCTTAGATGATATTGTCAATCCTTTTGATGTTGTGGGTTGTTGAACGCCCGAGAAAATCCAAGGTGCTTTTTTGATACTGAATTTTGATTGTTGAATATTATAAATATTAATAAAGAATTTTTGTACACACCGTCTGGAACCTATTAGCACTCTCTATTGTTGGAACTTTTATTCCTAGGTATTACTTTGTGGGGGTGCAATTCATATTTAATGACACCACTATGCACCTCCAAAAAGAATGTACATTTTTATGCTTTGCAGAAATAAGCACGATTTTGCACGAATTCCTGTAATGCACAAATGTGAGCCTCGTCTTATGAAGATAAGAGAGACTCCTTCCTAAGGTCACCTTGTACATCACACTAAGGCCTGGTTCACACTGATGCGACAAGTGTTCCAACTTTGGAGCACTTGTCGCATCAGCAGTTGGACCCCATTCAGTGCAATGGAACCGTTCTATTCGGTGCAATTTGAGATGCTCTGACTTTAGAAAAAGGTTCCTGCACTACTTTTGGTCCGACTTGTACCGACTACTGTTAAAGAAGTCACATGCAGGTCGCGGCGAAGCCATGGCAGTGTGAACCCGGGCTTACACTTTGCGTATTTTTTACATTTTTGTTATTGGGCTTTGATATAATTTATTAGTTCTAAAGATAGTTCTGCAGATATAAGAAAAGGTGCTTGACATTCAAAATATGCTGAGAAGGGTGGATAGCTCCACTAGTGAAGTGTAAAAGTATGAGTCAGTATGAGTCACAAGAAACTTATATATATCAACCTTGGTGAGAGTATTTTCAAGTAACTATGCTGTTGTATATGTTGTTCTTTATACCTGTATGTGTATCACTATGACCTGCTGAGAAGGTTGCTCAACTGTGCTACTGGTGCGCAGGCTTGTGCCAGACCTGTGTGTTGATTATATGTAAAGGAGTTCCTTCTTCCCATCTCCAGGTACATACAAGAGGTGTCCAGGATGTCCCTAGACTGTCCCTTTTCCACAGGAACCTCCCTCTAGGTTCAGCCTATCTCTCCCCCACAAGCAGGTCTCTATCCCTACCTATTTACCCCACATTACAGTGCTCCCCACATGTCTGCAGCAGGAACTATATGTAGCAATATGGACTACAATTGCAAAGTGTGGCAATTCTCTGTCATTTCTATGTACTGTATTGTCTCTCTAGTGCCCAGCGTCACTGACTGACATAATCTCTGTGAGCCAAAGCAAAGGGATTGTGGGATTGGTAGTTCCTCAGAATAGCAATTGCCCCGCATGTCTATACACCCGAACTACATATCCCAGGGGTCTTTGCTACCATCGGAAATATTGCTGGGAAGAACTATAAAAGAGGCCAGAGACCCTCCCCACGCTCTCTTTATCCTGGGCCTCTTGCGTGACGGACCTCTCTGTGCAGAGTGAGGTCACGGCCTACCACACGGTGTACAACATTCTAACCCGGCCGAGAAGGGCCTAGCACTGCTTGCTGTTTATCGGACATCTATTCAGCACCACCTCGACAGTCTGAAAACCCGCTCTTTGTGCTTCGCATCAGATGATTGTCGCAAAGGGATCCGCTGCAAAGACGCCTGTCCAGGAGCCGCTGTTTGAAAGGCATTGAATCGGCCTGGTCATTGGTGATAGGGCATATGCCCACTGTTGCAAACCTTTCTTTGTTGCTTCACTGAGACACTGTGTACAGACAGCTTTACCTTTGGGAAACACTTTACTACACTTCTGTTTGAACACTGTACATAGACACCTGTTGCATCAACCATTCCAAGAAATATCATTGCCTTGTTACTGCACCTTATTGGATATAGTTAATGAGCTCCAACTGCCGGCGAAGACCATCAGGCCTGCAACTTGGACATTTCTGTCATTACTACTTAAAGGACCCTCACACAATTCTTGTTTGATTGATATCTCATTAGGATTAAAAGTTAAATAGGCTGGCCTGGGTTCCCCCCTAGAAGTCTTGAAAGAATTAATGCCCAACTCTTGCTTATCCTCTCAGGTCATGTTCAAGTGGTACTCCATTATACATACGTGTATATAATATACTGTGTATTGCCAAATTGTCTTAACTTGTATGATTGTAGGGAAATTCTTCTGCTGCATCAGGACTGTTATCCAGAGCTCAGTGGATCTATTACCTCCTCTTTGCAACAAGATCTTCTTTGAGTTATTCCAGTAAACTTTAATAGGATACAAACTCACTGATTTGTTTGACTTATTGCTTTAAGGTGGTGCAAAGATGTCTGAACCCAGAGTGTCAGGTGGGTTGGAATGTTCACAGGGTCATGGTGGTGCAGATGAGCAGGTAAATCCAAGCAATTTTCAAGGGGGTCGTGCTACATATATATAACCCCTCTGTCTAGGATGGCTGCCCAAATCTCTGGAGAACTCTATGTCCAGTTAGACACAGGTTCCCCTCAGATGGAGCCCATACCTCCCAACTTTCTGAAATGTTAGAGGGGCACCGTTTAGCACACAATAGCACACATGTAGGTAAAAGACACATCCCTGCCCCAGTTACACACACCACAAAGATCTAATATGCAGAAAATGACTGGTTAAAGTGCTTTTTTTTACCTCTATTTTGGCTTTTCAAAATAACAAATGCAATAATACTGAGGTTTGATATCTCCTCTTCTCTGGTCCCCTACTGGCCCTCCTGGCTCCCCCCCTTCTGAGTGCCCCCATAGCAAGCCCCTTGCTATGGGGGCACTCATGTAGGCTTGCTCACTCTATGTGTCTATTGTGTTCGTTCCAATCCATATTCACTGGCTGTGATTGATAACAGCAGGAGGTAATGTCTCTCACTGCTGCCACTGAGCAAGTGAGGAGACAGAGAGCAGCACTGAATCAACATTGAAGTATAAGAAGGGCCCAGGGATGCAAACAGTAGTTTTTTGTAACCTTAATGCATAGTATGCATAAGGCCCCTTTCACACGGGCTTTCCGATCAGCTCCACCTGTCAGTTTTTGAGGTAGACCTGATTGGACCCTCCATTCACTCCTATGGTGCGGCGGATGTCAGCAGTGATATGTCTGCTGACACCCGCTGCTATCCGATCTGATCCCATCTGTGAAATCCAGATGCACACATAATAATCCTTTCAGAGTGTATATTGACTGGTACTGTCGCTACATAGATGACCTGGTCTTGGTGTGGATTGGCCCGGTCTCTATGATAGATTATTTTATTCAGTATCCTAATAACAACCATATGAATTTGGAGTTCAGTCATCACTTTCACTCTGTCAGAATTGATTATGTGGATATAACACTTACTGCACACATCGACAGTGGCAGGGTAACTACAAAAACCTTCAGAAAGCAATGTACTGGCAATTCACTTTTACTTGCTACAAGTTGTCACCCCTTTCATACCATACATGCGCTACCAATGGGGGAGTTTGTGTGAGCAAAAAGGAACTGCTCTGATCATGAAGATTATGAAAAAGAATGTACTGTAGTCTCAGAAAGACTAATGAGGCGAGGATACAAAAATCATTTGATTGATAATGGCAGGATCAAGGCGGAGAAAAAGGATAGATGTAGCATGCTAAAAATACAGAGATTCCTATTCCTAGATTCCTATATATAGACTATTACAGAAATAGTCTACAAGTATGAAAAGACAGTCCCATTGTAATAGAAATAAAATATATTTTGTTACTACTTACTCTAAACAATATAATCAAATTGTAGCAATTGTCAAAAAGTGCCTTCCCATTCTACATGTGGATAAGACATTGTATGACATTTTACAACAGGGATATCGTTTTCCCAGTAGAAGGGCTTCCACACTGGGATCTATTCTATCTCCTAGCCTTTTTCATCCTCATCATCCCCCACGGACATGGCTAAGTACCAGTGGATCTTCTCCTTGTGGCACAGCACATGTAGACAATGTAGAAGACACAGAAAAATCAAAACTGTCACCTCTTTCTCCACAGGCACAACGAACACTCTTAAACATTTTATTAATTGCAGCTCTAAATCAGTGGTTTATGTGGTGCTTGTCAGATACAGTATGTGGGTTGCACCATTCGCCACCTACGAATCAGGGTCTCTGAACACTATAACGACACTGTCAATCCAAATGCCAAAAATATTTCTAATGTATCTAAACATTTCAAGACAGTGCATGGAGGTAACCTTGATACTTTTTCTTTCTTTGGTTTAGAACATGTTAAATAGTCTACAAGAGGGGGGGGATACCCATCGCACCCTGCTCCAATGGGAGGTGTGGTGGATACACACGTTAAATACCAGAATGCCGTTGGGTATGAACAGTAGGATGGATGTTAGCCTGTTTTTGAAATAATGCTCTGAAGTATAGCAATTAATGATTTTTTATTGAAAATCTTCCACTGTTGTATCAGTGGGACTGTAATGGTTAACATTTCGTGCTCTTTGTTGAAACCCCCTGTTTTTGTGTGTGTTTGTTTTGGCCCAGGTCTGGTCATCTCCACCTGTAACCAATTAATGGGTTGATTTTTAATTAAGTGATTTTTGCCCTTCATACCTCACAAGGGCTGCTTCCCTTATGATGAAGGCCTAAGGCCTAAACGCGTCAGCATTTTTGGATGATGTTATTGCTGTAATGCTTAAATAAATATTTTCTATGGAAAAGCTGTCGAGTTGCCGGCCTGTACTTTCTATAAATCCATATGGATGGTGACCCTATTTTCCATCCGTCTGGCGGATCAGTTTGGATGGTATTGGATGAAAACGCCTGTCTGTTTTAATACACTCTGCACATAGAGGAGAGCAGGGCTCTGACAGGTCTGTCTCAGCACAGTAAGAGAAAACGGACCTGTCATCTGTCTGCTCAGTGGGAATCAGTGGATTGATCCCCCCTGCTGAGTAAAACGGAGTCTGCCAGGCAAACCGCCCATGTGGAAGGACCCTTAAGGTAAAGAACCTTCTGCCTTTACAGCCACTTTAAGTTGGCCACACAGCCAAATTCTTATGCCCCGTACACACGGTCAGATTTTCCGACGGAAAATGTGTGATAGAACCTTGTTGTCGGAAATTCCTACCGTGTGTAGGCTCCATCACACATTTTCCATCGGATTTTCCGACACACAAAGTTTGAGAGCAGGATATAAAATTTTCCGACAACAAAATCCGTTGTCGCAAATTCCGATCGCGTGTACACAAATCCGACGGACAAAGTGCCACGCATGCTCAGAATAAATAAAGAGATGAAAGCTATTGGTCACTGCCCCGTTTATAGTCTCGACGTACGTGTTTTACGTCACCGCGTTCAGAATGATCGGATTTTCCGACAACTTTGTGTGACCGTGTGTATGCAAGACAAGTTTGAGCCAACATCCGTCGGAAAAAATCCTAGGATTTTGTTGTCAGAATGTCCGAACAAAGTCCGACCGTGTGTACGGGGCATTAGAATGTTGATCTATCAGATCACTATCATTTACCAGAATTGTTTTCTGTGAGGTCCCAAATAATCCAGTAATATTATATCCAGTCATATCCCTTACATTATGAAGCCATTGGTAAATCAGGTGACTGACAGATTAAATCTGAAACAAAAGTTTACAGCATGTGGCCAGTAAGTTAGTTAGTCATAGACCTTTCAGGTTAAGGAATACCTAAAATCACTTTTTTTTTGCTGTAGCGCCACCTGCGAAGTAGCCGCTGGTTAAGTTTTGGGTCCTCTGTCTTCCGGCTCGACTCCAAGAACAAACTCAGCCCCTCTAACACACCTAGTTAAATGGATAAAACCTTTGCAACCAGAGATATAGACACAATTGGAAAATACCCCGCACCTGTCTGTATGTTAGTAGAGTAAATGCATATACACCAATTTAGTGATAAGCAAGTTGGTATATTGAAACCACTTAAAATAAAGACAGTCTGAGGTAACAAAGGCTCACTCAAGTAAATTAAAACAGAGTCAACTATACAGAATGAAAACTATAGCTGAGTAAAGAATAATCAGTTCTTTGACTTTAACTACAATTGACTCTGTGGCAATAAGTAATGTGAATAAACCTTACAAACAGTATAACATATAATAATCTACACCTGTGGTTTTCAACCTCAGTCCTCAAGTACCCCCAACAGGCCATGTTTTGGAAATTTCTCATAGATAAAATAGCTGTCCAAAATACCAAGCCATTTGGTACCAAGATACCAAGACTCTGATTTAAAGCACCTGTGCAAGATAAAGGAAAACCTGACAACATGACATGTTTTGGGTATTTGAGGACTGAGGTTGAGAACCACTGATCTACACAAAGTAAACAGGCAAAGGCTTAGGGGCAGTGAGAGTTAGGGACAGTCTTCGGTCCTGACTCTTCAGCCAGCTAAGACGTTGGAGCTCTTTGAGGTAGTCTCCTAGGCCTGCAGGCAGTGTTAAGTTAATATGTGTCTGACTAGATCCTGGTGGCTCAGTCTCTGATGGCAGCAGCAAGTAGTGACAGTCACAGATAATGGCCTCAAGGGCCTCTCACCAATCCCAGTGACATCAGCAGCTGACACTGCAGGGGCTGTATGGCAGCTGGCAGCAGCTCTGTCCTCCTGCTCACAGGTCAAAGTGCGTTGCTCCGGTCTCTTTCCCTCACAGTAATGGCTTCTCTCAAGCTCAGTCTCTCTCTCTCCAAGATGGCACTCCCTTTAGCACCCGCCTTCTCACCACGCTGTCCTCCGTAGCTCTGGGCAGCCTTAAGATGCTGGGGCAGTGTGAATCTCTCCCCCCGCTTCAGGTGCCAAGGCTGGCTCAACTCCAGGGACTTTTATGGCTTGGGATTTCTCTCTCTCTCTTCCGAACCACCTCAGCCTCCTCTCCCTCTCTGTCACACACACTCCTCCTCTTTTTTTCCTGGGCATGTTGGGGGCTGTAGTTTTCCCCCTGTATAAAGTCCAATGGGCCCGCCTGTCTTCAGAACTACATGTCCCGTGATGCTCCTCTGGCCACCTATGATTGGTACCCCTGCTTCAGCCAATGGGAGAGGAGGGGTACTGGAGCTTTAGTGGCCAGAATCTATAGAGCTGCCCTCTCTCCAGTGGCGGCCCATGGATTGTGGGCGCACGGGTGCCGCCCCCCCCCCCATTCCTGCTGCCACCTCTCTATCCATGCGCCCAGCCCCTTTCAGGAGGCCGGACGCATGGATTCCTATGGCGGGAGCGGGAGGGGGTGTATTTTTTAAGCACCTGATTAGAGCCAGAGGCTCTAAAAGCCTGCGCTCGGCATAGAGTGCGCCCTGATCCCACCCAATCGTGTGACCATAGCGAATGAATTTTCGCTATTTTCACACTGCATTGCCTCCCCACCAATCTGGAGGCAGGTCAGTGAGACCTGTTTCCTGATTGGCCAAAGCACCAGGCATCCCTGTTGGATGCTCAGCGCTTTGGCGGAAGTGGGACAGAGGAAGCGAGAGGAGAGGAGACGCCAGAGAAGAGGACAAGGTAAGTGCCGTAAGTGTGGGGGGGGTGTTGTGTCAGCGTTGTGTCCCGCGATCCATTCACGTGGGGGGGGTTTGTGTCAGCGTTGTGTCCTGCGATCCATCCGTGGGGGGAGGGGGGGTGTCAGCGGTGTGTGCCGCCATCCATCCGTACTGGGGGGGATTTGTGAGCGGGGTCACTGGCAGCATTTGATGGGCACACTGGGAGCACACGATGGGCACACTGGCAGCGTTTGGGCACAGTGGCTGTGTTTAATGGCACAGTGGCAGCGTCTGATGGGCACAATGGCTGCATTTGATGGGCACAGTGCGAAAATGCAATTGAGTGGGGGGGGAGGTGGTTTCAGTATTTTTCAGTTTGTTTGCGTCCCCCCAAAATTTTTGAGCACCAGCCGCCACTGTCACAGACACAGCTCTATAATTTTCCTTGACCTCCCATATATGTATTTTGCAGGGCTGTGCACAGACAGATTTGTGTAAACTGAGTCTCCGTGTGTCAGGTTGCTGTTTTCGTTCCTGAACAGATTGCACAGCCCTTCACATTATGTACATCATGCAGTGTGGATGCTCATATTGATGAGGAATGTCTTCTATGCAAAGGCACAGTGGCTGCAATTGATGGCACAATGGCAGTGTTTGATGGGCACAGTGGCAGCATTTGGGTACAGTGGCAGTGTTTGGGCACAGTGGCTGCAATTAATGGCACAGTGGCAGCGTTTGATGGGCACAGTGGCAGCGTTTGATGGGCACAGTGGAAGCATTTCATGGCACCAGCCGCCACTGCCGTCTTGATGGCGTTTGATGGCACAGGGCAGCGTTTGATGGCACCAGCCGCCACTGCCTCTCTCTCTCTTCTCCCGCGCTGTGACAGGAGGCAGGGGGCGAGCGGGGGAAGGAGACACTGACAGCCGCTCTGTCATCACTGCGGCACAGCCGCTCCTGTCTCTCACTGTGGCAGCGTGTGCCTCTATGAGTGGGGGAGAGGAAGAGAAAGCCCACAGCTTCTATTCTCCCCTGTCACAGCCGATGTGTTCACTTCTCACTCCCGCAGCTACCTGACAGTGTTCGCCATACGGTGGGGGGTTAGAGAGTGCAGGCAGTGGTAGCGGCTGGCACCCACTACATTATATTATGGATAGCGTAGGAGAGAGTTCATACTACAGTCAAGTTTGACAAATGACAGTCAGCACTCCCATTAGGACCTGTGTTTAACATTCTCAAACTGGCTCTTAAGTGTTCCTAATCAAACAGCATACCTATGTAGCGGGTACCTACTTTTAGGTAGGTGACCCTTTTTGCTAGCCTTCTATGTCAGGTAAATTTAGACAGGCTTATGCTATTACAGCAGGCCTGTTGTTGTCAATTTCCATTTGAGTGGCAGGTAGTTTATGTAATAGTCTGGGCCAATCATTGATTTGCTTGGTAATGCCCGGGGCTCTCATATAAAAGCGGGGTCACATGGTGTCCGGGGGAGTTTGAGTCCAGTCCTGCTCTGAGGAACGAGAGAGCCAGCCTGGTTCCCGGAGGGGGAGGTTTTTTCCCCTCCGGGGAGCCAACGGAGCTTCACCTTTGTGAGAAGGGTGAAGAACCGGTCTTCATGGAGGAACAGACGACATCTTACAGCATGTAGTCGCTGATGTCGTTGGCCGCCCCTGCAGGGAGGGGAGCGGGCCACAAAGGAGAAGAGGAACTAAGAATCATTGCGGGAGAAGTAGAGACAAGCGGAAGGAAACTGGGTGATCGATCGCTTAGGAGCGACACACGGGCTATTGATCAAGTGAGTGAAAAGCCCCAGGGAGGGGTACTGTCCAGAGGCTGAGGGATGTTGGTACGCAAGTCAGCAAGACAGGTGGTTGTGGCCTGTGACTTTGGGTTCAGCATTACCCCGGGATTCCAATCAGTCAAGCGGGAAAGGTCATTCAGAGTGATTTTTTTTTTTTTTAGCTCACCTTGGAAGTACCATGCAGATGGGAAGTAGCACATATATAGAGATATAGACTGTTCTTAGAAGTTCTGCAGATAAAGACGTTATTCAGAGTGACTCTTTATCGTTTATTCTCTATCAAAAATTTACTTCCATCTTCCCTGATAAAGTAATCATCCAGTTTTGAATCATTGTCACCCGCAATGTTATGAGTCTTTGCAAATTAAACAAAGGAAAAGATTAGAAATCAACCAAAGAGCATCTCAAAGAAAGTCCTTCTCCCATCTTAGTTTATGTTAATGAATAAAGCATTAAGAAAAAGGATTAAGGACTGTGACATTTAAATCTATGGACTGCGAGGGTTGAGTGGTAAAGGGGAATTACGGATATAAAAATATTTAGCCACTCCTCCGGGATTAAGCGCTTCACGTGGGGCGTCGTCCGAGATATCTGTTTCACGTTTGCCGCTAACTATCACCCATAGCAACGAAAACCTGCATTTCAGTGACTGTTGCCAAGATAGCCTGCAGTACAATAGTACCTACCACCAGGGGTTGCTGGGGAGGACTTTGAAAAGTACAGCTACAGTTCCCCGCGCGCTGAGCCAACAAGTGGGGGGTGGAGCCATGCCCCAGAGGAAAAGTTTTCAGTGTTCAGCGTGCCACGCGCCAGAGTGAGAGAGGCGGAGGAAGATGGCGGAAGGTGTTGGGAACACGCTTGCCATGCAGCGGCTATCTGATCTGTAGGACCGGGTTCTAGTTGACACCGGTGTTCGGTTGGAGCTAACCGGAGGACTGGCATTGGGAGTGATTGACGGAGTAGAGAGGCTCTGTATGCTGTGTCCTGGATGTCAGAGGCCTACAGTTGGAGTCACCGCCTGGGCTCAGTGCGGACATTGCGGTATCCAGTTAACGCGATTGGGACCTGTCCAACAAGAGATCAAATTTTATTCTGTTAATGTTACAACAGGACTTTGTCTGCCACAAGAACAGGTGATTCGGAAGGCCGGAGAGGGTCGTGTATCGCCTGCAGCAGCAGTGGAGGAGCTCCCGTCTGATTCGGCTGAATCAGAGCCACCAGGAGATCAGGTAGAATCTACCGAGAAAGCCTGTAATCTGGCTGGGGACCCAGGGACTGTAGAAGTTATTGCCCAGTCTTTGTAGAGACAAGCGGAAGGAAACTGGGTGATCGATCGCTTAGGAGCGACACACGGGCTATTGATCAAGTGAGTGAAAAGCCCTAGGGAGGGGTACTGTCCAGAGGCTGAGGGATGTTGGTACGCAAGTCAGCAAGACAGGTGGTTGTGGCCTGTGACTTTGGGTTCAGCATTACCCCGGGATTCCAATCAGTCAAGCGGGAAAGGTCATTCAGAGTGACTCTTTTTTTTTTTTTTTAGCTCAACTTGGAAGTACCATGCAGATGGGAAGTAGTGGTAAAAAGGTAGCGGTGAAGCTGCGAGCACATATATAGAGATACAGACTGTTCTTAGAAGTTCTGCAGATAAAGACGTTATTGTGAGTGACTCTTTATCGTTTATTCTCTATCAAAAATTTACTTCCATCTTCCCTGATAAAGTAATCATCCAGTTTTAAATCATTGTCACCCGCAATATTATGAGTCTTTGCAAGTGAAACAAAGCAAAAGATTAGAAATCAACCAAAGAGCATCTCAAAGAAAGTCCTTCTCCCATCCCAGTTTATGTTGATGAATAAAGCATTAAGAAAAAGCATTAAGGACTGTGACATGTAAATCTATGGGCTGCAAAGGTTGAGTGGTAAACGTGAATTACGGATATAAAAATATGTAACCGCTCCTCCGGGAGTAAGCGCTTTACCTATTATTTTTTAATAATGGCAATCACAGCTGCCCAGCCCCCCCCCCCCCCCCCCCTAAAAAAGACAAGTTAGTTGTCACTAGGATTTTTTTTTGTTGGAGGGTCCAAAATATAGCATCTAAACAAAAGTAAACTTAATTTATTTTTTTAAATGATGTAATGTGAATGGGGACATTTAACAAATATAATATTGGTTTTATCCCAATATGGATGCAAACGTGGAAATACAGTTTGAGACCGGATTCACATATGTGCGGCCGCGGTTTCCAGCCAGGGGTTCGGTGCGTTTCTGTTCTCCGGTTCAGGTCCAATTCTGGTCCGAATTTTTGCACCTAAACCGGACCCGCAAACGCACAGGACCCTTTTGGGACCCGCACCGTGGCCGCCCCGGATATGTGTGAACTGCTTCCTTTGAGAGCCTGTCTTTTAAATCATAGACTCTTTTAAATCATAGACTCAGAAAAAACACGGTCTAAAAGACAATTATGGGGTATATAAAAAATCCTTATGCCGCGTACACACGAGCGGACTTTACGGCAGACTTTGCCCGGCGGACTTTTTTTTTTTTTTTTTTTTTTTTTTTTTTTCCCCACTTCAGCGAAATTTTTCTGAGAGACATTATTTCAACTTTATGTGTCAAACTTTATCTCTTCTCATTTTTCACATCATCGTGGATTGTTTCCGTCACTTCTTTATTATTTATTCCCTTCAAGGGTATTATTTATTATTTTTAAAAGCCAACAACGAAGCGCCTCCCATATCTGTAAGCCCACTATTATATAATTTCCTTTTTGTCCCCCCCTCCTCCCCTCCCCCCTTCCCCCTGTACCCCTCCTGTGTCTGATCCATTCTTTTATGTTATTCATTTATCCACTAGGCTCTGCACCTATTCTCTTTCATCTTATCTAAATAAATGTCTGAGGCTTTGTATTTTTTCCAACTTTCCCATCTAATATTATCCCTTTTCTTTCCTCCTTCCATTTTATAGTAATATTCTATTTCCTCTAGCCAATTTCTTATCTCTGGTTTTCCGCATTTTAACCAATTCTTAGGAATCAATGCCTTGGCTGCATTCAAAAGGTTAGGCACTATTGATTTCATGTATTGTTTCTTAGGTTTGTTATGTATATGGAAAAGACAAGTCCAGATATTTTGTTCTATTTCTTCTCCAGTTATTTCCTTTATGATCTTTAACACTTCCTTCCAGTATTCCGTTATTATTGGGCATTCCCACCATATGTGTATGATCGTTGCTGATTGGCCACATTTTCTCCAACATAAGGGTGTTTTGTCCTGTTGAAATTTATGTATTCTTACTGGGGTCATATACCATCTTGATACTAATTTGTAGTTCATTTCGATAGTTTTCATATCCCAGGCCTTATTATATCCCATTTCAATCATTTTTTCCACTTTTTGGTTATCTATTTTTAAGTTCAGCTCTTTTTCCCATTGTTTTATGTATTCTGGTCTTTCTTGTGCTTCCAAGTCTGTCAGTATATTGTAAATTTTTGATGTTCTGTTTTTTAATGGTATTTCCTTGCTACATAGCTTTTCCAGTGCGGTTAGTTTCGTTACATCTCTCAGTGGGTGTGGAATTGTGCTTACTAAGTGCCTTAATTGATTGTAGTTCCATTCATTCATCTTCCATCCGTTCATTTCCTCTAAGTCTGCTCGTGTTCTTATTTTGCCATTTCTGGTGATATCTTTTAATTGTGGATTACCTATACCTTGAGTTCCAAATATTTCCTTCCCGGGGGTGAAAAAGTTCGATCCTGTGAGTGCTAACAGTGGTGAATTGTATTTCCATTCATTCTTTAGGTGAGTGGTGTCCCAAATTTTTAAAACATTTTTTGTTATTTCATGTGTATCTGTGTCCAGTGTTCTGTATTTCGGTGGTATCCAAATAATCTTATGCAGTGTGACTCCGCTTATTATGTTTTCCATTTCAACCCATTTTTTTTCACTTTTCTCATTTGTCCACTCTAACATTCGTGTTAATACTATGGCTTTATAGTACCTGCTTATATCTGGAGCGGCCAGGCCTCCATGCTCCCTTTTCCTTGTAATCAGCGTGTATTTAATTCTTGGTTTTTTGTTAAACCATATGTATTTTATCAACATTGTTTTAATTATTTTAAAAAAGCTCTGGGGGATTTTAACTGGTAGCATCTGTAATCTGTAATTTATTTTAGGTAATATCATCATCTTAAACATATTTATTCTTCCTATCCATGAAAGTGGCTGTATTCTTAACTTTTTCATTTCTTCTTTGACCTCATTGATCAGTGGAATAAAGTTTGCCTGGTAGATCTTTTCAACTCTGGAAGTTATTTTTATTCCAAGGTAGTTCAGTTCTTTTACCCAGGTAAATGGGAATTCCTTTTGTAAAAACTGGGCTTCCTTTTTCTCTAATCCTATATTTAATATTTCCGTTTTTATTGGGTTAATTTTAAAGTTTGACAATTCTCCATATTTTTTTATTTCTTTCAGTATATTTGGGAGTGACACTCTTGGGTTGGAGACGTACATCAAGATGTCGTCCGCATAGGCTGCGATCTTATGCTCTTTTCCTCCTACTCTCGCTCCTTCCACCTCTTTGTTATTTCGGAGTGTTGCTAATAGTGGTTCTAAGGCCAGTACGTATAGTAGTGGAGACAATGGGCAGCCTTGCCGTGTTCCGTTCTGCATCTCAATTCTTGGAGAAAGTCTACCATTTACTTTTACGACTGCTGTCGGGCCGTTATACAAGTTTGTTATCCATTTCATCATTTTTGTCCTAATACCCAAGTGCCGTAATGTATCCATCATGAAACCCCAGTCTACCCTGTCAAATGCTTTTTCAGCATCCAATGACAGGAATAGAACTGGGGTCTCCTTCTGCACCTTCTTATGCAACATCAGTATTGATTTTAGGCTGTTGTCCCTCCCTTCTCTCCCCGGGACAAAACCTGTCTGGTCCGGGTTGATCCACTGTGGGATTAATTTTTTCATCCTGGTGGCAAGGATCTTGGAGTACAACTTCGTATCGGCGTTCAGTAGGGCTATTGGCCTGTAGCTTGAGCAGTTTACTTTGTCTTTTCCATCTTTTGGTATTATTGTGATATGTGCTAGTAATGATTCACTTCTTATTTCTTCTTCTTCACCTATGGAATTCAGGTATTCTGCTAATTTTGGTATCAAGTATTCTTCAAATTTTTTATAATATTTGACCGTAAACCCGTCTGGTCCTGAACTTTTTCCTACGGGGGTTTCCTTTAATGCCAGTTTTATCTCTTCTTGCGTGATATTTTTTTCCAGTTCTTCCAATTGGTCTATTTTTATTTTTGGTAGGTTTGCTTTTATTAGATATTCTTGTATCTTCTTTGTTCTTGTATTCGCTTCTTTCCAACTTTCCTGTCCTTTTATTGCATATAGAGAACTGAAGTACTTTTGAAATGTTATCGCTATATCCGTAGTTTTATTTACCACTTCTCCCTTTTCGTTTTTAATCTTCTCAATATAATTCAAAGATTTCTTTTTTTTTACCAAATTTGCTAGATATTTTCCTGATTTGTTACCCCATTTGAATTTTTCTTGTACTACTCTGTTATACTCCTTCCTTTCTTCTTGTTCCATCCAGTCTTTTAATTGCTCTCGCTTTTGTGATAATAGGCCAAAAATTTTATTATTTATTTGGTTTTTGTGTTTTCGTTCCAATTCATAGATTTCCTTAATCAATTGCTGCATATTTTTTTTCCTTTCTTGTTTTTTTTTTGCCCCTATGGCTATTAATTTGCCCCTAATGACGGATTTGTGCACCTCCCACATTGTTGCTTTCGGTACCTCTGGTGTGTCGTTTTCCTCGAAGTATCTTTTAATTTCTTCTGTGATACTTTTTTCGGTCTCGGGGTCTTCTAACAGATTTTCATTAATTCTCCATGGCCCCCTTTCGTGTACTTCTCCTTCTATTTTCATTCTCAGCGTTACTGGGCTATGATCTGAAGCAGTTATTATCCCTATTTTTGTTTCTTCTATTTCTTCTAGATTTCTATGTTCGACCATGATATAGTCCAATCTGGAGTAACTTTTGTGTACTTATGAATAGTATGTATAATCCTTTGTACTGGGGTGCTGGATTCTCCACGGGTCTATTAGTTGCTGTTCATATAGTATTCTTCTTAATTTCTTTAGTTGTTTTACTTCTCTGTCCCTTACTATTGAGGTACTGTCCATTTTATTGTCCATGCTGAAGTTGAAGTCTCCAGCTAGTATTAATTTTCCTTGTTTGAAATCCATTAGTATTTTTATTATATCGATCAAATATTTTTTAGGGTTCTTGTTAGGGCAGTAGACGTTGGCCAATGTATATTTTACTCCCTGTGTAGTTCCTGTGATAAAAAGATATCGGCCCTCCGGGTCTGTTTTTCTTTGATCTATTAGAAAACGTACGTTTTTCCCTATACCGATGGCTACTCCTTTAGCCCTTCTTATTGGCGAGTCTCCTTGATACCATGTTGGTATATTTCTTGAATATATTTTGGTATTTGAGTTTTGGGATATGTGTGTCTCCTGTAGGAAAATTATATCTGCATTACTTTTTTCTAGTTCTCGTAAAATGATGTTTCTCTTCCCCGGGGAATTTAGACCTCGGACATTATAGGAAGATATTTTTATACTGTTTACCCTTTCCATTCTTGTTCCTTTTTTTTCCTTTTCCCTTTTTCCTTCCCTTATCTCAGAATAGGTGCGCCTCTGTAACCACTCATATGGATCAGACCTTCCCACCCTCCCTCCCCCTCCCCTCCCCCCTCCCACCCCCCCCTCCCTTTTTTTTGATATGGGTTTTTTACCCCCATATTCTCTAGAGCTGAGAGCGTTTTACTTTGTTTTGTGGGGCACGCTCTGCCCCCTCTGCTCTATTTATTGTGAGGCGGAGCTCTGTAAGACACCCTATTCCCCCCCTGCCTAAGCACTAATAGGGCGACCCCCTGTCCACTCCGTGCGTCCCTGTCTCCCTCTCCCTGCATTTTTGTTGTGTTTTACCAATCCTTTCACTTTCCTTTTTTCCCATCCCGTCAACCCCAGCCCCCCCCCCCCTTTCCACTCTAAGGCCCCTTGCACCGTTGTGTGGTATTTTCTCAGATATTAATTTCCTCGAGAGTCCACATCTTGATGTCTGATCCTTGAATTTACTTGCCACTGTAGGTCATCTCTTGCCGTTATTCGCTCCTGACTATTTGCGTATTTTTCCAGTTCTGGGGAGGGGATTTCTAGTTTGTTGCAAAAGTCCGGAATCTCCTCCACATGTCTTAGCCTCGCACTTATTCCGTTTTTCCTTGCTATTAGACATGCTGGAAAACCCCAGTTGTATTGAATTTCTTGCTCCCGGAGGATTTCTAATAATGGCTTTAGTATCCGTCGTCTTTTCAACGTTTCTTGAGATAAGTCTTGAAATATTTGTAATTTACCTCCCGCAAACTCTATTTGTGTTTTCCTCTTTAGGTTTATCCAGATCTGTTTTTTTTCTTCCCATTTTTCGAAGCGTACTATTACATCTCTAGGTGTTTCCCTTGCGAACCTTTGAGGTTTTTTTACTCGAGAGACACTTTCTATTCCTATTGTGTTAGTTGTTTCCTTTCCCAAGATTTGGTTGAAGAGGTTGTTCATTTTTTCTATTAGATTTTCTGCTTGTTCTGTTTCCGGTAACCCACGTATTCTCAAGTTTTTCTTTTTATCTCTATTTTCTTGCTCTTCTATTTTATATGATTGTTCCTGTTGTTCCCGTTTTAATTTCTTTATTTCGTCTTCTAGTTCCTTTATGTTTTTTTTATGTAGGTCTACTTTGATCTCTACTTCTTCCACTCTGTTTAACATATATCCCATATCTTTATGGAGTGTTGACATCTCTGCTTTTAGGGAATTCTCTAGTGCCGCGAACATTTTTTCCATATCCTGTTTTGTTGGCAACTGTGGCCCTTGTTGTCCTTCCTCCTTTCCTCTGTCTTCCTCTCCCATTTCTGGCTCCATTCTGGGTTCTGAGAGGTGGCTGGTTTCTGTTTGTACTTTATACTGGCCTTTTTTATCCTTGTTGTCCTTCTCTTTTGTATCTGTTTGTCTGCCCTTTGAACCCACTTGTTTCTCTCCTTCTCCGATTCCTTGCTGTATATACTTGTTCATAGGGCCTGGACTTGGGCCTAGGCTGGTCCTAGGTGATTTCGGTATTGCTCCCGCACTTCTTGTTGTTTTCCCCTTCATGTTTGTTTCTATGGCTGGATTTATAAGATCTTCAAAGCTGCCTTCCAGAATACCCCTTGATTGGGGTCTCTTAATGATGAAAAAATCTCCCAGCCTTTTTAAATTGACTTATTTTTACTAATATTTCTATTATTTCGTTCTCATACCCGGCATCCTCCCCACAATCCAATAATAGAAATAATTAAGGAGATATGAGTAGTCCCCGTTTTCCAGAAGTTATGTTACTACCTTAAGTACATTAAGCATTCCTTGTTGCTGTTCAATTGTTTAAGCGTTCTTAAGCTGTAAAAAAAAAAAAAAAAAAAAAAAAAGCGCTCAAAAACGCTATTGCAAAAATGCTATAAAAAAGCTGGAAAAAGTTAAAAAAAAAAAAAAAAAAAAAAAATGTCACTGCAAAGACACCGGCGTCTTCACAGCGCTTTTCCAGCAGCCCGTGTGCATGGGGCCCAGATGCTCAGCAAAATAATTCAAATGTTTTAGCGATATAATGCAATCTAATTCAAATATTCAGCAAGATGATTTATATATTCAGCTGTATAGTTCCAGTATAAGCTTATATGTTCCACATATTTGTTACTGTGAAATTTCTTCTTATTCTATAGTTTGTACTATCAAGCCTATAATTAGTACCATTTGCAAAAAAAAAAAAAAATAAAAAATAAAAAAAAAGAATTTCACAAGAAAGGGGGGTACTGCAGCAGCAGCAGCAGCAGGCAGGTGGGGGCTGGGAGACAACTCTTCCGTTGGCTTGTCTTTCTTCTTGTCTTTCTTTCACCTTCTCCTTCTCTTCTCCCCTGTTCCCCCCCCCCCCGTTTTTATTGTTTTTCTTAGCTCACTTGATTCTACTTCTTCAGCTCTTTCGCCTTTTCCCCTGCTTGTTCACTTCAAGACAATTGCAATAGAAAAGAGCCAAAAGAGGAGGAAAAAAAAAAAACGCTCAAAAACGCCCACAGACGCCATTGCAAAAACGCAGAGAAAAGCCAAAAAAGTTAAAAAAAAATGTTCTCCCAACAGCCCATGTGCATGAGGGCCCAGGTGCTCATAAAAATAATTCAAATGTTTTAGCGGTATAATGCAATCTAATTCAAGTATTCAGCAAGATGATTTATATATTCAGCAGTATAGTTCCAGTATGAGCTTATACTTTTTCAGCTCTTTCGCCTTCATTTACTTTCATTTACTTTCGCTTTTTATTCCATTTTATTTCGTTTTATTTCAATATGTTCTTTCCCTTTCCCTTTCTTTTGTTCTATTACTTTTCCTTTGCCTTTTCACTTCAGGACAATTGCAATAAAAAGAAAGCCAAAAAAAAAATAAAAAAAAATACGGTACTTATCTTTTAGTTGTTGTTGAACTTGGGACAAAAAGGGACGCTCACTACAGCTTGTTGCAGTCAGACGCAGGTACAAACTTCCTCTGGCTTACACCACAAGACATCTCAGTGAGTGATGAGCAGGGGGGGCGGGGAGGGAAGCTACCTACACCTTCTCATCAGGCCGATCATTCCTCTCAGCTGCAGGGAGAGGGTTCCCAGGATCCTCACGCCGTGCACAGAGCCATTACCAGGCTCCTCCCTCCTTCCAACCCTCCGTGTGTCGGAAATTCCGATGGAAAAGCCCGGCGGACTTTTTGACGGACTTTACGACGGACTTTCTGAATGAACGGACTTGCCTACACACAATCAAACAAAGTCTGACGAATTCGTACGTGATGACGTACGACCAGACTAAAACAAGGAAGTTCATAGCCAGTAGCCAATAGCTGCCCGAGCGTGGCTTTTTGTCCGTTGAACTAGCATACAGACGAGTGGACTTTTCGACCGGGCTCGAGTCCGTCGGATAGATTTGAAACATGTTTCAAATCTAAGTCCGTCCAACTTTTGAGAAAACAAAGTCCGCTGGAGCCCACACACGATCGAATTGTCCGACGAAATCCGGTACGCCGGACCAAGTATGCCGTAAAGTCCGCTGGTGTGTACTCGGCATTATACTCACCTAAGTGGATGCACCATCAATCCAATCAACACAGACGATCACTCAGTTCTCCCCCTCCGCTCTGAGCAGAGAGCTGGGACTGTCAGATGAGCAGATACCAAAAAATACCGCACTGAGATATACTGCTTGGAAAGCAAAGTAAAAGGGGGATTGGATTTGGCTCTGAAATGTGTTGTTTCTATTCTGCAATGAGACAGTTTTATCATTAATTATGATGTACTCTTGGTTGTTTTTTTGGCACTCTCATTGGATTGTATGTGTCTGGATTCTCAACTCTGGGTCCTCTCCCTTTCCCCCTGAGGGGGTTCCCTGTCTTGTGGGGTGCTGCTGAACTGGAGCCAGTATTACCAGTGACTGTTTTTGTGACCTTTAGAAAATCTAAATCCAGCACTCTATTTGTTCTTGTGTTGGGAAGTGTGCAAATAAATGAAATTAGGTGTGAAAAGAAAACTAATGCAGGCACCCCATCTAAAGCTGCAATAAATGACATTTTTATTCTTGGGTTTGGATACACTTTAAGAGGTGACTTCTGATTGATGCGTGAGCTTGCTCCAATGGACTATAGCAGAGCAGGTGCAGGTACCACTTTCACCTTTTCTTTACAATGGGAAAAAAAGGAAAAAGGTGACATGTAGATTCTACAACAATCTGGAAAATTGCTTTAAAGGATGGTAGGCGCCCTTCCAAGGGTAAACCAATTAACATAAGTAAAAAGAATGGCAAGAAATTACATGAACATTGTTCTTAGAGTTACAGACTAGGTGCCCAAGTTTAAGAAAGTTATATTGTAGTCTTCAATGATTGCAGACATAACGGCCTCCTTCATTGTTTTTTCTTCCAGGGCCCTTTCTTAGCCCGGGAAACTTCATTGCCATTTTGCTGGAAAATAGAAAAAAATATAAAATTAGTTTAATTCTAAGGTTTAATTTTGTTCTTGTTAAGGCCAGGTTCACATCTGTGCATGTAGCCACCCAAAAAATGCAGTGTTGTAAAGAAAACACGCAGTTTTTAAGTTAATGGCAGTAGTGAAAAAGCTTCATGCGATTTCAGTGCAGACATTTTTTAAAAAGTGAACTTTCAAATATACTGGCGCAACTGCAGCACGTAGATGTGAACGGGCATTAAACAAGCAAAAAAAAAGATGTGCGAATTCTGCAAAAACTAGGGGTAGAATGAGTCAATAAGAACTATTAGGCCTCGTGCACACTGGACGTTATAATAACATTATAAAAAACGCCAGTAGCTGTGCAGTGAGTTTTCAACATTTTTGCAATAGCGTTTTTTATTGCTTATTATCGATTTTTAGCGTTTTTCCGCGCTTTCTTTTTTTTTTTGAAGAAAATTTTTTTTTTACATTTTTTTTCAATGGATCAAAAACGTTAAAAAAACGCTGTTTTTGAGCGTTTATCGATGTTTATTAGCATTAGAGCGTTTTTACAGCTGAAAAACGTCTCTCAGAACCCACTATTTTTGTGGGTTTTTTTACTGCTCAAAAACGTCACTGCCCAAAACTGCTGATAACAGCCTATGTGTGCATGGACACATAGGATAACATAATGGAGAGTTTAATGACTGTAGAAAAAAACATCTGCTGTAAAAACGTCAAAAAACGTCCAGTGTGCATGAGGCCTAATGGTTAACTAAGGGCTTAAACACAAAACATATTTATTTGAAAAACCCACAGGCAGAACACAATAGTGCTACGGGACAGACTGTGTTGATGGGGGAATTGAGCAATTTTCTTTCCCTCTACCCATAATATTGCATAGTCTATGGGCTGCTTTAGGCTAAGTTCACAATTAAGCTCAAGCTTCTTCAAGTGTTTAGGGGTGTTTTTATACATGTTTTTCAGGCTTGCGTAGGGGCCATGTTAATCTGCTCTGTATCATTCTAATTTTAGTATATGTCCTGCCGAAGTGAGGACCATTTTCAGGCTTGATCATTTTCGGTTTAACAAATGGAAAGCTAGTTACTAAAAGGAAAAGCAAGAAATCACATGAAAAACATGCGTTTGTTCTTGTTTTTCAAGGAATTTTTCAGGTGCTCCCATTGAAGTCTATAGGGACCAAAAACACATAACTGTGCCGCAAAGAAGTTCATGTACTTATTTGAGTTTTGAACAACAAGCTTCAAGCAACCTGACATTTGGGTGTGAATGGGCACCATAGGATACAATAAGAACCCCAAAAGTGCTTTTAGAAAAGTGCTTCAACCTGCTCAGGTGTGAACTGAGCCTAAAGAAGATACAAATATTATACAGTACAATCTCACTGTAATGAGTTTAGCCTCTTAAGAAGTTTCTCAGAGCTATCAAGCTGTTCATAGTATAGGCCTTGGAAGCCTGGAGGTAGTTGGTGATACAGAAAGCACAACGATACATAGTTCCATAGCACAGGCTTCAGAAACAACACTCCCAGTAAACCTGGGAAGTTTTCTGTAGACTTTGCAAGGCATCAGAATGAACTCCGATGAAGGTACATTAGAGTTAAATCCTGATTTTAGCACAGTTGAATGATGTGCAGGATAGCATTAGCAGCTTATTAATTGCTTATTTTATGCTCTGAATAGCTCTTGGTTGTAGTAAGTAAAATGAAGACTTCACCTGCGGTCACACCAGGTATGACTTAAAGCCTGACTTCAGCGCTACTTCTGTTAGATTTGTAACAATTTGATATGACTTCAGTGCTACTTCAGTGAGAGGGGCTGTCCATATCACAGGGAGGAACAGTGATGTTATTAACAAAAGTTTAACTAGCAAAGGATTCATATTTAACTTCTTTCAGCCGCAAGTAGTGCTGATAAGGACACAGGTACGATTTGCAGCACGATTTACAGTATAGTCCATGAAAGTGAAATTATGCTGAAGTCCTAAAAAAAACTAATACATGAACTACTTCTCAAATTGCACTACTTGAAATTGTACCTATTAAGCTATTGCCATATAAACA
This sequence comes from Lithobates septentrionalis, assembly GCA_037952835.1. Taxonomy (NCBI): domain Eukaryota; kingdom Metazoa; phylum Chordata; class Amphibia; order Anura; family Ranidae; genus Lithobates; species Lithobates septentrionalis. Next base: position 8,445,846 of record JBBDGP010000614.1, read on the forward strand.
CATTAGATGTTACTTCAGGTACGATTTGTAAATTGCATGTCGTACCCGAAGTCGTACTGGTGTGACCGGAGGCTTCATCAGTTTTGGCCACAAACTTACTTGTGAGACTGAGGTGACTGACACTGTTACTGAAACTGTAGTAGACTGAGATTTGCTTGGTGCAGGTTTCACTTTCGGCTTGGCTCCAGAAGTAGAAACATAAAGCGCAGCAAATGCATTGCTGTCAGTAGTCTATGACATCAACAAAAATACACAAATGAGGAAAGAAGCACATTGACAATGTAGTTTAAATATACTGTGTATATATATATATATATATATATATATATATATATATATATATATATATATATATATATATATATATATATATATATATATATACATATATACACAGTATCTGACTGTTATGCCCCGTACACACGGTCGGATTTTCCGACCGAAAATGTGTGATAGGACCTTGTTGTCGGAAATTCCGACCGTGTGTGGGCTCCATCACACATTTTCCATCGGAATTTCCGACACACAAAGTTTGAGAGCTTGCTATAAAATTTTCCGACAACAAAATTCGTTGTCGGAAATTCCGATCGTGTGTACACAAATCCAACGGACAAAGTGCCACGCATGCTCAGAATAAATTAAGAGGCGAAAGCTATTAGCTACTGCCCCGTTTATAGTCCCGACGTACGTGCTTTACGTCACCGCGTTCAGAACGATCGGATTTTCCGATAACTTTGTGTGACCGTGTGTATGCAAGACAAGTTTGAGCCAACATCCGTCGGAAAAAATCCATGGACTTTGTTGTCGGAATGTCCGATCAATGTCCAACTGTGTGTACGGGGCATTAGAAGCCTTCCTTAATCTAATATCTAATATTTACCAATTAACATCACTAACATATGTATGAATGGGTTGGATCTTTATTAGTATAATTGAGTTATATATATATATATATATATATATATATATATATATATATATATATATCTTCTAGATTTGGAAAAGTAACAAAGAGATATTTCAGTCTGTGTGCAAAGATATATAAAGGTTTCATTAGCCTAAGCATTTCCTTGGAGAGCTTACATATGGTAGTAATTAGCCTTTCCTTCTCCCCATCGCAAATGGGATAAGGTATCACATTTCTTAAAGATACATAGCGGTTTGAATATGTATGAGAATATAAGTTCTTATAATGTAATATTTCTTGATTAGGATATTAATAAGAACAAGGGCTTTTCAATGAATATATACATATATTGATGTAACATTATTTGATTTAGATGATGGATAAAGTTATATTGTATAAGGTATATGGTATCCAAGGCCATGCCCATTTCCCCAGGGATTCTTATGGAATGACACTGGGAAGGGAAAATGGCTAATTGGGCCCAATTTGGACATTTTCACTTAGGGGTGTGCTCACTTTTTGTTGCCAGCGGTTTAGACAATAATGGCTGTGTGTTGAGTTATTTTGAGGGGACAGCAAATTTACACTGTTATACAAGCTGTACACAATACTTTACAAAAGATATAGTAAAATATTTATAAAAATGTGAGGGGTGTGCTCAATTTTGTGAAATACTGTGTGTGTGTACATATATATACACACTTTTTTTTACTTATTGCCATCCATGTCCCATTGAGAAGATTTCCTTTCACTTCCTGTTCTAAAGAAACAACCACAACAAAAAGGAAATCTCTCCAAAGTGAGGGATATTTTCATTTACACATTTGTCATTGCAGGAAGTGCCCCCATTTCCCTCTATTCCTCCTCCGCGACTCGAAATGTCGGATTTTCCCTCACTTTATGTTCCGATGACAATGGTTACTAGGGCAAATCAATAGAGTAAATCTCAATAGGGGAAAAACAGACTAACACCTTACTAGCCAAAACTTTAAAAAGCTTTACTTTACACTTTAACCCTTACTAAATCTTGCCTGAGTTTGATGAGGTGGTTTTATTTTTTTAGGTGTAAATGTTCTGAGTATAATAAAGAGGATTGATTTAATGCTTTGGCTATATATATATATATATATATTTGAAATATATATATATATATATATATATATATATATATATATATATATATATATATATAGAATGTAGATTTAATACCCATTCCAGATCTTGTCACACTTTAACCCTTTCCCATTAATAGGGTCTGTATGCCTAGAGGGCGGGAAGGATCGGCCAAAGACATGACCACTTTAATTGGCTGTCACAGTGGTCACATGATTGGGAGCTAGTCCCACTGACTCCCAATCATTAAGGTTGAATGAGAGCTTTCATTGACAGCTCTGTCACTTTTCTGGGATGCAATGAATGCGCTCTCAGCACAAAAAGCTCTGCTACCCATGGATAGATATGTGCAGCGTGTGGGTGTTAAAGACCACACACTTTGCTGTCGCACATATGCGTTACATGGACAGCCAGAGGTTAAAGCAGAACTTCGATTGTGCTTTAAATATAACTCTTGTGTGCCTCCTCCACGCATACTAGGGTTAAATGCTTTTTTTAACCCAGGGGTGAAAGGCAGAGGACTTGCTCCTGCAAGCTTTTTCCCCTTCAGATCCGAGATTGACAACTGGTCTCATGAAGCTGCTCCTTTTTTGCGGTTGCACAGCCATTCCCTCATCAATAGCATCATGTATAATCCAGAACCATCAGTCCTGCGTTTTATGTACAGACATCACAAGCCAGCTAAATTTCAGGGCTAGAGTGAATTAAGGAAGAACGGGTGTCAGTGATACACCTCTAACAGACTAACCAAACATTGTACAGGGGTGGGCACACAAGTATTTTTAAAGGCCAACAGGACTTTAAATTGACAATTTTCATGTTCGTCCTTTTCTACATGAATAAGGTTTGGCATTTTTAATAGCTCATATGCAATAATCTTTGTAGATCACATACTTTGACTTAACAACAAAACTAGCAGAGATGAGTAAAAAAACAAACCTACCAACCTGACGGACAGAGATCTCGCTGTCTGGGACCAATCTGATGCAAATATTCTTGTTCCACACATGATTAAACAATTGAAAATTGCACTCTGATGCTACCCAAAATCTTTCTTAATTTTGAGTGGAGGGGATCACTTCCCAGAAACTCTCCCACACCCTGCAAGACTGTTATGGATCAAGCTTGATTTTTAAGCCAAGCTACCATTTTCTTCAAATACTAAAATAAGTAATCCAGACAGGCAGTGCTACACCTAATGTGAACTGAATGTGAACTGAATCCAAAAAATAGAAGAAAAGACTTTATCACAGCTGCTAGCCTTTAACACATGAATACCACAATGTATAAAATTGTGAAACAAGGCAATGCTGTTAAACTAAATTATACAAACATATTAAATATGAAGTGCAATATATAATAAACAGTGCCAGTTAAACATATGCACACATTTGAAATGTAATTAATTAAACTATAGTGTCCATTCCACCATTAATAAAAAGTGCCCCACACATAAATAGAAATATTAATCCAAATAGTGAGAATGTCCAATATTCCACACACGGTGCTCCACACAAAACAAGCATTTCACTGGTGTTCCATCCACTGTTAATAAAGTGTTACGAATCCTTTGGACAGCATAAACTCACCAGAATACAGGTCAAACACATTCATAGATAATGGAGTATGATCCTTCGTTCCCCTATACCTCCAGAACTCCATTCACAGGAGGGGAAGAAGACAGGAAAATACTCATCTATGAAACTGTAAAATGTTTTATTAAAATATATAAAAACAAACAATGCACTAAAATTTGTTGGTTTCTACAAGGTAGTCGGCACAAGCAAGCTTAGCTATGTTAATAGATCGCAGCTGCTCCACCCGTTACAGGAGACGGAATGCGTTCCACAATGGTTCCTTTAGCTGTTGGCAAACTAGAAGTGACATCAGAGCCATTCAGATCTAAGGAGTTTATGCTGTCCAAAGGGTGCACATAGGATTTTTGACACCTCATTAACAGTGGATGGAACACCGCTGAAATTGTGCAGACTACCTCATGTGGAATATTGCACACTGTCACTGTCTGGAGTAACATTTCCATTTATGTGTGGAGCATTAATTATCAATGGTGGAATAGACTCTATACATTTTCCACTGGACTATATTCTGGAAAATATTGTTTCACATTTGTGCATATGTTTAAGTGGCACTGTTTAATATATATTGAACTTCATATTTAATATGTTTGCATAATTTAGTTGATCAGCTCTTCCTTGTTTCACATTTTTAATTCTACCATTTTCTTCACCACGCATGCTATTGTGCAGAGTATTGCAATAAGCGCTGGAAGCTTCTTGGATACAGTAATACGGCTTTATATTCATGGAGAAATATACTTCATGTCTTACAGCATGGAGAAACATGAACAGGAAGCAGGAATATACAAGTGCATGCACTGAGATAGAAAATACATCCTGTTATATCATAGAAAACATGAACTATACACTATAATACTACAGCGCCATCTGCTGCATAGATAGGTATAAGGCATACAGTATTGTCAGTTTATAACAACTTTACATTACATGCTGTTGTTCTTTTCCAACACCCCTTCTCAACAGCATGAGCTTTGTCAAATTATATTCAGCTTCTTCTGGAAATAACTATGACATTCCTTCAATAAATGAGTTTTCACTTCCTTTGCATCTTGCATATGGAATTGTTCCAGGATTTCAGAGATTTTCTGGGATTGTTTGAGAAGATAACTTCCATCTTCTTCTCTCTCTATTTGGATTCCCGGATAGTGGCTATTTTTCCCAAGCTCTTTGATTTCAAAATTTTCTTTCAGCTTGTGAACTATCTGATTATAATCCCCTTCTTGTTCAAAACAAGTTATAGGAGTTGATTTACTAAAGGCAAATCCACTCTGCACCACAAGTACACTTGAAAGTGCACTCGTAAGTGCAGTCGCTGTAGATCTCTGAAATGAGGAGAAGGTCTGCTGATTTTATCCTCCAATCATATGCAAGCTAAAATACTGTTTTTAATTTTCCTTGCATGTCCCCCTCAGATCTACAGCGACTGCACTTTCAAGTGCACTTTTAGTGCACTTTCAAGTGCACTTGCAGTGCACTTATAGTGTAAAGTGGATTTGCCTTTAGTAAATAACCCCCATAATGTCATTGACATAGATAAGGATGTATATCCATCTGTCTTGTTGATTCTTGGAGTAGAGACAGGGGTCTGCTTTACTTCTTGAGAATCCCTCTCTGGTAAGTACTTTGTTCACTTTCTCATTCCACATCCTTGCAGATTGCTTAAGACCGTAGATGCTCTTCTGAAGTTTACACACAAGGTTGTCTCCTTGTTCAAACACTGGTGGTTGTTCCATGTAGAGATCTTCCTTAATGTCTCCATATAAGAAAGCAGTTTAACGTCTAGGTGTTTCACTTGCATGCCCTTCCCGACTGCAAGCGCTCTGATGGTGGAGTGTTTTACAACGGGAGCGAATGTTTCATCGTAATCTTCACCGAATTTCTGGGAGTAACCCTTGGCAACTAGTCTGGCTTTGTGGATATTCCATTCTGCGTCTGACCTTACTTTGAAAGTCCATTTACTTCTTATAGTTTTGCGGTTAGGAGGGAGCTCTGTGAGTGTCCAGGTTTTATTTTCTTGAAGTGACTTTAACTTCTTCTGCTGAATTTCTCCATTTATTGGCTTCACATTTTCACAGTTTTTCTACATCTTAACCTGCTGCATAGATAGGTATGATGCATAAAGTATTGTCAGTTTATTAACAACTTTACATTACATGCTGTTCTTTTCCAACAGATATCACATAGGCAGGTGTAATTAGTCATTTTGCCACTAGGTGACTCTGTACCAGAATAGTGTCTGGTACAGTAGGTAGTGACACTAGGTGTTAGGCTCCTTTTAAGGTAGAGCCCTCCCACAGGTGATGTCAGGGGTGAATCAGCAACAATACAGTATATATTCTAGATGGGGAGGGACACACACAGTCTTGGGGCATAGGAGCCAAACACTCCACACTCATGAGCATGTAACCAACACAAGTAGGCCCTGCACAGGGCAAGATGCTGGGTTTAGTGGACCTGTATGCAGGAGGAGCTGGCTGTAGTCATTCTGTCCCTTATGGAGGTGGAGGCTAGGGTGGATTGCAAAAGCCCTTTTAGGCCAGGCTGGAGATCCCTGTATGAGGTTTCTTCCCTGGAAGGTTCCCGGGAGAGGTGTACCCAACTAGAAGGTGTTTACAGAGAGCAAAGTCCTTTTAAGTACTGATGACCCTGGGCAGAAGAGAGACTGTAGGGAGATGGCTGTGAGGTGCTGCATGTGCTTTCACCTGTGACTGCTGTGGATCACCCACTTTATGTGATTGACTATGTATGTCAAGTGACTCAGGAATGTATGTCCTTGTGATGCGACTGTCTTGCCAATCCCTGAACAACCAGTAAAGTGCAGTGAAGTTATTTATTGTGTGTGTAGCACTGACCCCCGAAGGAGCTGCTGATATTTAATTGGGCCTGTACTCTGCTATCCTTACCCCCTATGAATTTGCTCAACCCACTTGACACAGCTGTGGTGCAATGTTGGTGTGAAGCTTAACACTCAATGGCACTCCCACAATATGCAATATATATCCGTAGTTTCACCTGCAGTATAATTAACAACACATCTACACATTGAAATTGACCAGAATGTAATTTTACTGGTATGAACAGTAAATACAATAACAGCACTGCCACACAAACGTAATGTGACAATGCGCTGAACTTTCACAACTGGTTAAGGTATAAAGATTTCTGGGATAATCCCCTGCAGGTGCGTCTCCAAGTGGGACTAGTGCTCAGAGTGAACAATGCCTTACACTGGGCATCTTCCCACTTCCAGCACGCTGTACCAACACAGTAATGCAAAGTTATACATACAGCGCAATACAATTGTTAATACACTCCTCCTGTTTTAAGATGCAGTCCTTTATCACTGTGCTTGAAACAAGGCCCTACAGTGAAAGATGTAGTCTTTGATCTTCTGTCTTCTGCTAGCTATTATACTGCAGTGATTGTAATCCAAGAGTTTGACAAGCAAAGCAATAATGTAGAATAATAACTGAAACCGTTATTGCTGTGTAACACAATTGTAACTGCCTCCAGTACAGTTGTTTGTGAAACGCACAGGATCAGTTCTCATCAAAGTATAGGCTTGAGGCCTGCTTAAACTCAGTCTGCTTGTATGAGATCCCCTATGCGGAACTACTGGTCTCAGCAAACACTGTGGTATGAGTCTGAGTGTGTAAAGTGCGTTAAAGAACTGTGGGCGTCTGCCCTCTCACCACACCAGGCCTGGATGAATGGATGCCTCCGTTCCGCTGGTCTGAGTCCTGCCGTCAGTCAGCTCTACCACGCTGCACCACTCCAAGACTTTCAAATGGCTCCGTCAGACGTCTCTGGATCCTTCCCGATCTGGTCACACTGTCCCTCCAGCACACAGGTGTAAGGCAGAGTTGCTGGTTGTTCTGCTCCGCAAATGTAGGCCGCGGCTCTCTGGACCACCTCCTCTCCGATCCTCACAGGCAGGCCTCACGTCCAGAAGAGAAAGAGAAAATGGCCGCACAGAGCTTTTTATATCCTACCCAGCATGCAGTTCAGCCACTCGGTGTTCATGGGTAGGTTAGTGGGCATTCTGGGTAGGTAGATCCTTTCACAAGGTAAACATTAAGTCACTTCCTGTGAGGGCTTATGTGAAAGATTAACAAGTCTATTCCTGAGTATACCAGTAGAGGGAGCCAAATACTAATTTATAACATTGTCACTGTTTAGCATTACATGGCATTAAAAGGCAAAAATACCAGGGCTACATGTGGATATTCTTTCTTTGGAATATAAAGGTCCATGGCTGGGAATGCTGTGAGGAGGCCTATAGCAAGAAACAGGGCACAAGATGGTGGAGAGTTCGGCTTTAGCAGGCGAGATTGGGTTCTAGCAGGGCTGGAGTGGGGGTAGGGCCTTTTGCTTGGGCACCAAAACTAGTCAATCACAAGGTCCCTCTTATAACCAGACATTGGTGTAGGCCTGCAGGGAAAATCAAATTCTGCCTAATGCTAACCATATGGATTTGTCCATTTTGGGTGTAACTTATGTGATTTTTGTTCATACCATGTATGGGCATCCTACAAAAGCTTAATGACCTTTTAAAATTGAACAGGACCGTTATCTCACCTGAGTAGTATAGGTTGCCATAGAAGGTACATTTGCTGCAGCACGGGGGACAGCTTTACTTTTTTGTGGAGTTCTTCTTGGAGCAGCTTTGTTCATGTTTGGAAGTGACATACCAGCTGCATCATACTGGTAAGCCTTAAATGATGTAACAAAAAAATTATGGTAAAGATATTTACTTTGAAACAAATTGCTACTTCAAAGACATTAACACTTTGGGGGTTATTTACTAAAGGCAACTCCACTTTGCACTACAAGTAGATCTGAGGGGGACATGCAAGGAAAATAAAAAACAGCATTTTTGCTTGTACATGATTGGATAATAAAATCAGCAGAGCTTCTCCTTATTTCCGAGCTACCCCTCAGATCTACAGCGATCTACATCGACTGCACTTCCAAGTGCACTTGCAGTGCACTTGTAGTACAGAGTGCATTTGCCTTTAGTAAATCAACCCCTTTGACTTTTTCTGTTAAATGAATATTATAGTTATGGCTGCGTTTATTTACAGTAGGTCCTTTGAAAGATGGCAAAAAATCGTGCTAGGGAGATTTCTTTTCACTTCCTGTCTTGAAGACACCACAGCACAGCTAGTGAAAAGTAATCTCTCAAAAGTCAGAAGAAATCCCATCTTAGACAATGGTCTAATTAAATGGTCTATACAGGGATCAAAAAAAGGGGAATCACAAATAATATAGGTCCACCGACTCAACCACACATATAGGAGAGGACCACGCACCCAGAGAGCAGCATAAACAAAAAAAGAAACGGATTTCATACAGTTATTAATATATCACTATATATAAAAATAAAAAACAAAAAATGACCTCCAACCCAATACATTAAAAGAATTTGACAACGTTGTCAATTGCTAAAAACAAGCCCTAATAGCACATGAAATTAGGTACTTGATAAAGTGGCACATTGCCCAGATCGGTCATAGCTAGTTGGGTACTGTAATGTCTACACTGGGTAAGGCCACAATATACAACCAAATAGAATCCTTAAGGCCCCTTTCACATGGGCGCCTCCATGTAGTAAATTCTGCTTGCTCAAAGGGGATCGCTCCGCTGATCCCCACTGAGCAGGCGGATAACAGGTCCGTGTCTGCTCCGCTGTGCAAAGCGGAAACAGGCACAGTCCCACTCTCCTCCATGGGGAAATCGGATGGAAATGGACCGACTGTCCATTTCCATCTGATCCGATCCCCTGGACAGATGGAAAATAGGACCACTATCCAACTGTTTTTTGCAGACAGGATCGGATGGCGGCAGGTGTCAGCGGAATGTGTCTGCTGACATCTGCCGCTCTATAGGGGAGACTGGAGGGTCAGGTCAGGTTCACCTGAAAAACCGACAGCTCAATTAATTGCAAAATGTCACTCATGAAATCACATAAATATTGCAAACCTACCTGAGCATCCCCTGTCGCAAGCAACCCTGCTTTGTGTACTTGTTTGCTATCTTCCTGACTGTTTTGTATGGATAAACCATTGATTTCGAAGGACAGCTGGGCTATAGAAGTAACAGAGGCTGCAGCCTTACATTCCACGTTCACGTAAGTGTCCTGTAAAGGGAAATAACAGTTTTTTGGTTTTCTTTTGCCTTTTCTTATATTTGTCTAATTGATTAAATTAAATTAAAATTTAAATTGATTAAAGATGGAATGTGATAGAATGTTTCAGTAGAATGGGGTAGTCTCTTGCTAGTCATTATGCACTAACCTCTTAAAGTAAAGGTAGATCATAAGTAGGAAGGCTGGCCACAGGCCAGCCTGAATTTTGTAGGAGGAGGCTCGTCCTATAAATATCTGTCCCATTCCTCCCCTTTCCGTCAGCGTTTCTCTTCATGTTATCACGTGTACAGCGTCATTTCCATCAACACCGTTTACATTGTTACCTGTCACGTTTATGGGTATCAACGGATTGAGATGAACGTTTTTAATTTGCTTGTGCGGTGGCAAGTCTCCTCATCCGTTACACATACGTTTCGACATTTCACAACACTCATATCTTTGTCTGACACGTTTTCAGGTATCCAAGGCCTGAGTTTACGTTTTTAATTTGCCTGCTACGCCTCAAGTAACTCGGCCTTTAACCATTTCACAAGTCTGACACGTTTCAGGCCTACACTAACACAAATTTTGTTAACTAATTCACTTCCACCATATGGAATACACTCATAGCACCTCACCTTTTTTCTAAGGGGAAAAAAAAAAAAAAGAGGGGGAATTTATAATAAATAAATTATTTGCTTTCATCCCTCCTTCTCCGGCCAGGGGTTCAGTACATGGCAGTATGCCCTACCTAAGATCCTGGAGCATCCCCAGACTCATGGCTGAACTACAGCACAGGGGTATCTCATACTCGGCTTCGGCTCGCAAAGCTGAATTTATATTCCCAGTGCATCAGGCTCCATTCATGAGCAAGTCACCTTTCCTTCGGTCGGGTTATCCCTCTCACAATTCACTTCACCCTGAGCTCATTGGCAACCTCCTGTCAGGAGCTACGAGCCAGGGTTGAGGTGTTGGAAAGCCATTCATGCCTGGCCCCAGAGGACTCGCCATTCCCGGCATAACAGCGGTTTCCAGGTCCCCCTTGGTTGGACCTTTAGCCTCAGGTAATGACGCCAGTTCTCTTTCTGTTACTCCGGCTCATTTCATTCCAGCAATATCAAGAAAATATTCTAGATGGTAAAGACGTGAATTTAGCTTCCCTTTTGTTAGCGGCCCACAATATAGCTGACTACAATCAGATTGGTGGTGAGGTCTCCGTAGTGGCAAGACCAGGGACCACAGGCTTAACCATAAGCTCTCCTTTCCAGATTTAGCCCTTGCCTTGATGTCTTTAGGGACATTATTAGCTCTGTAAGTGAATGCTAGAGAAACCACCGCTGATCTGCAGAAGCTTATGGCAGTTTTTCTGCACTTAACATCCCACTGGCAAATAAGGAAATTGAAGGCCTGGTTACTACACTCACTTTCCTAGGGATCATGTTAGATAATCAGTCTATGCAGGCTAGTCTGCCTGCGAATAATGTTGCAAGAATCAGACCGTGTCCACGGCTTACGATCTCCCGAGTCTGTTCCAGGAAGGATTTGCAATCACTGCTAGGCATGCAAACTTTGCCATGAGAATCATCTCCCAAGGCAGGCTTTTTATTTCTTGGGTGTTGGCACTGTTACCTTCAGCCCCCGACTCGGATTCTCAGGTCAAACTGTGTTTTTTTTTTCCAATTTACACTTTTGGGACGGGTTCTTCCAGCACTGGAACGGCATCACCATGTTCATCCCTGCAGTTGCGGTGTGTCTCCTCAGGTCATTACTGATGCTGCAGCCACCAAAGGCTATGCAGCAATTTTTGGCACTCACTGGTTAGCAGGACCATGGTCGGACGATTGTCTGGCTATTCTCAGGTTTGCAAACGTCAGCTTTGGTTGAGATTACCCCATAGGGTCTGCAGCGCAGGTGTAGGTTCACTTATGGACAGGTAACACTGTAAGGTTGGCCTCAGACAATCAGGCTACCTCCTAGATCTTCAACAAGGTAGGTCCAGTTCATTACTGATCATGGCTTACGTACGCAGGCTCATTTGGCAGTCTCTCCAGTTCAAATTGCAGTTGCGCTATAGGTTCATTAATTGATATACAGAATACAGCTGCGGACGCTCTATATCTCATTTTTAATTATCCAATGTTTTCCAGCAGGTCCCAGATGCCTGTGTCATCCCATCCCACACTTCTCACTTCTAACGATGGATTAGATATCCACCGGGCTATCGCGGTAGTGTTGGTCGACTGCCAACACGGGGGGAAGGCTTATAACACGGCCTGGAATACTTTCCAGAATTTTCAAGCATGATACCCTAGGCCTGATTGTTACAACATTTGATGCCTTCTGGCTTTGTGGCCTACTGCCTCTGACAGCTTGAACTGTCCCACAACACCATTAAGACATACTTGGCAGGAATCCTACATTTGCATCCTTACGGCATTCCGATAGGCCATCTATATTCTCGGCACATTCCATTGAGGCCATTCTTAAGGGTATCCAGATGGGTAACCCCTCTACCACGGCCTTATCACAGCGCTCTTGGTCAAACATTACTGCACCCTCCTGATGAACTTGGGTTGGACCCTAAGTCATACTCAGGTCTTTCATTCAGGATAGGGGCTGCTTCAGCGGCCTCTCGCCAGGGGGTTCCTGGTCACATTATCAAGAGGTTGAGTAGGTGGAGTCATCATGCTATTCCAGGTAGATTCCAGATCCACACATTGAGATGTCCCATGCATTTGCACACTTGATTAATATGTGGTGCAGTTGTTTCAAATAAACCTCCTTTTCATGATCATCCTACTGTCTTTATTTTTGCCCCCTTTTAGGCATACTGACCACGTGACCATAGCACACCCAGGTCACTTTCCCGCTTTCCTCCATTACCTTTCCTTGATTATCTTCAAGAGACTCCGAGTACAAGTAGGAAGGCTGGCCGCAGGCCACTCTGTATTTGTAGGGGGAGGCTCACCCTATAAATATCTTCCCCTTTCCGTCTGCGTTTCTCTTCACGTTATCCCACCCACCCATTCCCTTTGTTTTACTTCTTCTTTATTTCCAATTACTTATTGGGTATGCCCCCTTTTAGGCATACTAACTACGTGACCACGGCACACCCCAGGTCACTTTCCCGCTTTCCTCTATTACCATTCCTTGATTATCTTCTGACTCCAAGTACAAATGTAAATAGTTTCTTTCTGAATGACTAGGGTTAAACGTGAGTAGAAATAGTCATTCCCAGGACCTACATAATTACAGTAGATGTACATGCACGTTAGTCTGTGCACATTAAGGGCATACACATTAAATGGTCAATTCCCACTAATATAGAGTTATATAAGGATGTTTCTGGATGGTGACATCAGTGGGTCATGCGTTCATAACATGTGTTCCATTGGAAGCCCATTTGACAATTAGAGACAGAGGGAGGAGCACTGTCACCTTATAATATGAAGTGCCTGAGCAAAAATGAAATTGAAAAATGCCGATAATTAATTGGGCTGCCAATACAAAGCTTTTTTTTTTGGACAAAGTAGTGTCAGCCCTGCCCAGTGTTTTTTTTTTTTTTTGCTAAACTGCTCAACCATTCCCACTCCCATCTCGTGGAGATAACATAGGAAGTGTGCAGAGGACACAGGAGAATTCTGAACTTCTTGACAAGATCAACATTTTATTTGCGCTTAAACTGATATAACAAAATGCTCACAATGGTATACAGAACAGATCAAAAGGGAGCATGGTCCAGTGTTAAAGTTCAAATATACATTAACCCTTCTTTAGTTTTCATGCTGAAAAGAGGGAAGGTCAAGTTAGAAAATCCGTTTTATAACCAGATGTTCCTATGTCAGAAGTGCTCTCAATAGCATCCGAGGTGTTCCCCTAATGGCTCATTAGCATGGACGTGCCCGATATACGTCTGTATAATACACAATAATTTGCTGGCAAAAAGATCCTGCATAGTTGCTGTATGCATGAACATCTGTGCAACATTTATATGCGTACAACAAACTCCCACACTGCTGATTACACGCTGTCGGTCTTAATAAGTCAATGACGTGCTAGTAGCGCATGTGCAGAAAGTCCTTGGGGAGTCATTCATGAATGACTACCTAAGGTCATTCTGTGCATAAACTGGCGCATTAAAGACTCGATCAGATTGATAGTATGTAATCAGAGATGCAGAAGCTGCTGATTACACATGGTTAATTATGACAGGTTGGTCACGAGCAGCAGTGGTGGCTAATAGGGTCCCCCTTCTCTACCCACCCTATGTTAGCACAAACGTTTACACCCACATAGCACCAAATATGGCCAAAATTACAGCCCTAGATGCAACTGTGTCCTATTTTTTTGTGTTTTTTGCTGCTAGACACAGCTGTGTGAAGCCCATAGACTAGTGTACGCTTATGTACAAAACTTGCCCTAAATGGATAAGTGTAGTATAGGACCTTCTGCATTGGGCAGTCTATTCACTTCTGACCAGTTTTAGCTGCAGCAAGAGAACAACTGTAAACATTTTCAGACAAAACTTTCAGGAGAATATTGAGGAATTTATAAAGTCTGTAATACTTACTGATTTTCTCCAGTGTTGTAGCACTGTTTCTATGGCCTTTTCCTTTGTGCTGCTAGCAAGAATAAAAATATTCTGGTTATTCAGGTACTGAAAAATAAAGCATCGGTAAACCTTTTTCCGGTGCAAGAGCTCTTCAGCCTTATTACTCTCTTGTATGATTTTCTCAATAAGCTCTGAAAATAAAATAAAAATATAGCTGTGAGTAAGTTCACTCAAAACTGATATTTCCCATATGGGTAGATGGCAGTGAGTTGAATCACCCCATTTCTTCATTTTACGTCATTGTCTAAGCCAGAGCTTCCAGCTACGCCTAGATTCTGTGGCATTTACAGGCAGGTCTCCCTTGAGTTTTAGCTTCTGGACATTCATACTTTTATTTAGGCCAATTAAGGTAAAGCATATATTGGGGTTGCACTCCTGTTAAATGGCACTCCAGTGCACTAGAGGAAAACACCTTCAACACACCTATGTTAAAACGTCAGGCCTAAAAAAGTACTATTTTAGTTAACCCCTTTCCACCGCCGCCTCGCGGCCCTTTAAGGGGTTCTACATGCCAGGAGGAGGAGGCGAGTATTCCAATCATGTAACCACTGTGATTGGCAGTAACAGCAGTCACATGATCGGAAAGCTCCCGATCGCAAGTATGCATCGGGAGCTTTCTGGTACCTGTCGGTTACTGCGCTGGGAGCGTGTTCTCAGCACAGTAAATTGTTTACATAGGGACGCATATATGCAGCCACTCCGCGTTAAAGCCCACCCACCAAAACGCAGTATATACCAGTGATGGTGAACCTTGGCACCCCAGATGTTTTGGAACTACATTTCCCATGATGCTCATGCACTCTGCAGTGTAGTTGAGCATCATGGAAAATGTAGTACCAAAACATCTGGGGTGCCAAGGTTTGCCATCACTGGTATGTACTGTATGCATACAGCCACCAGGAAGAGGTTAGAGTGAAATTCCAGTCAAATTCTAGCTAAGCCTAAACCTGATCCCACCCCCATTCTAAGCCTATTCTAACTACCCTGTGAAAGACAGGATAATTATACTTACCTATTCTGAAGCCGCTCTGGTCCAGTCAGATGATTGGGTCCCAGCACTGACTTCAGCGTAGAAGAGAGGGAGCGACAACGGAAGGTGTGTGATCTGATCATGTGACTGGACCTGACCCACCTCAGAATAGGTAGAGTATAGAGTAAATATACTGTAAGTATAGACCTCTTTCTAGCTAAGAATATGGGTGGGAGTAGATTTAGCCTTAGCTAAAATTTGACAGGACTTCAACTTTAAAGTAATACTACAGGCTCGTGTTTTTTTTTTCTTAAACAAGAAACATGTCATACTTACATGCTCTGTGTGGTGGTTTTGCACAGAGCAGCCCCAATCCTCCTCCTCTATTTTGGTTTTTGGTTTAACCATTTGCCGACCATGCAGTAGCAAAATGACAGCTACAGCACTGTCGGCCAGTTCTGAGAGGGCGTTGTTGTGAATTCATGAAGAAATATATTTTATATTTACTTACAGAAACATGTGAGATGCTTAGGCCTCAAAAAGTAGATGAACTGTGATGTTGCAATAATTGAACTGTTGCCCCTTTGGAGACCTTTAGGACAAAATTGACGTTCTCGTGTTTTCCAAGTTTTTCTACTACTTCAAATATTGAAGACTTTTACAAGCATGTATTGTGAGGAAAACTCGTTGGAACAATGACTGCTCTCGTCACAAAACAAGGAGATATTTACATAGTATTAGTGAATAAACGAAAAAAATAGGAGACAAGGTTATACAGACTATTCTCACATAGAAATAACCTCACCTGGCCTAAACCCATTGTGTTCAAGTTAGGGACTGTTTAAATAGCTTACACCTTGGCTAACAAAACCCATTGTGTGAATTTTTAGGAACTGTTTAGACAAACAAGTCATCTCTAAACATCCAGTGGGAAAGATTTGAAGTTGGTGCAAGTCAAAAATATTTTAAAAGTATCTATAAGGTTATTATAAGTAATTTCAAACTATCTATGACATTGTAGGTCACAGAGACATATTATAATTTTGGCACCTGCGGACCCAACAACTTTGGTATGAAGAAAATATATATGAAAGTGTGATTTTATAAGTAGGAGTGTTTTAAGAAACGAATTAGTATTAGGAGAAACATATAATTATGATTATAACTATATAAGACTGTAGCCTATGCTTAGATAAACAAATATTCAGTGGAGATACCAGAAGTATCCATATAGATAATAATTTTTATGTAGTATTGGTGAATATATATAACAACGTGTGTCTTTCATAGATAGACCAGTTTTTATAGACATACATTTATAGAGACACATATATATGTAACCAGTTTATGTAACAGTGATTAATCAAGATTATACTGAGTGTATTTTATATTAGACCGATTACCAGAATACTTAAAGGTATATACTCTTATCACCATTATACACATTATGAAAATAGAACGTATTAACTTAAAAAGATAAACTCAAAACACATGTGAGACAGCTGGTGGTTGAAGGTGGTATTATTTGAACTCACTAAATTTACCAATAGAAAGCCACGTCCTTTTGGCCAGAGCCATTATAATTTTTATGGTCTTATTATCTGAAATGGTATTTAGAGGCAAGTAAGATGCCAAAGGGGGAAAAAAGAGGGTAAAAGAGAAAAAGATGGAGAGGATGTGAGCTCAGGGGGAGAGCTCAGAAGGAAGCTCAGGGATCCACCCTGAGGGGGGACACTGGGGGGGGACACTGGGAGATAGACACACTCCCAGACTGACACTCATGCACCATGCATGAATACATATCTTTACATTCATGAAGATTCCTCAACACCTAATACTTAGAACTCGGAGGTCACAAGAAGTAAATCCTCTTTAAGAGTATCCATTTTGAAACTACGGCAGCCATCTTAACTCTGATAACCAGCCAATAGGAACAGTAGCCATCCTGGAATGGGTAATTATGTCATGTTGATTTTATCTTGTATGTTCTCTCAAATATTGATGTATTGAATATTATACAATTGATAATCATTCTCCCCAATCAATAACCGCCTTGTAGATTTTTCTCTAAAGATTCCGATTTTTCATTATATTTTTCTTTTTGCATAGTTGCCACATTTATTGACAAAACAAACGTCTAATTTATTTCACATTGTTAACCACTTACTTACCTGCAGTATAGTAACGGTTGTACATGTGAAATACAGACGTTCTGTTTAATTGTCAAGTTCACAAGGTTATTGATTCTACCGAGAAGTTATCATGGTGGTATTATGTCAAAGGGACGGTACGCCCATTTTTGCAAGTGTTTTTATTGATTTTCAAGACGTTCATGTAATGCAATCGGTATCTTAATTTCATGTGATTATTTGTTTTTGTCAACCAATAAAATGACTGTTTCGTATGCTCACACGTCTCCGTGAATAAGTTTCACATGCATAGACTGTGTCATATAGATTGATTTTGTATCTTAAAAATATCTTCGTTAAAAATTACTCAATAATAATTATTGTGCGGGAAACCTGTCCTTAAAAAGGCACAACTTATTACTACTTATTATTCACGACAGCGTAATATGACGTACTCCCGTGATCGCACCACCCGTGCCCTGTGATCGCTGTGTCCTTCGTATACAGCTGACCACAGATCAGGGTAGAAAGTTGATCACAGCTGATCATGATGTAAACACACTTGCCGGTTATCGGCTTTCCTTTCCTCGCGCTGTCACAGCATGAGGAGAGGAGAGAGACTGTAACCGGCTAGTGTGAAAGGGGACATCTGCACTGATAATCAGGGCACTGATCTTCAGTGTCCTAATGATCAGTACAGCCCCAACAGTGCCTATCAGTGCCCATCAGTGCTGCCTATCAGTGCCCTTTAGTTCTGCCTATCAGTGCCCTTCAGTGTCGCATATCAGTGTTGCATATCAGTGTAGCCTCATCAGTGCCTCCTTATCAGTGCCCATCAGTGCCACCTATCAGTGCCCTTCGATGCTGCCTATTAGTGCCGCCTTGTCAGTGCCCATCAGTACAACCTATAAGTTGTTGCAGCCTCATTAGCACACATCCGTGAAGGAGAAAAATTGCCTGTTTGCAAAATTTTATAACCAACACTAAGAAAAACAGTTTTTTTCCTTTTTTTTTTCTTTTTTTTTAATATGGTCTTTTTTCGTATGTTTAGCAAAAAAGGATTAAAACACAGTGGTGATTAAATACAACCAAAAGAAAGCTCTGATTGTGTGAAAAAAAATTATAAAAATTTTATATGGGTACAGTGCTGCATGACCACGCAATTGTCATTCAAAGTGTGACAGCGCTGAAAGCTGAAAATTGGCCTGGGCAGGAAGGGAGTGCCCAGTAGGCAGGTGGTTAACACAGCTTTAACAATGTTGGCAACCCTGCCCAGTTCTCCTTTGTGGACTGCAGAATACTTCCTTCCATAAATAAATTACAGTAAGTATGGCCTTTAGATTTACCAAAACCATATAATATGAGGTCAAACCGAAACACTTTCAATTTTTATGCAATCTGGCAGGCCCTTGTACTACATAGTTGAAGGTAAATCTAAAGGAAATCGAACAATAAAATTGTATAATGTACAGTGTGGCCAGCTTAAGCAACCATTGTGACTCTAGGGCAGGAAGTGTGTTATTGGCAGGATGCCTAGGATACAACTACTATTTGTAGTTTCCATTGCATGTAACAAACTTGTCACCCTATGATAGGAAGTGCCAGAGAAATTACCTTCACAGCAGAATTTTCAGATACTACTTTAATTAAAGATGCAGATAAACACTGCCAGACTCTCTGGGAACTTAAAGCTGAATTCCAGATATGGGTATTTTTGTATAGTTTGAGCCATTGTACCTATGAATGTTCCATACCTGGCCCATCACCCTCAAAGCTGGAAATCATAGTAGTAGGCACCATTACCACTGTGCTCTCCACTAGCTTCTGAGTCCTGTGTTGCAAATCATTCTCTGAATGGATAAAGGGGAGAGGAGGGATGGTGATGTCACAACCTCCACTTCATCCAATCAGATAATGCTTTGTATTCATTGAGAAGATGCAAACTGTTCTCTGAATGGTGCCGTGCCAAGGGAGGCAGTGAACTCCTCTAATCCCAACTCAGGGCAGCCCCTCAGCATGGGACTCAGAAATTAGTGAAGATTGGTGTAGCGGTGCCTACAGTGATTTTCAGCTTCCAGAGGGATTGGCCAGGTATGGAACATGCATAGTTATATCGGTTCAAGCTGGACCAATGTAACTATGCACTAATAGCCATACCTGGAAATCAGCTTTCAATTCAGAAATATATCTTAACAAGCAAATAATGAGACATTTACTGGTACAGGATATTTGCTGGAACAAATATTTCAATGGACAAATCTTGAACAAATGTGGACAAGTTTATGGCACCCTTCTGCGAAAAAAGAAGAACCCACAAGAAACTTGCAACTTACCAAAGCAATTGGCACCATAATTGTTTTTTCCATATTCAGTAAAAATTAAACTTTGCTTTTGATTTTAGTTGTAGATTCAGCAGAATATTCTAAATAATACAACAAATATAATGGCATGGACAAACATGAGGGTTCTCTTAACCCAATATTTCATTGCACAACCCCTTAGAGCAGGGGTAGGCAACCTCGGCCCTCCAGCTGTTTTGAAACTACAAGTCCCATGAGACATTGCAAGACCCTAACAATCACAAGCATGACTCCTAGAGGCAGAGGCATGATGGGTCGAGGTTGCCTACCCCTGCCTTAGAGCAGTGGTTCTCAACTCCTGTCCTGACCCACCAACAGGCCAGGTTTGCAAGATAACTGAAATACATCACAGGTGATATCATTTGCTGCTCAGTGATTGCAGTATCCTAGTATCCTAGTCTGTATCTCCCCAAGGAAACACTTAAAGAGTTGAGAACCACTGACTTAGAGGAAAGTGATTTCTTTAGCTTTCAGTGAAACCTCTGCACCTGCCAGCAGGTAGTTGGCATAATTGTCCACTGTAACGACACCCCGAGTATGAAAGGGGTTAAAGCCGTTTAGGACATTCCATAACCAAACACAAAGGCAGCTACCGAACACTTCAGTCAGCCGAACAAGGAACCCATACAAATAATTCTCCCCCAAGTACGAGACAGGGCTCTGTCTTGAGGTTCAAGCAGCAATGAAACTTTATTCAAACATATGTTATAGAGATCCCACTTCAAAACACTTCCCCCCCACCCTTGGAAAACAGGGCGGGTTAAACTGTCCACTGACAATGGACACACAGGTCAGGTGTGTTTAACTTCTCATCAGTAAACAGTCTTAACAGGGGGGCTGCTGGAGGAATCCCCCTTCCCTCTTTCCTCACAGCAAGACACTCAGGCATTCCATAATAGTTGAGGCAGACAACCACAATAGACAATAGAATACAGTCACACCCCAACCATCACAGCAAATAGTACACAACATAATGAGACAGCATACATTATATATACAGCATTGAGTCTGACTAGCACAGATCATAGTGGGGTTCTCATTCACCCTGTGCCCCTATTAGTGACTCCCGTCACATAGCTCCCCCCTTGTGGAACACTCCAGCAGACCCGGCTTGATCCTTCTCGGGTCAACTTGGGGATGTCCGGAACCAGGAGGCCAGAGTGACGTCTGTTTGCCGGGACAACCCATCAGCATTGCCATTTTACTTACCGGGTCAGTAGCTGATGGTGAAATTGTAAGGTTGCAGGGCTAAGCTCCACTGCAGCAACCTACCATTGTCTCCTGAGACCCAGTTAAGCCAGACCAGTGGGTTGTGGTCGGTGACTAATGAAAATTCCTGTCCGTACAAATAAGCGTTCAACTTTTTAAGGGTCCAGACCAGGGCCAAGCGCTCCGTCTCCACTGCCGCATAGCTCACTTCCTGGGGTAATAGCTTTCTGCTCAGGTATGCAACGGGGTGTTCTCTTCCATCCTCCCCGATTTGGCTCAGCACAGCCCCCAGTCCAAACATGGAAGCGTCTGTGTGGACAAGGAAACATTTGTTAGGTACTGGGGCAGCCAAGACAGGGGCATTTACAAGTGCTTGCTTGAGGGCTAGAAACGTGGCTTCACAAGGTGGAGACCACAGGACCTGCCTAGGTAAATTCTTTTTTGTCAGGTCAGTCAGAGGCTTGGCGATAGCACTATAATCAGGGACAAAACATCGGTAGTACCCTGCAGTCCCCAAGAAGGCTAATACCTGGGTCTTAGTACGGGGTGTGGGCCAGTTAGCTACTGCCTCTACCTTGACTGTCTCTGGTCTCTGGTTCCCACACCCTACTCGGTGTTCCAGGTACTGCACCTCCGTCATACCTAGATGGCACTTGTCTGGTTTCAAGGTCAGGCCTGTGGCCCGAATCTTGTCCAGAATCACCCCTACGTGAACCAGGTGCTCCTCCCAAGACCCACTGTAGATTGCAATGTCATCCAGGTAAGCACATGCAAAATCCTGAAAGCCATCGAGGAGCCTATCCACCATATGTTGGAAGGTAGCCGGGGCATTTTTCATCCCGAATGGCATGACCTTAGACTGGTACAGGCCAAACGGGGTAACAAATGCCGACTTGGGGATAGCATCCTCGGCCAGGGGAATCTGCCAATAGCCCTTACACAGGTCTATTGTAGTTAAATAACGTCTCCTGGCTATACGATCTAGCAGTTTGTCTACCCTGGGCATCGGGTAGGCGTCAGTGGTGGTCTTCTCATTGAGTCGCCTGTAGTCCACACAGAACTGGGTATTTCTGTCTTTCTTAGGCACCAGGACTACAGGCGAGGCCCAAGGGCTGTCAGAGGGCTCAATGACTCCTAACTGAATCATCTCTTGTATCTCCTTCCGCATTCCTTCCAGACTGCTTCAGGGATACGGTAGGGGGCTGTCGAAGGGATGCTTGTCCAGGGGTCTCTACCTTATGCACAGCCAGGGTCGTGTAGCCCGGTTTTTGGGAGAAAGTCACCTGTTTCTCCCACAGAAGCCGCTTAGCCTATTCCTTCTTTGTGGGGCTTAACCGGTCCCCTGGCTGTACGAGGCTAATGAGGTCAGTCTGGTGTTCTCTCTCTAGTAAGTCAGGGAGGGGTAAACTTTCAGAGTCTTCTGCAGCAGGGGCACATACTGCAGAAACATCCTTCTACCATTCCTGATACAGCATGTTCACATGAAAGGTTCGCTGGATTCTTTCATCTGCATAGCTGGCAATAACATAGGTAGTATCACATACCTGGGCTACTACTTTATATGGGCCCTGCCAAGATGCCTGCATCTTGTCGGTCTTCACAGGCTTGAGCACTAAGACCTTCTGCCCAACCTGGCAGATACGCTATCGGGCCCCCCGATCGTACCATCTCCTCTGTCTCCCCATGGCCGCCTGGAGATTCTCCCTTACCATCAGAGACAGTTGCGCCATGCGGTCCCTGAGTTCCAGAACATAGGGCACTATGGGGGTCCCCTCCGGCTCTGTCTCTCCCTCCCAGTGTCCTCTAATGAGATCGAGGGGTCAGCGGACCCTTCTCCCATAGAGTAACTTGAAGGGAGAGAACCCAGTAGATTCCTGGGGTACCTCTCTGTATGCAAATAACAGGTGAGGCAGAAATTTCTCCCAGTTTCTGCAAGCGTCCGAAAAGGTCCTCAGCATTTGCTTGAGGGTCCCGTTAAAGCGCTCGCAGAGACGTTTAGTCCGGGGGTGGCAAGGTGAGCTCAGCAAGGGCTTAATATTGCACACCTTACACAACTTCTGGGTGAGCACAGCGGTAAACTGGGTTCCCTGGTCAGAGAGAATCTCCTTAGGGAACCCCACTCTAGTAAATATCTTAACCAGGGCATCAGCTACTGTCTCTGCTTCAATGTTGGACATAGCTACTGCCTCTGGGTAACGGGTGGTGTAATTCACCACGGTGAGAATATACTTCTTCCCGGATGTACTAGGCCTGGCCAAGGGACCCACAATGTCAATGGCTATGCGGTAAAAGGGCTCCCCAGAAATAGGCATGGACATAAGTCTGGCCTTAGGGTGGTCCCCCTGCTTACCTACCCGTTGACATGTGTCACACTTTTTGCAGTACTGTCGCACATCCTTGTTAAAATTGGGCCAGAAGAAATTCTGTGTGATTCTATGAGCTGTGCGACAGGACCCTAGATGTCCTGCTAGTGGTACATCATGCCCAATTCACAGAATCTCCAGCTGGTATTTCTTAGGTACCACCAGCTGTCGTTTCTGCGAAGGGGCTTTATTTCCCGGGGATGGCTTAGGGATCCTACACAGTCTATTCCCCACCCATTAATAAATCTCCCCATCTATTCCCCTTTCCTGAGTATCTGCCTTAGCCCTATACTTGTGTAAGGTCGGGTCCTCCCGGGTTTCCCTCCCGAATGCCTCTGGGGTATCCCAACCTAGGGGAGCCTGATCTAAGGTACATGTCGGGGAAGATAGTCTTACCTGGGTCTCAGCAGCAAGTGGGCCAGTTCCAACAGCACGGGTCTGGGCATGGGTAGTCACTGGGTTGGCTTCAGCGCGGCCCATCGAGGCGTAAGCAGAAACGAGGGGGACCAAATCATTCCCCAGTAGTACATCCGCTGGCAAATCCTTCATCACCCCCACATTCACGTGTCCCGAACCAACCCCCCAATCCAGGGGAACACGGGCCGGAAAATGGTGCCTCCTGCTACCCTTACGGCTACAGTGTCTCCGGTGTGTTGGTTCTCTGGGATGAGGTTCTTCTGTAGTAGGGTCATGGGGGCGCCAGTATCCCATAGGCCATTGGCTACCTTTCCATTAACCCGGACAGTCTGCCTGTGTTGCTGCCTGTTGTCCTGGTTAGCTGCTTGTACTGGATCAGCCTCGTGCAGGAAGCCCCCATGTTCTTCCTCCTCAACGCAGTGAGCCGCAGGCATTGATGTGCGGGGATTCCCCCCTGCTGGCTTTCTCCATGACTGCCTGGCTAGATTCAACGGACAGTCTGGCTTTTTGTGCCCTAGCTGTTTACACCCGAAACCCCTGATGGGTTGTGAGTAGTCCTGGGAGTTGAACCTGGGCTGCTGAGAATAAGTGGCCGCTGGAGGTGGTGCTGTAGGGCAGTACGACTGTGGTTGGTGGGCGCCAGCTGGAGGGGGTGCCGCTGATCGATAATCCACCCGAGCTGTTGTCTTGACCACAGGGTTATCCAGTTTGCCGGCATCTGTGTATTCGTCCGCCAGGCGAGCTGCTTCAGGCAAGGTGAAAGGTTTTCGGTCCCGGACCCACTCTCTGACTTCCGGGGACAGCTTGTCAAAGAAGTTCTCCAGCAGGAACAGCTGCAGCACCTCTTCCCCGAATACTGCTTGGCATCCAGCGACCCAGTGGGATGCCGTGCGGTGTAGGCGGCATGCCCACTCGGAATATGAGTCTCCAGTCTGCTTGCTCGTCTCTCGGAACCGCCTTTGGTCTAGGATGGTCCTGAACGCTTCACTGGCCCGGCCGGACAATTTCCCAGACAAAATGGTAACCCACTCCTCTGTGGGCACCCGGTGTAGGGCACATTGCCGTTCAAAATCGGCAAGGTACCCCTCAATCTCCCCTTCTGCTTCGATTAAATTTTTAAAAGCAGCAAAATTTACCTTTCTCCTTTCAGTTGGTGCTGCTGTGATTTCTGCTGCTGCAGCACCTCTTTGCATTAGCCTATTTGCCTCCACAGCCACTATCACTGGGTCTATGATCTCCGCTGTAGGGATAGGGCCATAATGTGCCAGTCTTATGTTAACAGCTTGATCAAAACTTGCCTCTTCGGTATCCTGTCTGTTACACTGGGCCTTTCGGTTATGTTGGGTCTTTCAACTCTATCCATTTCGACTAGTTCTGCGATAATGTCGCTCTTCTTACGATTGTTGGCCAGTCGACCCCGGTTCTCCAGTAAGTCCTTGAGGGTAGAGCGCTTTAGCCATTTATGCTGTGCTTCCATTGGCCTGTGTACTCTTGTAGCTGTCCTTCTGGGCTGTGGAAATGATCCCGCTGCTTGCCACCAGTTGTAACGACACCCCAAGTATGAAAGGGGTTAAAGCCGTTTAGGACATTCCATACCCAAACACAAAGGCAGCTACCGAACACTTCAATCAGCCGAACAAGGAACCCATACAAATAATTCCCCCCAAGTACGAGACAAGACTCTGTCTTGAGTTACAAGCAGGAATGAAACTTTATTCAAACACGTTTTACAGATCCTACTTCAAAACGCTTCCTCCCACCCTTGGAAAACAGGGAGGGTTAAACTGTCCAATGACAATGGACACACAGGTCAGGTGTGTTTAACTTCTCATCAGTAGTCTTAACAGGGGGGCTGCTGGAGGAACCCCCCTCCCTCTTTCCTCACAGCAAGACACTCAGGCATCCCATAATAGCTGAGGCAGACAGCCACAATAGACAATAGAATACAGTCACACCCCAACCATCACAGCAAATAGTACACAACATAATGAGACAGCACACATTATATATACAGCATTGAGTCTGACTAGCACAGATCATAGTGGGGTTCTCATTCACCCTGTGCCCCTATTAGTGACTCCCGTCACATCCACTCTTGACCAAACTACTCCAGCTGCCTCAGTTTGAAGGATCCTTTTTCCAGATGCCACGTTTCAGCCCTTTCCATAGAGTTCCAAAGTTCAATAGGATTCAGATCAGGGCTCATATATGACCACTTCAGAATAGTCCAATGTTTTTTACTTATTAATATGATTATACAGGATTTATATAGCGCCAACAGTTTACGCAGCACTTTGTTAGTTATCCTTGGGTGCTTTTCGCAGATCATTGTCCTGTTGGAAGATCCATGATCTATGACTGGGTCAGAGTTTCTGACACTGGGCAGTAGGTTTTATTACAGATTTTCTTGATAGTCCAGAAATTTGAGATGAGATGTGCCTAGCACAGATTTAGGCCAACCCCCTGCCGAACGCAGCAAAGTAGCCCTAAAACATAACTGGGCCTCCTCTATGTTTCACAGTAGTTGCAATGTTCTTTGCTTTGAAAGCCTCCTATTTCCAACACATGGCTAAAAGCTCAACTTTTGCCCAAAAGCTCAATTTTTGACATATCTGTCCAAAGGACATCTTTCCAGAATCAGTGTGGCTTGTCAATATCCAGTTTAGCAAATTTCAGTCTGGTTTTTTTAATGTTTTTCCTTCAACAGTGGAGTCCTCCTGAGTCTTCTTCCTTTGAGCCCACTGTCACTTAAAGTGACGCTAAACTCAATTGTTCTAAAATATCAAGTTTATTATGGCTCAGTTTTTTTTCTGTTTAAAAGGTCTCTTATACTGTAATTGTTTTCAGGCTTCATTTTTGTCCTTTGCATGCTTTCTATGCTCCACCGATGTATCTTACCTCAAGTAGTATAGAGCGTGCATTATTTCTGGCCACATGATACGTTCTATGCGTACTGCAACTCCTATAGAGTTGAATGTATCTAAAATGAAGTAGTCCATCTCAGGGGCGAGCAGGAAAGGGTGGCTAAGTTCACATACACAAGGGAACATGGAGAACAAATATAGCCACCTGAGAAGAGGAAGTCTGAGAAGAACAGAAAAAAGCATGTATTTGAGAGTGATGAAGCAAAGGAAGAAAGAAATAGAAGGTATGTTCTACTTATATTTAAACATACTGATTTTATTTTATTTTATAAAAAATGTGAGTTTAGAGTCATGGACACTGATCTATCTTGACCTTGGAGTTCAGCTTGTTATTTGAAGATTTTGCTTGGCTCTTTGTCTACCTACACTAACCTTCTGTGCAATCTAGGACTGATTTCCTCTTCAGGGCTACACTCCCATGGACCTTAAACATTAAACTAATAATAATATCTGAAAATATAGTCACAGGAACATCCTGCTACTTGGAGAAGATTTTATAGCCTTTAATCTAGGTTCACATCTGATGCGGTTGTGGTTGATGCGTTTTTCAGGCACATTTTGTGGTGCGTTTGCATTTTTAAACCTGCATTTTTGATGCGTTTTGCATGTGGTTTTCGTGCATTTTTCTTTAAAAAATCTGTGTATAGCTGCTTGCTAAGGTGTGGGAAGCCAGCTGCTGCATTCCTCACAACCAATGAGTCATCAGCTGTCAGCTGAATGTAAAAAAAAGAAATGCCGGCAAAAATATATGTGAACAAAATGGCGTGGGCCCCCCCCCCCCCAAATCCAAACCAGGCCCTTATCTGAGCATGCAGCCCGGCAGGTCAGGAAAGGGAGGGGACGAGCGAGTGCCCCCCTCCCCCCTGAACCATACCAGACCGCATGCCCTTAACATGGGGGGTGCTTTGGGGGAGGAGGGCTCTGCTCTGCCCCACCTTATTGTGATGTCACCGCCCCAGCATGTACCTATTTAAGAACTGGTATGGTTCAGGAGGGGGCGCTCGCTTTTTCCCTCCCTTTTCTGACCTGCTGGGCTGCTTGCTCAGATAAAGATCAGATACAGATTTGGAGAAGCAGCTGGGAAGCCACCGAGGAGGAGAAGTAACTGGGAAGCAGCCGAAGCCGCCCCAAAAGCCGCCAAGGAGGAGAAGCGGTGGGGAAGCTGACGAAGCCGCCTGTGACCTGGATGGGGTAAGTAGAGCGGGACGATCGACCAACTGCATGCAATAATATCAAACAGCACAATGGCTACCTTTCTCCAATTAAAAAGGCTTACTGATTGATTACAAGATTGAATATGTGTGATACTAATTACAGAAAACAGTTATATATCACTATGATCCAATTTAAAATAATTTCTAGGGGTGCCAACAACTATCCATTTTAGAATATATTTGCATGGTTAGCAATCTCTTTTCCCACTCTCTTTGCTGTACAAAATGGCATGCAGGTATATATGCAACAATTGCTTTTGATTTCACCATATTTCAGGAGCAATGAAACATTGATTCAATCAGCTCTAAGGCCCCATACACACCTTAGCGCTTTGGAGCTTGAAGCTCCAAAACACTGGAGGAGAACAAATCAATTATTCTCTATGGTTATGGTTCACATCTCCACTCCAAGTGGCCTGAAGCCATTTATTCTCATAAAAATGAATAGAAACGCGCCATTCACGTGGTTTTGTGCGCATATTGAAATAGTATATGACCAAATAAATGTAAAATAAATACACACATAACTAAAAATTATCATAAATAAATAAAATAAATTAATATTATGTAATAATACATAAATAATAATTAACCCTTAACCTTAAAAAATATTAAATAACTTATGATTATTATTATCATTATTGATAATTATAATAATAATAATAATAACTAATAGTAATAATAATAGTAAAATAATAAACACCAAAAAAACGAACAAAACTGAATAAGTTAATAATAATTTATATATTTTGTGTTAGGGTTAGGATGTTTAGTTATTTATTATTATTTTATTTTTTTAAGGGTGAGGGGTTAAGTTTAGTGGTTAATTATTTATTTATGATGTAGTAGTAGTAGTAGTAGTAGTAGTAGCCTTTGTCTTGCAGGGTTTTTTTTTCTGAGTTTACAACCACTTTAATACCCTAACAAAAAATAATAATAAGTAACCCTAACCCTTAATCCTAACCCCTTACCCTAATGAAAAAAAATAAAATAATAATAATAATAAAAAATAGAAGTAAAAGCTGATGGAAAAGCTAAAATAACTGAAATACCTAGAAACAAATGATGCAACAGATAATAGTTTTCTCTATGGGCTAATAAAAAACCACCAAAGCTTAAAAATGATGTATAAAAGAGTGCAAGTTGCACATAAAAACACAACAAAAAACGCTCAAAGACGCTACGCTCAGGTGTGAATGCAGCCTAAGGGTACCAACAAATTTGCCTAGGACTCTAATCTTTCTCTGAATATTAGGGATGGTCTTTGATATATTATTACCTGAAGAAACCCAGATTTGTTCCGAGCCAAGTCACTAAGTTACATCATTGTTCATTGGTCTTTTTCTAACCTATGTTATATACCTCTCTATATATGTTATAATGAACAGTGTGTGTTCAGCAGGTCACTATAAAATACACATGTCCCAGTTATTGATTTGTGTGCAGTTTAACCAGTTAAGTACTGCGGCTGGTTGGCTGTCCTGCAGGAATCGCTGTCATTGTACATCGACAGGACTGTTTTTAAGGCAGGGCAAAAGGGACAGCTTCCCTGGGCCCCATCATTGTTGTGGGGCCCAAAGCAGCTGCCTCATACTTGCCAACTATCCCAGTTTAAATTCCCTTATCCCTTAAAGTTTTAGTCCTGTGTTGTTTCCCGATATCTCAGTGTAAAGTTCTGTTGCTGTTGCCCAGCTCTGCCCTATTGCCAAGTACAGATGACTCACCTGCAGACCCTGTGTTTACATGTAAATAACCTGCATTGATATGTAAATAGTGGCGGTTTTAATATGTAAATATCCATGAACCACTGCATTGATATGTAAATGGGGGAGCTATTCATATGTATATCATGTCCCCTTAGATCATATCTACCATGACAGCTGAATGTTGCCCACTGGGGAGGTAAAGGAGTGTGCTTGAAAGTCCTGCCTACAACTATAGTCATTAGGCCTGACATCAGCCTGTTCTGCAAAGGTAAGCAAATTGGAGGTGGAACCCTTCTTCAAAGTAACATGGTGCCACAGCACCCTGAATTTTGGTGCATGTGAATACGCACATCTAAGCCATTGCATGAGGGTGTCATTAACAATTAATGACACTGCTTTCTACTGCTGTGTATCTGCCAAAGGGCAGCATGTTTCTGTGGTGTCAGGAAAGCCATTTTGTATGTATTCCCAACACACACAAATAATAGTAATCGTTAAAAAAATCCAAACTTGCATTTGTGGTCAGTTTGAAATCCTCCCTTACATTGGTGGTCCATGTAGAAGCCCCCTTTAAATTGATGGTGAGTGTAAATCCCCCTTACATTGGTGGCCAGTGTAGAAACCCCCCTTTATTGGCTGTTGATGTAAAATCCCCAATTACATTGGTTACATAGTTACATAGTTAGTCAGGTTGAAAAAAGACACAAGTCCATCCAGTTCAACCTTAAAAACAATAAATAAATAAAATAAAAAATATCGTACATTCCAATATACCCAATTTTATACCCTCAGTTGATCCAGAGGAAGGAAAAAAAACCCCAGCAGAGCATGCTCCAATTTGCTATAGCAGGGGAAAAAATTCCTTCCTGATCCCCCAAGAAGCAATCGGATTTTCCCTGGATCAACTTTACCTATAAATGTTAGTACCCAGTTATATTATGTACATTTAGGAAAGTATCCAGGCCTTTCTTAAAGCAATCTACTGAGCTGGCCAGAACCACCTCTGGCGGGAGTCTATTCCACATTTTCACAGCTCTTACTGTGAAGAAACCTCTGCGTATTTTTTAGATGAAATCTCTTTTCCTCTAGACATAAAGATGCCCCCATGTCCTCTGGGTTGACCGTAAAGAGAATAACTCAACACCAAGTTCACTATATGGACCCTTTATATATTTGAACAGGTTGATCATATCCCCCCTTATTCTCCTCTTCTCAAGAGAGAATAAATTCAGTTCCTCTAATCTTTCCTCATAGCTGAGCTCCTCCATGCCTCTTATCAGTTTGGTTGCCCTTCTCTGCACTTTCTCCAGTTCCCCGATATCCTTTTTGAGAACTGGTGCCCAAAACTAAACTGCATATTCCAGATGAGGTCTTACTAATGATTTGAACAGGGGCAAAATTATATCTCTCTCTCTAGAGTCCATACCTTTCAATACAAGAAAGGACTTTGCTCACTTTGGAAACCGCAGCTTGGCTATGCATGCTATTATTGAGCTTATGATCTACCAAAACCCCCAGATCCTTCTCCACCACGGATTCCCCCAGTTGTACTCCCCCTAGCATGTATGATGCATGCATATTAGTAGGCCCCAAGTGCATAACTTTACATTTCTCAACATTAAACCTCATCTGCCACATAGTCGCCCAATTAGACAGTGCATTGAGGTTGGCTTGTAAATTGGTTGTCAGTGTAAATTCCCCCTTACACTGGTGGTTGGTGTAAATGCTCTTATTACATTGGTGTCAGTGTAGAAATCCCTCTTTTCTATTGGTGGGTGGCGTAAAATCCCCCATTACATGGTGGTCAGTGCAAATTCCCCCTTGCATTGATGGTCAGGGTTAATCCCCCCTCGCATTGGTGGTCAATTCCCCATTACATTGCTAGAATCCCCTACTATATACTTGCCAAAGATTTCCAGCTTTGTCTACATGATTCTGAATTTGCCACAGTGTACACCTAGCTAATCCCATCCCCCCACCACTGCCACTGATGACCCCCCAGCATTGCCATTGATCCCAGGAGTTCTAGGATACCTAGGAGTTTTCTGTCTATTGATGAGTCCCCTCACCTCCCCAGTCCATGGTGTGCAGGTAGTGAGGAGATGATGTGCTGTAACCTTTAGCAACCAATCAGTGAGCAGTAACGCTGTGCACTAACCTCTTGCCAACCAATCCTTGAGCAGTAAGGATATGCAGTAACCTCTAGGAACCAATCAGTGAGCACTAATAATGTGCAGTAATAATTTGCAGTAACCTCTAACAACCAATTAGTGAGTGGTATAGATGTCCAGTAACCTCTGGCAGTATTGATGTACAGTAATCTCTAGCAACCAAACCACAAGCAGAAGTCATGTGCTGTAACCTCTATAAAATAAACACTGAGCCATAATGTCTGCTTTAACCTCTAGCAGCCAGTCAGTGAGCGGTAATGATACACTGTAACCTCTGGCAACCAATCGCAATCGCTGCCTGATCTGATTCAGTAAACTGATTTTGAATCTAGCTGCTATTTATTGTATGTCCCAAGCATGTGGAGAGTGAAATTGCATGGAAGAGGGGACCCTAGAAAATGTTTGCCCAGGGTCCAGTCAATATTAAAGACGGCCCTGTACGTTGGCTCGCACAGGCACAGCTGCGGGTGCGTGCCCGTGGGTCGGGTGGACTTGATGTCCGCCGGTGACCCGCAATCACCTAGTACAGAGGCAAAACAGAGATCTGCCTTTGTAAACAAGGTGGATCCCCATTCCCAGTGATTGGGAACAGTGATCTCTGTCATGCCCCAGGCAGCGCATCCTCCCCATAGTTAGAACACACCTAGGGGGACACAGTTAACCCCTTGATCGTCCCCTAGTGTTAACTCCTTCCCTGCCAGTGTTATTTTTACATTGATCAGTGCATTATTATAGCACTGATCAATGTAATAATGTCACTGGTTCCCAAAAAGTGTCATTTAGGATTAGATTTGTCCACCGCAATTTCGCAGTCCCACTAAAAATCGCAAATTGACGTTATTACCAGTAGAAACAATAAAAAAAAATTAAAGTCCCTAAATCTATCCCATTGTTTTGTGCAAACCAATCAACATAAGCCTATTGCGATTTTTTTTTTTTTTACCAAACATATGTAGAAGAATATATATCGGCCTAAACTGATGAATGCATTTGTTTTTTTTATATATATTTTTTTGGATATGTATCATAGCAAAAAGTAAAAATATATATATTTTTTAATTGTCGCTCTTTCTTTGTTTATAGCGCAAAAAATAAAAACCCCAGAGGTGATCAAATACCACCAAAAGAAAGCTCTATTTGTGAGAAAAAAATGACATCAACTTTGTTTGGGTACAGCGTCGCATGACCACACAATTCTCAGTTAAAGCAACGCAGTGTCGTATTGCAAAAAATGGCCTGGTCATTAATGGGGCAAATCCTTTCCTGTCCTTAAGTAGTTATTGTCTCACTTGGCTAAAAGAATGTCTTGTAACCAAAAAATTGTCCCAAACAGGAGGGGACCAAAAGAAAAGCGGGGCTTATGGGAAAGGCAATCAAAAAGGTGTGTAATATATCAATGAATAATTTATTATTGGTACACAGTAGAAAAACATGAAGAAATATACAGCAGCATGACCATAGTGTGACCTTGCCCTAATAAAATTTGATCAGAACCTAGATTGATCAAAAACAAAAAACACACAGACATGGGGAACATGTAACATATAGGGACATACAAAAACAAACGTCCGGACGTCTATGCTATTGATGTCTGCGCAAACCAACAATGAGGAGTATGCAGCAATTGCTGAATAAGGTTTCGCTAAGCAGACATCAATTCCCCCGGGGGAGGGGCGGCTCAGGATGCGGTGTGGGGGGGATCAGGGATATGGGGAAGAGGCGGGAGGTCAGGGAAGGGGAGAGGGTGATGACCGTGGAATGGGATGCCGGGATGAGTCCTGTAGTGGGACATCAATTCATGCTGTTGGTGGAAATATGCCTTACCTGCTTTGACACGGACCGGTGTTTCGATTTTGCTGATAGTCTTGTACAGGGACAATAAATCAGACACATCCATCTGGAACAGTAATTGTCGGCAGCCCTCCTTCTCAGAACTACTGAGACCCATGATGAACGAAGAGACGTGTGAGAGAACCAGACCGATGTTCTACACTTCATGTAAATGACAAAGCAAAGGATAAATGAAAGCGAAACTAGTCATTGCTGTTAAATGCCAGAGCAGGGCGGATTATTGTTTCCTTCCAGATGTGCTTATAGTATCTCACATTTCTCCTGATTTGCACTTATTTACAAATTCACTTGCTGTGATCAAGGTCTGGCAATTCTGCTGGTGTGCACTTACCTATTGACCCACTTACAATATTATCGTAGTATTAAACCCTCAATGTTTTAACCTTACATATTGAGCATAAAAAATAAGCATTTCCCAGTAAACTATTTGTTACAATTCTTACTCAGACACTTGCAGTTTACAAATTTAAATATGGCTGAATCCTACCCTCTTAGTGCTGCTTCCCTGAAAGAGATAACAGTGGACAGTGCAGCCTCAAGCCAGTCTGTTGGAAAAGGGAGGGGGGAGTAAGAGAAAAGAACAGTGGAGTTTCTTGCCATCCTAGGCTACAAAAATGTGTGTTTCTATTGAAGCAGACAGGGAGAGATTTAATAAAACTGGTGCACTCAGAATGTGATGCAGCTGTGCATCTCCGTTGCCCCAGTGACGACATCTTCTAGGACAAAACGTACGTCGGGTGGAGGACATATCGATGACATCAGTATACCCGCCGGAGGGCAGGTGCCAGGTGCTCATCACAAAAATGGCTCTGGGGGAAGAGGCTAGTCCTCAAAACACGTTAGCCTATTGGACCTTCATTTGTCCTGTCACATATTATGATGTACTGTGGACTGGATGATGCTGTTTTTTGTGATGAGCTTTGATGCAATTGTCACTTTGGGGTTTATTTACTAAAGCTAGAGAGGGAAAAATTAGTCACAATTCTGCAGAGAAACCAATCGGCTTCCAAGTTTTATTGCTAAAGCTTAATTAAACAAGCTGAGGCTAGAAACTGATTGGTTTCTATGCAGAATTGTCACTAATTTTGCCCTCTCTAGCTTTAGTAAACGAACCCCTTTGGGAGTATAATACTTACCACTTTTTACATTAACCACTTCACGACAAATCATGTACCTGTACGTCATTAGGTTGAAGTGGTTGTACCGGGGTGATGCTTGCAGCTAGCAGTCGACTCTCTCATGATAACAACGATGCGGCTAATAAGCGACCATCCACCACGTCTACCAGCTGCGTGAGCAACCATCGCCACGTCCGCCAGCTGTGTGGAGTCCAGAACGAATCGGGAATCGCCTTCGATCGGGTCTCCAATGTAAAAACCCGGAAGCGACGTCACTTCCAGTTTACTCGGGTGCCAATGGCGCTGATTTTAAAAAAATGTCAGTATTCCAAAACGCTGATTTTGGCGTTTTGAATACTTTAAAGTGCAAAGGAGG
Source organism: Lithobates septentrionalis (assembly GCA_037952835.1). Taxonomy (NCBI): domain Eukaryota; kingdom Metazoa; phylum Chordata; class Amphibia; order Anura; family Ranidae; genus Lithobates; species Lithobates septentrionalis. The sequence continues at coordinate 8,481,011 of JBBDGP010000614.1, forward strand.
GATTTGGGGTCTTTTAGACCCCCGATCCTTCCCTGAAGAGTACCTGTCACTGCCTATTACGGGGATTGATCAGCGGTAACAAGCAGGCGATTGGACACAATTGGCGGGTGTAAAGCCCGCACGGAGGGACCAGATAAAAGGGAGCAGATAAAAGGGAGTTGAGGACCGTTACTCACTGACCGTTTGGACCGAACCGCGACTACAGTGCCCTGCAGGATGAAGCACCGTTCGCCGGGCAGACAGGAAAGCCTCCTATGCTGCCTGCTAGAGAAAGCCGAAGGGGAGGGAGGTGAAGAGTGGCTGCTACCTTGTCTGGAGGAGGGGCACAGCTCAGCTCCACCTGTCGGGGCGGCCATCACACCCCCTAATGAAGAGGAGGAGACAGCTGCGGCCAGGAGTGGGACGCGCCAACAGCCGGGTAGGAAGAAGATATGGCAAAGAACTAATGCTTCTCCACAGCTGAGTGCCAGGGAGGGAGCTGCCAGTTCTAGACTGAAGAGTGCACCTCGGATGAGGCAGAGCAGCGCTACTCCGCTTGCCCATGTGGCAAGCCAGCGTTGGGCATTCAGCATCTAATACTGGTGGTGAGACCTGTGCTAATACTAATGTTTCTGAACTGTCAATGTTAGTTGCATCTTTGTCTAATGTATTGCAGCAATTTAAAGGGGCACAGTCAATTGGTGCTAGTATTAATGAAGTTGAAGGAGCACAGGTCCCTGGTGCACTGAGAATGTCTAATAATGACACTGATGTTACAGGGGCACATTCTCATGGTGCAAAGGGGAATTTTAATTCTGCTGATTCTATGGCAGATGTTGGTGCTGTGTGGCAAGGTTTAAATGAGTCTGCTATGCAGGAAGAAATTGTGGCTAATGGAGTTTTACTCCAGTCTAGAGTACCCCTTAACTTCTCAATGTCAAGTAAGCCCTCCTTGCCTTTGAGGCCCTCTTCGGCTATGATTGTCGAATCCTCTTTTAAAGAGGCCATGCCAGGTGAAATATCGCCTTTGGGCTTTCACTTAGCTAAAACAGACAAGGAAAAAATCTGGAGGGGCGAATTCATAGACATGTTGTCATTATTACCTGCTTCAAAGGAATTTCTGTCTAAATCTGACAAACAGGCAGGGGAGCGTACAGAAGTGGATAGGAGGAGAGCCATTCCCAAAACTTTCCACAACTGGTTACAGGCTTTTTGCATTTACGCAGCTGTCATGGGAGAACGCTTCCCTGGGAAATGCTCAGGTTTATTCCTGCATTTAGATATAATTGCTGAAGCTATTAATACATTATCTTCGAAATCTGAACCAGTTAATAAACTGCTGCATTTTCTAGTATTACACTGCATGCGTTTTAATATTTGGCTGAAAGCAAAGCACATAGCAGGGATTCATAATAACATAGCTGACGCTTTATCTCGTTTGCAGTTCGAGAAGTTTCGGGACTTGGCTCTGTCGGAGGATCAGTGTGGCACCCCTTGCCCAGATTTAGTCTGGGGCTTAATTTGGAGCTGATACTTTCTAACCTCAAAAACTCAGTATCAAGGAAGACTTGGCTGGTCTATCGTCTTTCCTGGTCCAGATGGTGTTCATTTTGTCATGAGTTGAGCTTGGATGCCTTAGATGTGACCCCTTATGTCTCCCTGGCGTTCGTGTCTAAGTTGATTCAGTCGAAACTCAGTCCTGCTTCAATAAACAAGATAATAGCAGGTGTGTCATTTTTTCTAAAATTTGCAGGTTTGCCAGCTTTAACTTATTTCTTTCAGGTCAGTCAAGTGCTCAAGTTTTTTCGGAGGTCCAGACCTACTCGCGATAATAGGCGCCCCATTTCGGTTACCTTGTTGGTAGACCTTCTCGAGGTATTGGAGACGCTTTGTTTTTCAGAGTTCGAGCTCTTGCTTTTCAGAGCTGCCTTTTCAATTGCTTTTTTTTTTAGCCCTGAGGGTTGGGGAATTTACAGCAGTGAATAAAAGGCCTAGCTCTTTTCTTCATTTTTCTCATGTTTCTTTAGGTGAGGGGTTCCTGAACCTTTTCCTTTGCTGGTCAAAAACCCTGCCTATAGGTAAAGGCCATTGGGTCTCTCTCGCCAACTCCACTAATCCTGTAATATGCCCGGTCTCACATGTTTCCAGGTATCTTTCAAGTAGACCTACTTCTAATGATTCTTTCTTTATTCATCAGGACCTGTCTTCCTTAACTAGATACCAGTTTTCAGCTGTCTTAGCTTCCTGTTTTAAATGCCTGAATCTTCCGGGCTTTTGCTTCTCATCCCATTCGTTTAGGATTGGAGTGGCTACTACAGCTAATTCACTGGGTTTCTCTGCAGATGTTTTGAAAAAGCTAGGCCATTGGGACAATGATGGGTACAAAACATATGTCAGCCCCGATCTACTAACGTTGTTATTTTATTATTTAGATTCTCCCAAATCCAATATCTGGATTGCAGGACATTCTTATGTTTTCTGGGCTGCTAAACATGCCAGAACTAGGACCTACTCCTCTAATCTAGGTCTGAATGCTAATGAATTCTCAGTTTTTTGGTCAGGCATTAGGGGTTTAAGATGGCGGAACCTGAAAGTCCACTTGATTCACTTGTCTAGCATCTGGCTCTCTCCCCAAGTTTTAGTTATCCATGCAGGGGCTTATGATCTAGGGAAGGTCAAGACTTGGGATCTGGTCTGAGAAAAAAAAGAGACCTTTATTCTATTAGGCTTATGTTTCCATCTGCCATATTGGCATTCTCTGAGATGATCCCTAGGCCTATCTGGTCTCCCTCTGGTAGCTTATTCTATGTGGATAGGATTAGGAGATGCCTCAATAGGACCATTCATAACTTTCTACTTTCGTCTGGTGGAGTATTATTTTGCCACGCAGAATTGGAAGGTTTTGTTCCGGGTTTATTTTGCACTGATTTGGTGCATTAATCCGCAATAGGCCTGTACATATTTAATATGGGCCTGCAAAATTTAATCGAAACAGCCACGGTGTTGGGGGGCCCCAGCCAGTAGCTTCTCTTCTGGCTTCAGCCGGTGGGGAGTAGTCGTCCAGCATTGTCTGGATGTCCACCGTGTAATTTTGATTAATGTATTTTAGCCATTATGGCTTCATATTTCATTTAAATTTTGAGTTATTATCAGGTTACCCCTTGGATAACACCGTGGCCATTAATTAAATTGCCAAAATAAATAATTATTTGTGGAAATTATCTGATGTCTGTGTCTCTTTTTTCTGATATCCCTTTGTGCTAGCCCATGAAAGGTCATAACAATATGCTGGGCCCTCATGGGATCGCTCAAAATCGTCTGCAGATCTCTTCTTCCTGTTCTCTATTTACAGGTTGCCATTGGTTGCAGCAGAGGTATCCCTGGGCAGCAACAGCCATGGGATTGGTTGACGGTAACAAGCAGGCGATTGGACACAATTGGCGGGTGTAAAGCCTGCGCGGAGGGAGCAGATAAAAGGGAGCTGAGGACCGTTACTGACTGTTTGGACCAGACCGCGACTCTCACCCACCCTCCCTATTTCTGAGAAGTCATGGTGTTGTTCAGTGGGGGAGTAGTCGTCCAGCATTGTCTGGATGGACACCGTGTAATTTTGATTAATGTACTTTAGCCAGGATGGCTTCATATTTTATTAAAATTTTGAGTTATCAGGTTACCCCTTAGATAACCCCGAAGCCATTAATTAAATTGCCAAAATAAATAATTATTTGTGGAAATTAGCTGATGTCTGTGTCTCTTTTTTCTGATATCCCTTTGGGATAGCCCAAGGGCAGTTCTCAGAAATCTGGCTGCAGCCAACAAAAGATCTGCCCTTGTAACATACCGGTAATATGAAAGTTCAGTTACAACAAAGCTTTTATTTCCTATGTAATACAGCTTAGCTGTAAATGTACATTATGTATATAAGATCCCAAACATAGAGAGAGATTGCAGAGTTTTGTGGGGAGGGAGATGAATATCTTCATCACCTGACATCCCCCGAACATGCCACCTAGTTCAGCTTTGTGTTACCTGCTTTCCACTGTACAATGAATGAACAACTGGATAAGAGGAGTGGAGATGGAGATGTAGGTGGGCCTCAAAACATTAAGGCAATAAATTTGCCTGACTATCTAGAATTAAATTAAAAGCAGGGTGCTTTGTGGGAATCACGAATAAATCAACGCAAGAGCTGTGCCTCAATCTCTCTCTCTGCACAGTACACAGCCCTAAAACATAACTTTTATTCATACACAGCTAAAAATAACATATGTTGGCTAATTATATATTTTTTTTTAAAAATCATGAACCTGCAGGTGGAAGTAGGGGGTTAAAAAATCTATTAAGAGTATTCAAAATGAGTTTTCCAAGAAGAGAAGCATTCTTCCCTTATGTCCAAAAACTGATCATACTACTGTACTGAGTGCTTCTCACACCAGACCATTTTTCAGTTTTACCCTGTGTCTCTTGATAAAATAAAGCACATCATAATGTGAGCAATCCAACCTCAAAACTCAACATGTTTCACCCATAGAAAGGGCTTCATCGGGAGTGAAAAAAAGTGTAATTTTAAATTTAAAAATGTGCTCAAACACAAAACATGTGCAATGAAGGCTGTCGTCATCTATAACTCTTATTTATATATTTTAATCACCAATAAAGGGCAAGCAGGAATCCAGTTTCCATCATGCTAAGAGAGTTCCCCCCAGTGGTCAGTTGGCAAGCTTCTATTGATTGTATCAATTGTGCCATACATAACTTTAGCACGCATAATTAAATAGTGATTGCACCACACATCGTTGCAAATGTCAAAGCGGAGCAATAATTCTAGCACCAGACATCCTGTGAAACTCTAAATTGGTAACCTGTAAAGGCTTCTATGGCACTGTTCTACAGGCATACATGGTTTTGAAGTGTGACATGTTAGGGGCAGTATCTATCTACTTGGCGTAAGATCATCTTTAATATTTTATCAAGAAATTGGGTATTATATTGTGATTGTATTCACTAAAATTCAACAAAGTGTATTTTCTCAAAAAACTTGCGTTTGAAAAACCATAACACAAACACCATTGCAACACTCACCATTTTATTCTCTAGAGCCTCTGCTTAAAAATATATATAACGTTTGGGGTTCTAAGTAATTTTCTTGCAAATAAATGTTGGTTTTTACATGTATGTGAGAAGTGTCAGAGTTGACCTGATATTGAAGTAAAAAACGGGGGTACAATCTGACTTCACAGCAGCAAGGGTATTAAGGATGCACTTCAGACACATGAAGCAGCCACAAGCTCAGTCCAACTCATTTCTATTGTAACAGTTCTTAGAACAAGTCCCAGGAATCAAAAACGTCTCAGTTTGTCAATCAACATTTCCATTTTGAGTGGCAGTGAGCCTTTGTGTGCCCAGTAGGAGGAATGCTCTTGTAATTCCCAGAGGTGGTAAGCGGTTGGTGCACTGGCTAGTGGTGCCCTCCTAGCACCCAAGCAAACATATGATAAAGGCTACAAGCCGAAAGGCATAAGTCCTGTATTATTTTGTACTATACCTGAATTAATAAACAAATTCATTGTGGAAAATCGAGCTGCTGGCTTTCTTTCCCATATACTTTTCTCTCCTGTCTCCTATCTTCCCATCAGTCAGAATGAACTACCTCAGCTAAAAAGAATTTAAAGAAGAATCCTTCTTACAGGGGTAACAAAGTGACCCCACCCTACAGCAAGGTGACAAGAGAAGCTGAAAAGCTGAGCCAAATAACTAATTTACAACATAGAAGAACAGAGTAACAAATCCTTTGGTATTACAATGTAGCACCCTCCTAGATAGGTGCTAGGTTAGATAAATTTAGTTCTGGGCTCACTGTATGCAATGTGGATGCATGTGATTATTTAAGTCTGTTCTGTGTTTCACAGGCTGCAGATTTGACTGCTTCTCCTACAAACCAGAACTTTCTAGGTGGTTCTGGAAATAGGCGTGGAGCACGGCAAATGGGCAACATTAATACTTATACTGTCTCGGCCAATCCCTGTAGGAGACAGCACAAATGATTGCTGGGAATGTGTATAAATAGTCTGAGACCTGGAATAGAAGTGTCTTGACCATGAGGAGGAGATCATAGACTAGGGAGGCTGATTGTCCACTGGGGGAACCTGCCATTTGTCTGATGTTCATTAAGGTCCCAGCTGGACTAACTGGGGAGGCTTACTTTGCTGAAATTTGAAAAATACAGAAAAGTAGGGTTTGGGACTGTACATATACCTCTATTAAATGCACCTGTTACTGTAATGTATTTTGTTGTTAGCAATATGTGCTTTCTTTTAGATTGCAATAAATAAAAGACAAATCTTTTTAGATAAACCTTTGTATCTATTTTTCCCATAGTGACTATAGAGGTATATGTAAAGTCCCAAATCCTACTTTTCTGTGCTTTTCAAATACGTTACCGGGATGATACGCCCATGTCACCCTCATTAGTTGAATGAAATTCCATTCCACAAACCCATACTCTCGATATCTTGCTTTGCTGAAAGTTGCTGAAGCTGACTGAGGGGCTGTCGTGGCAATGGGCAGCAGCTCACCAATGTTCTACATGTGTGCAGAGGAGGAAACCCTCTGTAAAGTTCTATCCCAAAAAGTTGCTCAAGTTTTTTTTTCAAGTTCTAATGTGTTAAACTGAACTATTGCTTCAGTAAGAAAGGGGGGGGGGGGGGCAACCACCTTATCCCAAATCCTTTACCTCATATCCTTATAACTAAGGGATTGGGTACTTCGGCACATGTTCAGATGTCAAGCTGAAGTCTGGGTGAGTCATTGCTGTGATGGTGGGCAATGGCTTACCACAAGAAGTATACCCAGGGGGATGAAACCCTTGTGAAATGTTGTTCTTCAGTTTCTTTGTGAACTGTTGCCCAATATAGGGGGCAACCCTTGTTATTTCCTCAGGAGAACGCTCCTGTTGTTCAACTACATGAGCTGTTGCCTTACTGATGGGTAATGGCTCACTGAAGGAGACTTTGGGGTTAATTTAAGTGCGGTTGCTCTAGATCTGAGGGGAACAGCCAAGAAAAATAAAAAAAAAGCATTTTTGCTAGCACATGATTGGATGATAGAAATCCGCAGATTTTTCCCTCTTTTCAGAGCTTTCCCTCAGATCTAGCGCAACTGCACTTACAGTGCACAGTATATTTGCCTTTAGTAAATCAACCTCTGTGTTTCACTCTGCGAGGGAAAGGATCCCTTGCAAGAAGTTTTCAAGTGGTGCTCTACAAATGTCTGCCCTTGGTAAAGACAGTACTGCTCTATCCTTTGCAAGAGGAGTTTGTGCTCCTGATGTGTCAGGAAAGGGGCTCCTGCTGATGTCAGTTGAGCTGGACTTAATGCTCTCTTCGTGGGTCTTATGGACTTTAGTTAGCAGAGCCAAGACTCATGTCCTTTCAAAGAACTTTTGTGATTTCTAGTGCTATATTTGTCCCTGGCTATGGAGTAGCACTGCCATGTAGATAATGTATTATAATTAGTGTAAATAGCTGAAGATAGATAGGATGTATCTTTCTGCTTTGTTTTACAGGGCTCTGGAGGACTCTACGTGGCAATATTCCTACTTCTGCCGTATATTATTTGCTCATTTGCAGTAGAAACTTTGGTGTGCTTTTATGCCCACTAGGGGTGTATGGTATACTAAGGTCACTAGGTGGCATGGTTATAGCTAAGAGTAGAATATAGTCTTTAAGTAAGAATGTTTGGTTAAGTAATAGTGAACTTTAGACTCTAAAGTAAGCTGTACATGTTTGCACTAGCCCATTGCTAAGGATGTAGTGTTTAGGAATGTAGGATATTAGAGTTTGTGATTTTTTTTTTTGGAGAATTATCCTCACGGGGATAGTTCTTCAACCACTGTACAACTTATAGTTTGGTAGGATGTATGCACTAACTCTGTTTTCTTTTAGGTGAAGACCATGATATTTTGGCCAAAGTACTAACCTTTGACCTCTTCAATGTAAATATTGGTGTATTTAGATAGTAATAAGAAATGAATTAGGATAAGCTGAAAATATGAGTGTAATATTTACTGGATAGAGAAATGTACGATTGCTTGACATTAATTAGTATGCCACCTTACCCCTTCTTGTTTTTGGTGGGGGTTGCAACCATATTTTGTATGCTGATAAGCATATTCATTAGCGGTAGGGCTCTACCAGATAGCCTGTGTAAGTATAGTGTATATATTTTGTGTTAAGAGAAATTTTGTACTACAACTTTTATACTGTAACTAAATTGTTTATTGCCAATATGTGGAATGCCACATGGCTTTTGTTAATTGTTAACCACCCTTTACCCCTTCCTTGTTAGTGAGACACTCCATTTTTTTAAGTACTTTTTGACAAGAGCTGTCAAGCTCAGGCCAATGAGGACATGGCCTATTTTTGGTGGGGGTGAATGTGGCACCCTTCTAGATAGGTCTTAGGTTAAGTAAATGTATTTCTGGGCTCACTGTAATAAGTGTGGCTGCATGTGTGGTATTAGGTCTGTTCTGTATTTCACAGGCTGTAGATTTGACTGCTTCCCCTGCAAACCATAACTCCCTGGGTGGTTCTGGAACATAGGCAGCATGAATATTTATACTGTCTTGGCCAGTCCTTGTGGGAGACTGCACAGGTGATTGTCGGGAAGGTGTATAAATAGTATAAGATCTGGAACAGAAGTGTCTTCAGGAGATCACAGCCTAGGGGGCTGATTGCCCCCTGGGCAAACCTGCCATGTGTCTACTGTTCACTAAGGTCCCAGCTGGGCTAGCTAAGGAGGCTTACTTTGCAGAAAGTTGCTGAAGCTGGCTGACAGGCTGTCGTCTGAAGATCTGGTCTGGTATCACTGGGAATAGGTGTCTGGAAGATATTGGAAGAAGGCAACCAATCATCCCAGGACATTAGTGAGTACAGACTGGTGTGAGAGATCCTAGAGACTGTGTGCTGTTGCCACCCCTCTGGTGATATAGAGTCAGCTGTGTTTAAGGGGACATTGTTTCTGGTGTCCTGAAGAGTTTTAGTCTATTTCATTTTTAGTGAAAGGTCTCTGCTCAGATTTCTCAAGTTGTTACTACAAGGCTCAGTCCACCATTTACTTGTGCAAGGACTTGGCTCATAGTTCTACATAAGAAAGAGTGTCCTCCTTATTTGTACATAGTTTGGAGTGTCCTATACAGTTCCCTATCCCTATCCAAGTTACCCAAAAATTAAAACACCAAAAAGAGAATACCCATGGACCGTTCATTGAGCAACGGGAGTGACCGTATGCCTGGATGCTGGGCAGCTACTGGGAAAAGAATCATGGGCATCTTTCCAGTGGCTCCTATGGGGTTATTGCTACAACAAAAATACTACTTCCCCATGATTTACAGAAAACAGAAAAAATAATAATAACAAAAATACAGAAAAAACTAGTACGAAAGCGGGGAGACCAAATCTTTTTTTTTTTTTGGGGGGGGGCAGGTAGCTACATATATGTTTAGTTCCTTGGTTTTGTTGGAAATAAATACTGGTAGTAAAAAAGTAGAAAAAAATCCCAATGCCACATTTATTTCATTTGTACACCCCCATTTTATATTTACACCAGAATAAGTGTGCTGATTAAAATATCACATTAATGTAACTTTTATGTAAGGTAGTAGAATGGTAAAGTTCAAAGTGACCCTATCTATTTAACTTTAGGAGAGTTTTATTCCCCTTTTGACGCTACAATGCAACACACACAGTAAAAAAAAAACAGTGTACATACATTTTTTGCATATTTAAGTTATGTAAACATTCATTGCTTACACAGTAAATGCAAATACCATACAGATAATCCAATATTCTTGTTGCAACTTTAGGAAAGAATATTTTTATGGTATATAAAAATATATACAGTATATGAATTGTGTATACATTTAAGGGGGTAATCCATGCTGTTTATTTATTCATTTTTTACAGTATCCCTGCTGTCTGTTTACATTAATCAGTCAGTCAGGATTCCCCGACTGATAGCTACATGTGCTAAGTGGGGCTTTATTACTGGTTGGTAGGATCTGCTGACTCCAAAACAACCTGGAAACTCGTCCAAACACCCATTCTCTATAAACTCTAACAGTGCAGAAGTCTCCCCTATACTATTTCCCCTGCTGGTCAAATGTTCTTAGCCAATAGTGTTAGGCTATTTTATCTATTGGTGAATGCTAACTATCATGGTTGAATGGCTATTTTGTTCTTAGAATCAACTGTTAGGAAATGTTACATTTACTTGGCAAAAGGCAACAAAGAAACCATTTCATACATATTACAAACATTATGGGCATTATTCATTACACATGTACAAATATTAAGACATTTGCAAAGCTAATTGTTTTATTTTAAATAGACCAAGTAGCACGCCAATGCAGCTTGATTAATCAGGCCCTATTTATCTTACAGTCTTGTGGATTCAGTTTTGTTAATAGTGGGTGATATAACCCATTATTAAAACATCATGGAAGTGTAGCACCCTCTGCAACTAGTGTAGGTAAATTGTGTAGTGTGCAACTAGTGTAGGTAAATTCATTCTATTGACTCATGCTAGTTGTGTGAGTAATTGGGTCAGCTTACTTCAGGTCAGGCTGGAGGGCTCTGCAGGGTAGGTCATGGTACCTCCCCCTGGTCCTAGAAGCTTTGAGAAGCTTCTGGAAGTTAGTGAGGGTGTAGGGTAGGAGGTCCTGATCTACTTACTTGAGGGAATCTGGCCAATCCCCAGGAAGAAGGAACTGGCAGGGAGGCTAGGTCAGCCCTTAAATACGGTGGAGCCTAAGCAGCAGGGGAATCGAGTGGAAGATGGAGTGCTGGGGTTGCTGCGGTGTGACCTGGGAGGGGAACCCCAGGTCTGGGGGCTCTGCCTCCAGGCTGTAGCTGAGGAAAGGAAGGAGAGGAAGCCTAAGAGAGGGATCAACATTACCTTTGGGTCTTTTGCAAAACACATCCAGGCTGGCATGGAAGATCTGATCAATTGGAGGCCTGAACAGGATCCTTGCCCAGTGCAGCAGGGAGCAAAGGACAGTATGAGTACCTCAGCACACCCAGGGTCATACAAGGGGATTGACTGCCTGACGTAAAATACTATCCAGGGACAGCGTTGTGCTAAATACCAATCCCTCGTCCTGGGGTGTTCTTCAGAAGCAGCCAGGTGGGCTAGTAATATCTACAAGCATCAGAACTGTGTCATGTTCTACTGAGGAGACGCTATACTCCTGCATACAGTTTAGGACTTTGTGCTATTTCATTAAAGGGGACTGAGAGCTGCTAGTTCATAAGAAAGTTGCCACTGATCTATAGAGACTGTGTTTATTATGGAAGGAGTACAGTCCAGGATATTCTTTTTTTTGTACATAGAGAAGGAAGTTTGTCCTCATCTGTTGTTCTTCAAGTCAAGTTGGACATCCCATAATCCCTATACCCTTTCCAAGTTGTTTTCCCCAATAAAACAACAAAAGCAAGCTCATGGACTAATTTCTTGTGTCTGGATACAAGTTGGAAATGTGTGTTGCCTGGCTGTGCAGGAAGAGGAGGGACCAGTAACCAGCGGCTCCTGTGGGGGTAGCGCTACAGAAGCAAAGAAGAAGGAAATTGTGAGGTAAATGGTTTCTTTTTAATATCATGTTTTCAATAATCTGGAATACAATGCAGTGTTTAGCTCTTTTGTTTTCATCTTATGGAACTGAGCTGCACCTAAATGCATTGGAGCAAGTTGTAATGATGCCTCCTTTGGCGACTGTTCACACAAACCACAAATGTATATATGTGCTGTATGCTGGCCTGGTAGTAGTCCGTGTCATCATGGGCCAAGGTCTGCTATAGCCATCAAACAAAGAGACAGACAATTTACTAAAATATTTGAAAATGTTTGCACAATAAATTGTGTGAATATTCAGTCAATTGTCCAATCATATGCAGATGAAATACATAAAAATAGATTTTTCTTTTCACGTGATCTGATAACTGAAGTAAATCTTCATACAATTTAACTCCTTGCCAAGTAAATAAGCCTCAGTATGACAGATTTCTGAGATAACAAGAATTCTGATATATGAAGGGTAATTATCCTATTATCTTATATGAGAATGTTCACATTTTAAAATGTGTTAAGATTCAAGAACACATATATAAAATAAGACTTTAAATAAAGCATTAAGAAAATGCAGACACCAATGTTAATTATATAAAAATTTTAATAATGGGCCATATATTATTTACAGAGACATTATAAAACAGATTTTCAAGTATGTACAAAGAATTATGTTTTATACCAGACTACGGTAACATCTGGAGTATGCCATTAACAAAAAGTCATGTCTACAAACCCATGTCAAAATGTTTCATGATGGAGCTCTGTTCCTAAGGACTGGGTTGTGAATGGACAAGCTAAAGAAGAAACAACATGATACTCACTTTTCCATGGGTTAGCAAGTCTCATTTTCATTTTCTTCAGCAGATACAGGTCATCTGCTCCCTGAAACGTATAGGTTTTTCAGGTAGCATGTCTCCTACCATGTGCTGTTCCTTCCCCTGGCTGCTACATCAGTACTATCAGTACATCAGTACTATGTCCTGTTCAGCTGGAGGAACCAAAATTCAATGCGGGGGACACAGCATACAATGCACTTCAAAGTGTTGGATAGAAGCAGTAATGGTATCTCTTGAAGAAAACAAAGATGTGACTTGCCATCCCCCAGATATCTGTATGTTGATCTTCTTCAGGCTACCCAAATTGTATGTGACAGACAGGGTCACATTAACATATGCCGACTCTGGGTCTAAAATCACATTGAACTGTTAAAGCTTGCATACATGACTTCATTTTTTTTAAATTCAGCCTGCTGGCTGAACAAAAAAACTGAACCGATCCCCATCCACACATTTGAGATGGATAGGGGAATCCTCCTGTGTCGTTGTATTCTGACAGCTAGGAGTCGGCTGGACTCCTTGACTGTCAGAATACATTGATCCGTGTGTGGGTAGGTGAGGGTGACAGTGTGGTCATCACATCCTTCATGTTTCCCATTAAATTGTTTGGCACCAAGTACTGGGTCATATAAGAGGCCTACCTGGGGGTGGGTTCTTCTGGGCACCTTGAACAGGGTCATTAAACATGGGGTACCTTTGCTTTGTGCTGTTTTCATCACTGCCCTGGGACAAGGCCGAGGCTGCCGTGGGGGAATACTAAACCTTAAGGCGGAGCTTTACACTTAGAGAATACACTGAATACACTGGCAGTGTAACTGTTCTCCTGTTAACTCTCAGTTCCCTGTGACAATGTACACCTTCACCATCACTTGCATTTTGGAGGGGTACACTAAGCCATTGTCCACATCCACCTGTCCAGCGTTTTCCACTACAATTCCCCAGTAGCAGAGTGGGCCCTGCTGGAACCTTCCGTACCTCTGTACAGGATGGGGACCTCTGCAGTGCAATTCTCTCCCATTGCTCTGGGAGACAGACTGCTGGCAGAAGAAGTGCTAACAACATCTCCCTCGCTGCTAACTGCTAGAGGCTGTGCCACCTCTATCAGGCTGCTCGTTACACTTCTGTTACTCTTGGTAACTACCGTATTTATTGGCGCATAACACGCACAAGCGTATAACACGCACATTCATTTTAAGAGGGAAGTTTCATGAAAAAACTTAAGTTTTAAATAAGGAACTTTAAAGCAAAATAAGGGTCAGTGCCCATCTGCAGCCTCACCATTGCCATCAATGCAGCCTGATCAATGCCCATCTGCAGCCTCACAAGTGCCAGCAATGCAGCCTCATCAGTCCACATCAATGCAGCCTCACTATTGCCATCAATGCAGCAGCCTCACCATTGCCATCAATGCAGCAGCCTCACCATTGCCATAAGTGCAGCCTGATCAATGCCTATCTGCAGCCTAGAGGGGACAGGGAGGGGTCGGGATGAGCGCCGACAGATTAAGTACAGTGAGAATCTCCTATGATAGACAGAACAGTGGTCCAATGGTGGCCCAGTAGACAGGACTTCCTATTACAGAGGCGGCCAAGTAAACAGGAGATTCTCACTGTATGTAATCTGACGGCGCTCGTCCCGCCCCCCCTCCCTGTTCCCTCCGAGATATAAATAGTTAAATAAGTTAAAATTGAAGTATTGGCGAATAACACGCACACGCTATTTGCACCCGATTTTCATGGTGAAAAAGTGAGTGTTATACACCAATAAATACAGTACTTGTGTCTTCACACTATTTCACTCCATACTGATGTCTTCCTACCCCAATATGTTAAGATCAACTGGCTAACTGTGTGTGCCACTTACTTACAATACACCTCTCTAATAACTTCAGAATAGGCGAGGACAACACTTCAATACTTTACTTATATAAAATGCAAAAATAGACATTTCACAGTCCAACAGATAAAGGCATTATTCATTCTTAATTCCCTAACTATAACTACAGGCTGAGTGCTGCCCCGGCATAACTGGAAAAGTGCAGTCCAGCAATCATAGTATTTCTTAGGCTCTCTCACGCAAGTGCAAGTCCTTCGGAGGTAAATTCCAGGGCTGGTGTCTTCAAGGTGAACACCAAGTTAAGAGTCTCTACATTGGGCAACAGTCCACCGTATCCTTCTGCTATCCCTTACAGGTCTCACAACCCACAGCTGCACTGGAACTCTCAGGACTTACACTTCCTCACTCTCTCTCCACCCCCCCCAAACTGAACCACTGATCCAATTTATATCACACAGGACAAGTGGGCTGGACTCAGGCAGGAATCTGCCAAAAAGACCAAGAAATCCAGAAGACCAGACATGGCATTAACTCGTACCCTCCCAGCCAGGACAGCACCCAACTATCTGTTATCAGCTTGCCCCCAAGAACTATTGGAAACAGACTTTTCCAGCAAGTCTGTTTGTGAGCAGTCAATCAGTAGATTAACTGCTCTCAAACTTTTCGAATATTACAGATTTAATTCTCTTGCCTCACCTTCTTATTTGTTAAAATGAACAGTTGCATAGTCTCACTTTATACTTCCACTTGGATATATTATTACTTTAACACAAGCGGTATGTGGTGGCTAATCACAAAGCATTCTTGTCTTGCAGTGTTGTGGTCATGTGTTTGATTGCTACCTGGTAATCCATCTGCATGGAGTTTTATGCTCTTAAACAATGGTCCTAGTGCATGTGTTTATGCATCTACTGGAATGTTATAGATACATAATGTGAATGTATTTGAAGAGGAGGAGCCAGAAGCACTGGCAGAGGACCCCAATAGAAAAGGAACGTGGCTGCTCTGTGCAAAACCGTTGCACAGAGGAGGCAAGTATGACACATTTATTATTTTATTAAAAAAAAGGAACCTTTAGTATCACTTTAATGGTGGAATGTTAGCTTATTTACAATATTTAGAATCAGATCTCCGATTTTCTTTAGATGTTCATGGCGTATCAGTAAGATTTAACCTGAGAATTTTTTTTTGGATTTTTGCATGAATGATCTATAAAATGTGCTTTAACTTTAAATAATAAGAAACAGAGTCTTCTAACCACATTCAACATGTTGCAGTACATACCCATTCCAGGGGAATTTATCTAAGCCTCCATGGTGTTTTGTAAAACACTGTATTGTCCTACCCTCTGCTATTAATATTGCAGATAGAGACTCTGTTGATAGAGAGCAGAAGTCCCAGCCCGACTATCAGAAGCCAATCAAGAGGGCCCCTAGCTGAATATTTAATGTTAGACAATTTGTGGTCTGGATACGCAACAAACAAAAGAGAAAAAACTTTAATTGAATGAATATGATTTTGTATCAACTTTGAATAGTTACAACATAACAAAAGGGAAACAGAAATGGCGTTCATTGTAGGTTTCCACAGTGGAAGTCAAACAAACAGAATTGCCTGTCTTTACCCAGGTTAAGACCACCTGAATGTTCAAGACCAATGCTAGAACAATGTTCTCGAGACAGGTAAACAAAAGTTGTACTTTTTGGTCAACATATAGAATTATGGCTAGTGATAATGCATGCATACTTGCACGCAAACATCAAAACTTCATTTCATCTCACCAAATGAAAAATCATTGGGAGTCTAAAGTCTTTATTGTTCAAGCAAGGCAAAAGACACACAACGTGTTTTCTTCAGGGCTGGGTAAAATGGCAGAATGTTAAAAGTATTTAAATGTAAAGCCCTGTACACACAGGCCGAATATTGGGCGATATCAGCCAGTTCAATAGAAGCCGGACGACATTCGGCCCCCTGTTTACGGCTCCCCCGGTTCCACAAAAGCCAGCCAAACGTCTGTCAAAGAGGCATGACCGAAAAAGGTCTGCCAATCGGCATCAATTATACCAAGGGGGTAGGGGGGACTCCTGTCAAAACACAATAGCAGCTCATCGGGGAGACCACTGTATCAACATCGAATTGTTAGTACCGGATCTCCTCCTGAGCTCTCTTTTTTTTCGTTCAGCCCACTGGGTCGAACAGAAAAAAAAAAGATGTGTGTACATGGCTTACCCTAATGCATTCTATGCACAAAGGTGAAAATCCTTTTGTGATGCAGCTGCCCCCCAAAGCCCCCCTTTTACTTACCTGAACCTGATATTTCCAGCGGCGGGGACGAGCACAGCAGCTCCAGCCGCTGTCGAAGGTCTTCGTTGGATAGATTGATAGCAGCGGGAGCCAATGGCTCCCGCTGCTGTCAATCAAACCCAGTGACGCGGGAGCCGGGGGGTGGGGGCCGAGTCCTTCTGTCTGTGTCAATGGACGCAGCAGCAGGACCTGTGAGCGCACCCACACGAGTGCCCCCAGGGAGAGCAGCTCTCCCTGGGGGCACTCGAGAAGAAGAGGAGCCAGGAGAGCTGCAGGAGGACCCCAGAAGAGGAGGATCAGGGCCACTCTGTGCAAAATCACTGCACAGAGGAGGTAAGTATAGGCATGTTTGTTATTTATTTATTTATTTTTTAAACAAACCTTTACAATCATTTTAAGACTCCTTAGCAGGCTGAAGTGGAAGTAGAAGATGTTATAAACAACAGTCAGTGCTGGTGTTCACAATAGAAGTGGCAATATAAACTGTTCTGTACACTCAGGATACAGCATGTGTCAGAGAGCTTGCAGAACAGCACATGTTGGACCTCCCACTTCTAACTCCAGTAATCCTTTGAATAAGAAAGCTAAAAAGATTGAATGAATTGTTTATTCAGGGCAAAGTGTCAGGCTCTTGTTGGGGTACCCCCACTCACTAAAAATTACCTCCCACACTTCTACCAGGACCCTAAGTATAATCCCTGTGTAAAGTTGATTTCAGAGCTTAATGATGTTCCATTTTCCCCCATATGATAGTGTACGGGCCTGACTGACCACTACATCCTGGGAAGAAGAGGGGACAGTCGGAATATTCCACCCTGGAAGTACCAAGTTATCCGAAGGGCTAAGACAGATGAATGGAATGGTGGAATGGCTGGGGAGCATGGCAAGGGTGAGTATCAGACGGTGGCATAAAATGTCCTAAATAAGAGCCTGTTTCTCTTTAAACTATATAAGGAAGCATATACTAATCTTTCATACGTATACCCACACAATCATGATTTATCTTGCTTTTCTTTAACTACTTCAGCCCCGGAAGTTTTACCACCCTTCATGACCAGGCCATTTTTTGCGATACGGCACTGCGTTACTTTAACTGACAATTGCGCAGTCGTGCAACGCTGTACACAAATTTGATCACTTCTGCATTATTTTTTTTTCCGCAATTTAAACAAATAAGACATAATTTTGAAAACCAATATTTTTTACTTTATGCTATAAAACTTATCCAATAAAAAAATGTAAAAAATTGTAATCATTTTAGGCCAATATGTATTCTGCTACATATTTTTGGTAAAAAAAATCCTAATAAGCGTACATTGATTGGTTTGCGCAAAAGTTATATCGTCTACAAACTAGGGGATGTTTTTATGGAATATTTATTTATTTATTTATACTAGTAATGGCGGCGATCAGCGATTTTTAGCGGGACTGCAACATTGTGGCTATATACAGCTGCTTCCAGTCTATTCATTAAGACCCGTTGATTCACCGGGGTGTACACGTCTATCGAGGTCTCTGTATGCGCTAACTGCACATTGAAGTTAAAAACGATATCAAATGCCGCCGGTCATCATCTAATCTATATTTCGCTATGTTGGTAATGCACAATCTCTGCCTCTGTTCTTACCACATCCTATTTCTATTATTCACTAGGGAGCAACCACTTTGAATCCTCACCTAATTTTTGGACAGGCTGTGGCCAATGCTGCAGTTTCAATCGCTAGTATTGATCGTGCTAGCAAAGTACCCCTCTGCTTCAACCCCCCGTTGTTTGTACCAAACATCATTGTTTATAGGCCTTTTGAATTACTGGTAAGCACCTTACTACAACTCTATTATGTGGTTTGTTTACTGCTTTATAAACTGTTTAGCATGTAACAAACAGATTTATATATAGATATCCATTTATATCTATTGGATAAAACTAAACAGTTTGCAAACATGCAAAGGTCCTATTACTACCATTTTTGCATTTCTTTCTTTTTTAGAATTATATCAATATCCCATTAGTGAGGACTATTTGCTTGACGTATTCCATACTTTATCCTCACAATCTATTATACAAATCTACATACTGTGTGAGTATCTATTTCCTTAAAGATATATTTTTTATATGCTATGCTGATTTATCATTCTTTTGTATGGGTTGATGACCACGGATTTAAATGATTGTGTCTCTTTATTAACACCATGTTTTATATGTTGGATGATACATTTTCTATATGTATATTTGTTCTATGTTATGTTTTCTATATATTTACTAGATTTGTAGCTCCTGAAGAAGCGCTGTTAGGCGCACAACATGTTGAGCAAATAGTTCTCTTGTGACCCTCGTTTGGACTCAATCACTCCATGCACCTTACTTATGCTGAATAGTGTTACTGGTTACAATCTGCTACAATCACTTGTTGTTTTTCTTTAACTATGATTGAAGTGTTTTTTGAGTCCCTAGGTTCAAAAATTTTATGTCATCTGTTATGACGTGTGTTTCTTTTTCTTTTTATGTGTTGTAGATAAGATTTTTAACTTTTTCCAATTAAATAAATTTTCATATTTTTACTCTAACATATGTGCCTACAAAGTCCATTCTTGTAAATTTCATAGTTTTTTTCCATTGTGGCAGATAAATCGGACACCTAAACACAAGATCTCCATCTTCTTCCTTCACAGAACGGCAATCTGCCTTTTTTACATAGGCAGACCGGCATTCTGCCTCTTCTGTGAACGATCCGTGGGTCCCGGCGGCCATTGCAACCGTCGGACCCACTGATTGGCTCCCGCTGTGTCCAATCACAGTGGGAGTGGGTTGCCGGCGAGACGCGCGTACATGCCTCAGACCCACTGTACGAAATCATGTATCTTTACGTGATTTTGCGCAGAAGGGCTGCCTTGCGGCAGTATTACTGCGTGGGGTGGACCTTAAGTGGTTAAATAATTTTAAATATATACGACAATGTTCAATTTTGTGTATGCTGGTATGGCCTAGATCAGTGTTTCTCAACATTTGTTCAGTCAAGGCACCCTTTAAAATTATGAACAGTTTTGAGGCGCCCCATTCTAAAATGTAAAAACTATTCTAATAGTTTTACATAACACAGCAACATCAATACATGTAGGACACCCAACGTTAAAGGTGATCTATTCTTCCAAAGCAAATACACTTTTGCAAACTGGTACTGACTAGTATTCCAGTGTTTCTCTTCTCCCTCAGTTTTTCTCCTTCACTTCACTAATGGGACCCCAAAGCTGATGGTGAGAGGGAAGGGAGGGTCTAACAAGGATGCTATGCAGGCAACTGACATCCTCCTTATCAACTGATTATGTCATTGGTAGTTAGGAGGTTGGCATGGTGTAAATGAAAACCCGTGGCTTTGTGTAACCAAAAGGCAGGTTTCATCCACCAACTGGCTTGTATACAATTTTAGGGCAATTTGTAGGCATTTTGCCAAGGCACCTCTGAAGAAACCTCAAGGCACCATGGTTGAAAAAGGCTGGCCTAGATGAATAACAGTTGACATTTTATGAGCCATTACTGCAGAAATCCAAAATATTCCTCGGGGTTAGCAAACTTGTTTATATTGCAGCACAATGTTATTTACCGATTGTGAGATCAGCATTAGTAATTTTAAATTTGCCATTGTCTGGGTGTTTAGTTAATTTATATATGTGTTCAAACAGCCCTAGAAATGATTTCTCCTTGTGAACGGTTCCAGATACTTCCACAGTTAGTATGCCATAGTTGTTAAGACTGCTCCTTATTCCTCCAAGAGCATTATAGTTAAATGTTAGTCCTGCATGTCTTATTAAATCTGAAAAGATCCAGCTAGCCATATCAGCTCCTTCACCTTGTATTTTTTTACGTTCACCTATAGTACAGATACATTGGATAGTTACATTCTCATAGAAAACTGTAGCTGCCCAATCAGTTATATTTGTCATATGTTTGAGTTGAGGAAGCATATCATTATAAAACCAGCGACAGAACCGTTCTCCAACATCTTTCTGCTCCTGATTGACCTGCAAAAAATGATAGCATTTAGTCCAATTTGTGGTCTCTCTTTGTGTCTTGCAGCAGCCTTAAATCCACTTAAATATTATACACTTTTATAAGTATAGAGCCACCATGGTTTACACTTTACACCATTTAAATATTTACCATTATTTTTACCTAATGAAAGAAGATTTAAGCCAAGCTGACCCTTCAGTTTTAATCAGCTGCTGTAAATACATTCCAGTTAATGTTTTATAGTTTGTTCCTCTTAAAGTAATACTAAAGACAATGGGGTTGATTTACTAAAGGCAAATTCACTGTGCACTACAAGTGCACTTGGAAGTGCAGTCGCTGTAGATCTGAAACAAGGGGAAGATCTGCTGATTTCTATCATTCAATCATGTACAAGCCAAAATGCTGTGTTTTATTGTCCTTGCATGTCCCCCTCAAATCTACAGCAACTGCACTTCCAAGTACACGTATAGTGCACAGTGGATTTGCCTTTAGTAAATAACCCTCAATGTCTCTTTTGCAATAAAGTACACTTACCTGCCTGTTCGCAACTCTCTGAGGAATGTACACTGAGCTGCACATGAGTCATCCTGCACAAGCCAATCAAAACAGTAGAAGATTGGCATCTGGAAGAACTGGGGAAGAAGAACCCGGCACCAGACCGTTGGAACCAAGGTAAGTAACTGTGTCTTTAGTCCTGCTTTAAGATCATTCAGAGTTCATTGACAGGTGCATCTGACCTGCAATCTACTGTGGAGTTTCAAACCAAAGAAAAGATTTCACATTACATGGAGGTGAGAAGGCAAAAAAGGGAAACAAAAGTGTAGGGACCCTTTCTGAAGTTAGTGTCCCTAATTTGTTTGTGTTGTCCTTAACCACCTGCCAGTCGCTCACAGTGATCATACTGCGAGTGGGCGGCAGGTACAGGCACAGTCTTGTGTAGGTAGGTCGCCTGTGCATGAGTGCTCCTGTGACCGATGTGTCCACCGGACACAGCAGAATGATGTTACCGGTACCTGACCGCTATGAGAGGCCGGTGTATCATGTGATCGCTATGATTGGTCACAGCGATCACATGCTTACTAAGTAAACACAACAGTTATGAATGGTTCCCATTACTTAGTGTTGTGAAGCTGTAATTGGCTCACAGCCATCACATGGTACCCGGCTACCTGTAGCAAATCACAGCGTGTTTACAGTAACTAAGCTGTCATGAATGTTAACCCATTCATACCAGATCCGAAGGGCATGGTATGGATTGGGGGGGGGGGGGGGCTTCAAGCTGTTTTTTTTTTTTTTAATTTTTAAACCGGCCTTTCTTTTGTTTTAAATTCTGCTGAAAGCAGGGAATCTGGCAGCATGGTTGTTAAGGACACGGCAGCCGAATGGCCAACCACTTCCTTTTAACCACTTCAGCCCCGGAAGGTTTTACCCCCTTCCTGACCAGAGCACTTTTTACAATTTGGCACTGCGTCGCTTTAACTGCTAATTGCGCGGTCATGCAATGCTGTACCCAAACGAAATTTGCGTCCTTTTTTCCACAAATAGAGCTTTCTTTTGATGGTATTTGATCACCTCTGTGGTTTTTATTTTTTGCGCTATAAACGGAAAAAGACCGAAAATTTTAAAAAAAAGAAGATATTTTCTACTTTTTGTTATAAAAAAAATCCAATAAACTCAATTTTAGTCATACATTTAGGCCAAAATGTATTCAGCCACATGTCCTTGGTAAAAAAAAGTCAATAAGCGTATATTTATTGGTTTGCGCAAAAGTTTTAGCGTCTACAAACTAGGGTACATTTTCTGGAATTTACAAAGCTTTTAGTTTAGTTTATCTCATTTCTTGAGGTGCTAAAATGGCAGGGCAGTACAACCCCCCCCCCCCCCCCCCAATCTATTTGCTGAAAGGCATGGTGAGTATTTTGCAGCTCTCATTTGTTTTTAAAAATGAAGAAAGACATTTTTTTTTTTTTTTTCAATTTTCAAAACTTTGTGACAAAAAGCGAGGTCTGCAAAATATTTACCATACCTCTCAGCAAATAGCTTGGGGTATCTACTTTCCAAAATGGGGTCATTTGGGGGGGGGGGGGGTTGTGCCATCTGGGCATTCCATGGCCTCCGAAACTGTGATAGGCAGTGAAGAGTGAAATCAAAAATTTACACCCTTAGAAAGCCTGAAGGCGGTGCTTGGTTTTCGGGATCCCGTACGCGGCTAGGCTCCCAAAAAGTCTAACACATGTGGTATCCCCGTACTCAGGAGAAGCAACAGAATGTATTTTAGGGTGTAATTTCACATATGCCCATGGCATGTTTGAGCAATATATCATTTAGTGACAGCTTTGTGCAAAAAAAAAAGTTTGCCATTTTCCCACAACTTGTGTCACAATATAAAATATTCCATGGACTCAGCATGCCTCTCAGCAAATAGCTTGGGGTGTCTACTTTCCAAAATGGGGTCATTTGGGGGGGTTTTGAACTATCCTGGCATTTTATGCACAACATTTAGAAGCTTATATCACACATCACCCACTCTTCTAACCACTTGAAGACAAAGCCCTTTCTGACACTTTTTGTTTACATGAAAAAATATTTTTTTTTGCAAGAAAATTACTTTGAACTCCCAAACATTATATATATTTTTTAAAGCAAAGGCCCTACAGATTAAAATGGTGGGTGTTTAATTTTTTTTTTTCACACAGTATTTGCGCAGCGATCTTTCAAACGGAAAAAACACACTTTTTTTAACTTTAATGCACTAAAACACGCTATATAGCCCAAATGTTGATGAAATAAAAAAGAAGATCTTAGGCCGAGTACATGGATACCAAACACGACATGCCTTAAAAATTGCGCACAAACGTGCAGTGGCGACAAACTACATACATTTTTAAAAGCCTTTAAAAGCCTTCACAGGTTACCACTTTAGATTTACAGAGGAGGTCTACTGCTAGAATTACTGCCCTCGATCTAACCTTCGTGATGATACCTCACATGCATGGTGCAATTGCTGTTTACATTTGACGCCAGACCGACGCTTGCGTTCGCCTTTGCGCAAGAGCAGGGGGGGACAGGGGTGCTTTTTTTTTTTTCTTTATTATTCTTTTTGCTTTTTATCTTATTTTTAAACTGCTCCTTTCATTTCTTTTTAATCATTTTTATTGTGATCTCAGGGAATGTAAATATCCCCTATGATAGCAATAGGTAGTGACAGGTACTCTTTTTTGAAAACATTGGGTTCTATTAGACCCTAGATCTCTCCTCTGCCCTCAAAGCATCTGACCACACCAAGATCGATGTGATAAAATGCTTTCCCAATTTCCCAATGGCGCTGTTTACATCCGGCGAAATCTAAGTCATGATTCTTAGGCCATAGAGATGATTGGAGCCATTCTGGTCTCTGATCAGCTCTATGGTCAGCTGGCCGAATCACCGGCTGCATTCTCGGGTTCCCTGTTGGGACAGGAGAGCCAGAAAAAAACATGGAAGACAGTGGGAGGGGGGGACATTCCCTCCCCCTGCTTGTAAAAGCAGTCAAAAGGCTAATTAGCCACTAGGATTGCTTTTACATGAAAGCCAACCGCTGGCTGAAAAGAATGATACCAAGATGATACCTAAACCTGCAGGCATCATTCTGGTATAACCACTCAAAGTCCAGCAACATACCAGTATCCAGGTCCTTGTTGGGCATATATTGTAATCTTTTTTTTTTATGCAGCCTGTGGGCTGAACGAAAAAAAGAGATTGATCGGTGGGTATGCCCACCATTAGAATACCTCCCTTCATCCACCCACTTCTAATAATGGGCATACATGTACCATTTATATATGCCGAAGCATGGGGGCATCCACCCCAAAAGTTAGGAGCAAATCGCTCCTCCACAACTGCTGCCCCCATGCTTTGGCATATATGCTTTTTTTTTAACTGTGGTGGTGAAATAACCCCCTACAGCGCGGGAGTCATGGCTTTATGTATCGTGGGAGCAAACGCTGTTGCTGTCAAGATAAATAAATCCGCGCTGCAACTGAATGGCGTACCTGCTAAGCAAATGATGGTTAACAATAAAACAAAGTAACATTACAGTATAACAGTAAGATATACCATACCTGCAAAGCAAATACAAAAAAAAACATAGTAAAAAATAAAACATTTTTTAATGCAACCTGTGCCTAAAATATATATATGCCGAAGCATGGGGGCATCCACCCGCAAAAGGTAGGAGCAAATCACCCCTCCGCCCCTGCTGCCCCCATGCTTCGGCATATATGCTCTTTTTTTTAACTGTGGTGGTGAAATCAACTCCGACAGAGCTGGAGTCACGGCTTTATGTATCGTGGGAGCAAACGCTGTTGCTGTCAAGATAATAAAATCCACGCTGCAGCTGAATGGCGTACCTGAAAACAAAAAAATGGTTAACAATAAAACACAGTAAACAGTAAAGTATAAAAAAATTACACACCTGAAAAGCAAACATGATAAAACATAATAACAATAAAACATTGCAATATAGAATACAGTAAAAAAGAGCTGGAGCTAATTCGACCGCCACAGGCATCGGGGGTGGGTCCGGTCGGACATCCCGCCCGTCAGCAGGCAGGGACGTACAGGTAAGCCCTTATGCCTGCCCATGCCATTGTGCTGACGTACATTGGCGTGAGGCGGTCGGCAACTGGTTAACGTGTGCGATTCCAAATGAAGTGACACGAATGCCAAAGATACAAAATTAATTCGGAAAACAAATCAGTTCATTATCGAATGCATCCAAAAAATAACTCTTCACTTAAAAAATAGATCCGAAAATGAAACAGAATTTAACGATGTGCACATGTCTGGTCAAAATTGCCCCAGACAGCAATTGGTTAATGTAATTAAAAGTTAGTAACTTCAGGAATTTGTTATTTAAAATACAGCATTTCCAACATTCCTTGAAAACTGTTGGAAAGAGAAAGTGTTTGTGCAGCATTCACTTAAATACAATGCCAGCAAAACTCTCTGAGTAGCTTTAACTCACTTGAATTTGCCTGCCTTCATTGATTCTTTGCAATGTACTTATTTCAACGCTACTTTCCAAAGCACCACCTAGGAGCAAAATAAAGAAATTATATAATTCTTCCTGACAGTAATACAGATTACAAGGGAAGAGTGGCACAATCTTGTTTCACAAATAACCCCTACATCTTCAAAGACATTATAAGATCACTTAAAACAACAGATAAAAATCCTAATGGCCCATTTACCCCTTTCAAATGTCTTGGTATGCTGAAACACCACAACGGAACAGAAATGTTACATGCGCCTTTTTTTTCAATGCAGAGCACCACAATGCATGGTACAGCAGAACTGTGTGCTGCAAGGTGCGTTGGGGTGCCAGTGAAAATCAACAGAACTGCAACACGATGAGTTGCTGTGTAGGCATTAACAGGCCCTTATAATATTTATAGATATCTGAGGGTCATATAGGCTGCTCTTTTGATATTCAATGGGCATAGGTTGCTCTCTTTACTCTACTATTTTGTCTCCATGAAAAAGGTGATATGACGTTGTGGAAAAAGTGTATTGTAAATGGACTGAATGTCCTTTATAAGATTGTACAATACTTTGGTATAGTCGTTAATAGTTTCTACTTTCCTGATAGCACAGACATTCTTCTGTGAAATGCGCTAAACTAAAAAGAGCAAACAAGGTATCATCTGCAACCTGAACTGGCGAATTATGCCTTTCCTATGATTGTTCTCAGGACAACTCTCACTACTTTAGCAATCGTATCTGATTTTACGAGGATTTACCAAATAAAAAAGGTCTGTTTTATTTAATTTAGTGGTATCAAGAAAATCCCAATTTTGTTATTTGTCATATACAAAGGGGATGTGTATACCAACAGAAGAATTGGTTAACCAGTCCCCAAATAACGTAAGGGAAGTAGATAGTTAATAAAGCTAAAAACCTAGTTGTAGTTAGTCAAATTTAGAGTCCCTCTGTAATGCTGAAAACATTTTGTCATTCATCCAAGTAGATTTTCAGTTCTAATGAATGTCATGACCATACCCAGCATTTATGGCTACACAGGTAACTCAGTCACCTTAATCCAATCACCATGGAATGCCTCAAAGCAGGACTTTTTAGTTTAGTGATACAACTATCCTCAAAGCAGGGATACAATGCAAGTGTAAGAAGTACTGTAGTGTGAGCACATTATTCCAAAAATTGTGGATAGCAAGATATTGCTCATCTGTCACCATACACTGGGCCCTGTTCCTTTCTTGTCCTCCTGGTTCTTGTGGCTGGCCATCACTGCAGAGCTTTATTTCTATTGTCAGGCCTTACTATCCTGTTCCCAATTAGAATAGTTTTTAACTCGGACAGCTGTTTTACAGTGTCCTCAAATAAAAGGTGTTAATCCCATTTGTTCCCAGTCCCAAATTCCTAACTTTGGCTTGCCTCTGCTGGGGCATTAGAAGCTTTGCTCTTCCTGGTGCCATTGCCTGCTTCAAAGCCAACATCCTTTCCGTTGCTTCTGCCTCTAACATTCTCTATTTGTGACATTTTTATTATTTGAGGGTGAGGACACAGGGTTCTTCTTAATTGCATTCAAAGATAAAAAAAATGTGATAGGTAGGATTTTTATGACATATTCGGTTGGTCTCTTCTGTCATAATTGCTTCCCGGCCTGTCGGCTTTTGTGTACACTGAGCTGTACATGTGCCATTTAGCATACATTCATGGCATTGCTGTGTGCCAAGATGACTTAATCATTTTTTTTGTGGAAACTTCTGTGGCTTTAATACTTTATGCTGGGGAGTCAGGACTGTATAATAATCAGGACAGTACAAAAGCAAAAAATGGCAATAGATGTATGTATATACAGTATAAACTGACAACTCACCAAAATGAGTATGGTCCTCGAGCTAAACTAAAAAAGTAGCAAAATCAGGACTGCAAGGAGACTCCGTCCCGAGAAAAGATGCTTTAATTTATGAGAAAACAACTATCTTCGTATCAAAAGATTTACTAAAATATTAAATAGACAATACCCTGCAACCCAAAAGTATTAACATGGGACAACGTTGTCTCATAGCTATAAACTGGGTTAAGGCCTAATTTTAAAAAAACTGGGGTTACAGTCCCACTGGGAAAACATCAAGTTGAGCCCAAAATCATCTCCCCATATACCTCTCCAATGGGACTGTAACCCCACTTTTTTGAAGTGATGTCTTAACCTTGTTTGCAGCTGTGAGACAACGTTGTCCCATTTTAATGCTTTTGTGTTAAGGGTTATTGTCTGTCTAATTTATATTTTTGTGAAAATTTTTTATACCAATAAAGTTGTTTTTTTAATTAACTAAGGCCACATGTTACATTATAGGCAGCATATTTTCTTGGGTCAGAGTCGCCTTGCATTCCTGATTGCATTCCTGATTTTGCTACTTACTGTATAATATCCATCATCATTATCTGTTTTTTTTTTTGTTGTTTTTTTTTTATGCACTGTATATTTTAAAATTACACCACAGTGAAAAAGAAAAAGTAAAACCCCCATAAATTTAGATTTGTATGTTTCCATCCTAATCTGTACAATTTGATTCAAGTTTAACACAATCCAACAATTGTGATCAACTCTATGCCCCTCCTTTCTTATAATGTGTGTTTGAGGGTTAACCTCTGTCAAAGTTATATTCCTTTCTGTGTTCCATTTTTGGGGATTACTTCTCATTGCCTGTCTGTTTGACAGGTTTCAAACAGAATAGATAGTGAGGGAAAATCTACCTGTTTATTGAGTGTGTGATGAACATCAGACAAAACGGAAGGTGGGTGAAAATCTCCACATTTTCTACCTATTTGACAGTTTTAGATGTAAATGGGAGTGAGAGAATACCTACCCATGAAGACAAAAAAAAAAACATATTGAAAACACATTTTCTAATAGCATAAGGAAGGTTTAGTGCAGGGGGCTCCAAACTTTCTAAACAAAGGACCAGTTTACAGTGCTTAAGACCTTAGGGGGGGCTGGACTGTGGCCAGTAGGAATATCCATTTTTTTCTGGCATCAGTGCAGTAAACAGTGCCCTATCTTTGGTATTAGGGTGAGGAACAGTGCCCCATTGTTATTGTCAGTGGGAGAAATAGCACCCCACTGTTGATGTCGGTGGCAGGAAATATGCTCCATTGTTGGTGTCAGTGGGCAGAATAGTGTCTCACATCAGTGGGATGAATAGTGCCCCAAGGACCGGATAAAGGCAAGCAAAGGGCCCCCGGACCCCTGTTTTAGATTTATCATGATTTTTTGTTACTGTCGTTTAAAAGGGAAACAGCATTTAAAAATGACTACAGTTCTTTTCAATAGGCAGATAGCATTTAAAAGCCTTACCTGTTCTAACTAAAAAAAAAAATTTTGATGAAAGTTGGGTAATATAAGCACTTTGTATCAACCAAGCTGAAAAGATGAGGACACAGAAGCCACAAGGATCAGGAAACCAGTGCTCATAACCAAAAACCCAATAGCTGATATCCCTCCTAGAGGGCAAAATATTCTAATACTCACTCCTCTTGTCACCTTCATATCTTGTCCCCAAGGCAGCTACAGACTAGAAAAAATGCATCTGATCAAAGTTGGAACAAGGCTAAGCATTTACCGTATATTGATGTGTAACGAGGCACAGGGAGAAGCCACTGTTTAAAACATGAACATGTGCAGATTCCCAAATTATAGAATATTAGAGCATTCCCTAAAAAAACCACAATTTTGCACCCATCAATCAGCTTAATATATTTGTATATGTTAATCAAGCCAGATTACAGAAAACCTCTGTTTATGTTAATAAAATGTTGTAGTCTGTAATATTCAGGTGGGAAAAAAAAACATACCATTTTTTAAAAAGTGTGTTATGTCCTACAGCTGAATGTCCTGCAAGTTTCTATTCAGTCTTAACCATATCAACCTGAAAAATTTGGTCTGAATCTGAGTTCTTTCCAAACCATAGGCCTGGCCCAGCTGCAGGAAGAAGAGGATTCGTCCCTTTGATAACTTCCTAGGGTGAAAGCCCAGAGACACACAAAGTGAACCATGCCATTAACATTTGTACACTACCCTTTTGTGTAATGCAATACACCACAACACACTAACACATGAATGATGTAGTAACAAAATTTTACCATGATGTGGAAGTGTAAATAGGCTCTTATGTAGCCACTAGGTAGAGTGTTGGCTGCGAGAGGGAAAAACATGTGGTGGACATACTGCAGGGGTCACGTCAGTGAGGTAAAAGGCTTATCTACAAGGGTAGAGGATTCACATTTTGCATTACATGTCACAGTGGTGGTTGGAGTGGATTCAAATTGGATATCGTTTTCTTTTCCCTTTGATATTTTGGGATATACATTGGACTATTTTTTTGTATACACTTATATTTTTTGCACAATTGTTTGCACTTTTATAGTTTCTTTCTTTGATAAACATTGGATTATATATTTTTTTTGTACACATTTTTTTGCACAATTGTTTGCACTTTTATTAAATGCATTAAGATAAAAAAAAAACCTTCTACCTTTACAAAGTCTTTAAGCAAAATCTCTCCACTGGGGCCAGGGTGATAGTAAAAATACAAAGCAGAAATTCAGCTGGCAACTCGATAACTCCTTAATATTATTCTTTATTTGGCTACATCATATACACAGGATCAGTGCTGACCTGTTTCGGCCATTACAGCCTTACTCATAGCATCAAATGCCATGAGTAAGGCTGTAATGGCCGAAACATGTAAGCATTGATCTTGTATATATGATGTAGCCAAATAAAGGGTAATACAAAGGAGTTGTTGAGTTTCCTGCTGAATTTTTGCTGTGGATGTTCATTTAGGGGAGTGAGAATCCCCCCACCTGTTGACCCATGTTAAAAGGACACTCTCCCTGTTGTATGGTACAAAATATTCTGCTTTGTTAAATGTCCCCCATGGCAATGCCAAACTCCCCATGCTCTTTTTTGTCAATAGCTTACATACTAGCTTTGCTAATGGCTAGAATTTAGTATCAAGATTCACCCCCATAGATTTTAGTGGGGTTTGCTGCTAAGTTTGGGTTTTGCCAATTTAAAAAAGGATTTGACAAACCCTTATGCCAGGGCTCAAAATATCAAGTCCTGAGATACTAGCCATGCCTCAAGTGTTACTCGCCACCAGTTGCCCCACCCAACCCCTACTCTGCCCCCCTAACTCCGTCCCTAAACACGTTCTCATAAATTATCTTATGAAATGACACTTAAACGTTTTATGCAGAATTAAGTCACAAAAATAAATATTAACAACAACTTTATCAGTGCCCATCAATGCAGCCTCGTCAGTGCCCACCAATGCAGCGTGACCTGTGCCCACCATTGCAGCCTCACTGTGCCCACCATTGCAGCATCACTGTGCCCATCATTGCAGCCTCACTGTGCCAACCATTGCTGCCTCACTGTGCCCACCATTGCAGCCTCGCCTGGGCCCACCATTGCAGTCTCGCCTGGGCAGAGGAAGAGAGGGCAGCCAGATCATGACTGGAGGAAAGCCGCGGGATCACAGAGCAGGATAGCACGCCAAAACAGCTTACAATACAATTGCCTCCACTCTGCTCGCTGTCACAAACAGCCCCACCTCCTCCTGACCCCACGCCTGTGATAGACAGAACGCATCCCAGCATTGGACCGGCGTTCTGTCTATCACAGGCGCGGGGTCAGGAGGAGGCGGGGCTGTATGTGACGGCAAGCAGAGCGGAGGCAGTTGTAATGTAAGCTGTTAGAGCGGGCTATCCATGCTCTGTGGTCCCGCGGCTTTCCTCTTCCTCCATGCTCTCTTACCCTGGGTCGATTGCTGGGAGAACAGCTCCCAATCAACCCAGCCCACTGGCGGTGCTTGCCCCCCTGCTCCCAGACAGCCCAGCTCCTCGCCAGTCCTCATTTTTCACTTGCAAAATGTGAGTAGGTGAGTGGAAAATTTGAGGGCTGCCCTATGAATCAAACCTGAAAGAAATCAAATTTCTTCCTTAGAAATGGCAGCTCTCTAATTTCTCTTACTACAGATTTCCCCTAGAGCGTCTCTGTAGTTGAATCTTTGGCGTACAACACACTTCAGGGAGTGTCAGATTCTATATCCCCCGATGCATGCTGGGGTTCCACATGCCAGACCCTTTTCACAAATGTGTCCTGTGCAACTATAGGGCACAGTGCGGGTAATAAACCTGGAAGTGAATGATAATGATTCTTCAGTCGGGTTAACTCTTTAAGAGAGTGAAGATCACTGGGACAACTAGATATAATACCTCTTCTTTTACAGGGACAGATTTGCAATAGTTTTTTAATTCAATTAATAGTTAATAGCTTCAGGTGTTTGATATTTGAAATATAGCATTCCCACATTCTTTGAAAACTGTTGGAAAGGGAAAGTGTTTTTGCAGCATCCACTCAAATGAATTGTTGTACCCTCTAGTGTGCTACTAGTGGTAGTACAGGTAAATTCTAGTCTGGCTTAGGGCTAAGCCTGATCCATGGAATCTGGGTCAGGGTTATTAGAGTTTAGGTCTGGATGACTCATCCTGGCAGCTCTCTGGTGCCTCCCCCTGGTTTTAAAATGTTGGAGAATATTTTAGAAATTAGTGGGCGGAAGCTAGGAGAGCTGTCGTTCATATTTAGGGGCCCTTAGCCAATCCCCAGAAAGTGGGCCTGGCAGGGTACTAAGTAAGCCCTTAAATAGATATGAGTCATGCCACCAGGGGAGTCGGGTGGAAGATGGAGAAGCAGTGCTGAGAGAGTCTGTCGGTGGCCCTTGACAGACCCCCGCTGGGGAGGAGTTTTACCTCGGGCCGGAGCTTGGGTGGCTGGCCTGGAAAGATCCTACAACAGGAGGCAGTCAGAGGGAAACTTTTCGGAGAGACAGAGGGACCAATGCGAGACAAAGTGAGTAGATCAGCACAGTGCAGAGACAGACAAGGGGGTAGACTGCCAGGTGTAGCAGGTCTCTTTTGAAAACAGCGGTGTGCTTAGGTCTTCATCAAACCTTGCCCTGGGAGATCTCCAGTGTGTTCGTCGGGTGGACTGGGAAGAAGAAGCAGCCAGGTGGGCTGGTGAAGAGGCAGCCAGGTGGGCTAGCATTGTCTGCAAGTAGTAGAGCTGGGACCAGAAGGTGTTGCAGGACGCAGTTCACTTCACATGTGCTACTTTTCTAAGGGACTGAGAGTTCCTAGCCTGTAAGGGGCTGTTGCTAAACTAACAAAAGGCTGTCTCTTAAAGGCGTGAACCAAGCGGAGCTGAACAGAGGATCAAGATTTGTGCAGGAGAAAGAAGGGAGGAAGTTGTCCCTTGTTCTGTTGTTTCTGCCAAGTTGGGCATCCCAAAATCCCCATCCCCATCCAAGTTATTACCCCCTAATAAAAATAACAAAAAACAAGCTCAAATACTGTTTTCTGTGTCTGGATGCAAGTTGAAGACACTATGTGCCTGGCTGTGCAGCAGTGGGGAACCCTGACATTTGCAACCCCCATGAGGGTAGTGCTACATAATCTAAATCAACAAAAATCTTTAGGTAACTTCAACTCACCTCGATTTGCCTGGCTAAATTGTCCATTTTCAGTAAGTTTATTTTGGAACTACTTCCCCAAGCACCACCTAGAAATCAAATATATAAATTATATAAGGCCAGTCTATTTAACACTGATTGCAAAGGAAGGTCAGCACAAAACCAAAAATCTGATTCACAACCTGTGTCAAGCTTATTTAGCTGAATATTCAAAAACCATTATTAAATCACTTAAACAACAGAAAAAACTCTAATGTCGCGTACACACGAGCGGACTTTACGGCAGACTTTGCCCGGCGGACTTTTCGACGGACTTTACGACGGACTTTCTGAATGAACGGACTTGCCTACACACAATCAAAGTCCGACGAATTCGTACGTGATGACGTACGACCGGACTAAAACAAGGAAGTTCATAGCCAGTAGCCAATAGCTGCCCTAGCGTGGCTTTTTGTCCGTCGAACTAGCATACAGACGAGCAGACTTTTTGACCGGACTCGAGTCCGTCGGATAGATTTGAAACATGTTTCAAATCTAAGTCCGTCCAACTTTTGAGAAAACAAAGTCCGCTGGACCCCACACACGATCGAATTGACCGCCGGACCAAGTCTGTTGTAAAGTCCGCTCGTGTGTACGCGGCATTAGGGCCCATTCACACCTTTTTGATCTGTTGCTATGCTGACACACCACAACAGGCCAAAAAAAAGGGACATGCAGTTTTTTTTTGCAATGCAACACACCACAATGTATGGCAGAGCATTACTGTGTGCTGCAAGGACCATTTGGTACCATTGAAAATTAACAGAACCACAACACACTGCTGAATAGGCATGAATTGGCACCTGTCGTATGAATACATATGTGGACGTCCTGTAGGCTGCTCTTTTGATACTCAATGAGCCTATATAGGGTGTTTGGTGGGTTTCTTTTCCAGCTACTGTTTTGTTCTCTATGAGAAAGGTGATATGACACTGTGGGAAGCATAAACAAACTGAATGTTCTTCATAAGTTTGTACGATACTTTTGGATAATTAAAAAGAATAACCACTGCGCTTAGGCTCTACAAAGCAGCTAGCATATATTGCTGGTGACAATAAACAAGATATAAAAAGGAAGAATGCAGCGCTTAAAAATTATAAGTGTTTACAGACACCATAACACAAAATAGCAAAATTATATAAGTGAAAGTCCATAAATCCTAGGATACAGCCAGGGTGGATAGCCAAATGATCTGCAAGTTGATCTCCACCGATACACAAGCACACCGGGCCTCTTACCTCTAGGTATGGACCACTAAATTATGGTCATACAAGCATTCCAATAATCCTCTGGCTTGTCGCCACTCATCAATGATAACATCTGAATGGATCTTGTTGGCCTCTCTAGGGTATATCCTCCACAGGTCACATGTATCAGAATGAGAACAGTCAACGCCTCATGGAGCAGTGTATGAAAACAATCAAAGGCTTTATTGTAGATAAATTCAGAACACTCACATTTAGAAGCATAAAATCAAGTGTGTCATAAAACATAAAATCGGATGGTTTCCAACCAACAAGATGGCTGCGGTCCACTCGGGTTGCCACGTGACAATTGGTTACCATATGTCACGTCGCAACAAGAGTGGATTTTATGTTTTATGACACGCTTGATTTCTTTCTTTTTCTGATGAGAAATCCCGATCATGTGTACGCGGCATTAGAAGTAGTGTGAGCATCTTATTCCAAAAATTCTGGATAACAAGATATTGCTCATTTCAGTGCTCTCAAATAAAAGGGGAGAATCCTCATCTCTTTACTGGGGAGCTCTAGAGCAATTAGGAAAGACTTTGCCGCTGCTAACCTAAGCACTGTAAGATAGGGTAGTGCATCGGTCACCCTGTGATTGTGGTGACTATTGGTCAGTGAAGTTGATGTAGTGGGGGAGATTCATCAAGTCATAAAGCACATTCTGCACATTCTAGGTGGATTGCGGCAGCACTGCAAACACCAAGCATGGATCTTCTGTTGCTGTTGCCTAACAAGCCTACCAGACGTGAGTCCTTTTTCTCCCAGTCCCAAACTCCAATATGGCTTGCCTCTGTGGTTGCGTTAAAAGCTTTGCACTTCCTGGTGCTATTGCCTGCTGCAAAGCTGACACCCTTCACCCTACCTTAGCTCCTAATGTTCTCTGTTTGTGGTAAAGACACAGGGTTCTCCCCACTTAAGGACTAAGCCTATTTTTCACACTTGTTGTTTACAAATTAAAATCATTTTTTTTTTGCTAGAAAATTACTTGGACCCCCTAAACATTATATATATTTTTTTCAGACACCCTAGAGAATAAAATGGCAGTCTTGCAATACTTTATGTCACACCGTATTTGCTCAGCGGTCTTACAAACACAATTGTTTGGGAAAAAGGAATTTTTTTTAAAATTAAAAAAATAAGAAAACAGTAAAGTTTGCCCAATTTTTTTCTATATTGTGAAAGATAATGTTACGCTGATTAAATTGATACCCAACATGTCATGCTTCAAAATAGCGTTGTGGAATGGCGACAAACTTTGGCACTTAAAAATCCCCATAGGTGACGTTTAAAAATTTCTACAGGTTACCAGTTTTGAGTTACAGAGGTCTAGTACAAGAATTATTGCTCTTGCTCGATCGCGGTCATACCTTACATATGTGGTTAGAACACTGTTTTTATATGTGGGCGCGACTTATGTATGCGTTTGCTTCTGCGCGTGAACACGGAGGGATAGGGCGCTTTCATTTTTTTTGCACTGTCCTTTTAAAAAAAAAAACATTTGGATTACTTTTATTCCTATTATAAGGAATGTAAACATCCCTTAATAATAGTAATAGTAATAGAAAAAAAAAGCATGAGAGGACCTCTTTACAGCTACATCTTTCTTCCACTTTGTACAGTGGGTATAGAAAATAATCCCCCCCTTTAAAATAATCACATATTGTTGCTTACTGCAGTCTGAAATGAAGGCAAACACCATTTTTGTTTTATCCAGCTGTATTTAAGTGCAACTTATACGTTGGAAAAAAGATTACTTGTAAACTCAATCAGGTGTAGCTAATCACCTGCTCAATGGCACACAAAACCATTTGACTTTCAACTGTGACCATTTTGATTAGCTCAGCATAAAAAGAGCTTTCTTGGAGCATTTCAATCCCTGGTAGAAAAACCGAAGTAAACAATCAACTATGTGTGGCAAGGCACTGTCAAAAGGTCTCTGGGAAAAAGTTGTGGACAGGCACAAGTCAAGAGATAGATAAAAAAAATATTTAAAAGGCTTTATCAATGCCTAGAAGCACAGTGAAATCTATTATTAAGTAGTGGAAGGTATTTGGTACAACACAGACCCTCCCTGGATCCGGTCGTAGCTCCAAGCTGGATGAAAGAGCCAGGAGGAAACTGGTCAGTGAGTCTACCAGTCTGAGTCTGAAGCAGTTGCAGAAATTCAAAACAAAGAGTGGTCATTGTGTGCATGTGACAACAATATCACAAATTTTCCACAAATGTGGTTTGTATGGGAGGGTTACAAGAAAAAAGCCACTCTTCAAGAAAGGCCACATGCAGTCACGAGCTTTACCAAAATGCATCTTGAAGATTCCACATGGCCAATGTGGAAAAAGGTGTTATGGTCAGATGAGACTAAAATTGAATTATTTGGCCTCAACACCAAACAATATGCCTGGCGGAAATACAATACAGCTTACCATCCAAATAACACCATTCCTACAGTAAAGCACAGAGGTGGTAATATCCTGGTTTGAGGATGTTTCTTTGCAGCAGGGACTGGAGCACTTGTCAGGATAGAAGGAAAAAATGGATGGGGCAAAATACCATCAAATTCTTGAGGAAAATCTGCTGTCCTCTGCCAGACAATTGTGAATGAGAAGAAGGTTTACCTTCCAATATGACAGTGACCCAAAGGACACAGCACACGTGACCACACAGTGGTTGAAGGAGAAAAAGGTGAATGATCTTGCATGGCCTAGTCAGAGCCCAGACTTAAACCCCATTGAAAATCTGTGGAATGTCTTGAAGACTGCAGTCCACTAACAGTCACCATCAAATTTAACTGAACTTGAGCAAATCTGAAAAAGAAAGAATGGGCAAATATTGTAAAGTCTAGATGTGCAAAGTTAGTAGAGACATATCCCAACAGACTAAAGGCTGTAATTAAAGAAAAAGGCGGTGATCCTTTTTCCTTTTTTCTAAATGATTATGTTTGTGAATTTTTTGATATCATAAGCTACACTGAGTAAATATAACTGGATAAAACAAAAATGGTGTCTGTCTTCATTTCAGGCTGCAAAGCAACAAAATGTGATTATTTTAAAGGGAGCATAATACAGTAGTCATTCTATACAAAGGACACAGAAGTATGAGGAAACCAGTGCTAGAAAACCTGTGTTAGAAAACCCAATAGCTATTATCCATCCAAGAAGGCAGAAAATTGTAATACTCACTCATCTTGTCACCTTCAACTCTTGTCTTCAAGGCAGCTGCAGACTAGAAAAATGCATCTGATCAAAAGTAGGACAAGGCTAGACAAAGAAATTGAT
Organism: Lithobates septentrionalis; assembly: GCA_037952835.1. Classification (NCBI taxonomy): domain Eukaryota; kingdom Metazoa; phylum Chordata; class Amphibia; order Anura; family Ranidae; genus Lithobates; species Lithobates septentrionalis. The sequence continues at coordinate 8,518,694 of JBBDGP010000614.1, forward strand.
AGCCAACATATCATAGGGCAAAGCTACCCAATCAAAACACAAACATGTGTAAATGCCAAGAATCACAGAGCATTCCCTATTAAAAACATAATTCTGCACTGTCACACTGGGGCAACTGGGACTGGCCACAGCCTAGCAGTGAAAGTGGCAGGGAAGTAGTGGCCAGTGAGTAGCTGGGGTCCCTGGTTGGTTAAAATTTCTGCTTGGTTTTCTGGGACCTCATTTTGTGTCCATTTCTTTGCTGAAGAGATTTTAAGTCACAACTTGTCCTGAGAGAAAGTGAAGGTAAGTCCATTCAATAGGGATAGCAATTAAAACTTCAAAGCAAAACTCCAGCAAAAATTTCAAGAATAAAATAAATAGCACCTTGTCCGATTTATATTGCTTTAGGTCCCGTCAGGGAGATTCACCCTCTCTATTTGTCATGTTTACCATTATCACCGGAATTAAAAGAAAATCCAAAATTTTGGGTTATCCCCAGAACAATGATAGAGAGTACATTTTCCAATGGGGACACTAGTTCTGTTGACCCTGGTAACAACCAGGGAATCCCTTACTTTGCAGGGATTTCTTATCACTTCCTGTTTTGGCTATGGGCCAGGAAGTGAAGGGAAATCTTCCCAGTGCGAAAGAGGGAAAAAACTCACAGGGTTTATAACCCTCCCTTACTCTACCCGAAATAAAAACTTTGAGATTAGCTTTAACCACTTGCCACCCACCCACCATCAAATGACAGAGGGGCGGTGCGGCTCTCGTTCTGGGAGGACGTCATATGACAGCGCCCCAGAACGCATGCATGGGCATGCAGCGCGGCCATCGTGGCCGTGCCACGTTGCTAGGACATGGCCTGACCCCGATCTCTGTAGCTGCGGCTTTTTAACCATGTGATCGGCTGTGTCCAATCACAGCCAGTCACATTTAAATATGGAAGTGCCGTGAATCGGCTCTCCTAACCTCACATGACAGAGTGTGTGGCGAGGAGTGCCGATCAGCGGCATCTCCTCGCAGGGGAGACCTATGCAGGTAATCAGGGCCCTGATTACAGGAAAGCCCCAGCAGTGCCACCAATCAGTGCCCATAAGTGATGCCAGTCAGTGCAACCTTTTAGTGCCCATCAATGCCTCCCATCAGTGCCCATCAGTACTGCCCATCCGTGCTGCCTATCAGTGCCCACCAGTGCTGTCCATCAGTGCCGCCTATCAGTGCTCATCAGTGCCGCATATCAGTGCCACCTATCAGTTTCCATCAGTGCGGCATATTAGCGCCTCCTCATCAGTGCCACCTAATCAATGCCCATAAGTGCCGCCTCATCAGTGCCTATAAGTGCCGCCTCATCAATGCAGCCTATCAGTGCCCATCAGTGAAGGAGAAAAATGACTTATTTACAAAATTTACTAACAGAAACTAAGAAAAACTTTTTTATTGTTCAAAACTTTCGGTCTTTTTGCAACATAACAAAATTGAAAAAAGTGAAGGGGGCCTGAATACTTTATAATTATGAAGTTGTAACTTTGTCATTTTTTCACTTTTAGTATTTAATTTGATGTTCACGTTTTTAGTGCTGCCTATATTATACAGCTTACATCGAGAGGTTTACATATATTGACCTTAGTTGCTAGCAGCCTTTTGTTTCCCTAGCGCTGACTTTTCTTTTTGTGAAATGCGTTTTCAAAAAGGCGCAGGGACCTTTTCCCTGCAGAATACACAGGCACATCAGTCAATTCAAATGAATGGGCTGCCGTGCCCACGCACCCGTGGCATGCAAAGCCACATATATGTGAGTCGGGGCTGAAAACTCAAAATATATATATATATATATATATATATATATATATATATATATATAATTTCCTCTGACAATGAAATGCACTATGTAATTGAAAAAAGAGTTTTACTAATATATACCAAAGTTGCAAAACTGATTTTAGTAATAAGGGTTTGTTTGGATCTTTGCCCAAGTCTACACATTGTCCTCAGTTGGTTCTTGGATTAGTTTCATTGTTTAATTCTTTGTTATTCACATGAAGCCAAGGAAAATAAAACCCACTGCTGTCATTGGAAACCTTTTTTGTATCATTCACAACCATTCATCAGGTCACTTGCTATGTTTATAAGAAAACTGTAACAACACTGCAGCATTCTTTATTCAGTATTGGATTTTCACTGTTTATTTTTTTCACTGGCTATGAGTGGCTTATGCCGCGTACACACGACTTTACTTTTCCGCAGAAAAGGTCAGACGGAATCATTTCATCGGATATTCCGATCGTGTGTGAGCTTCATCTGACTTTTTCTTTCGCAAATTCTGACGGACCTAGAAATAAAACATGTTTTAAATCTTTCCGACGGAATCAATTCCTGTCGGGAAAACTGTTTGTCTGTATGCTATTCCGACAGACCAAAAACTACGCAAGGGCAGCTATTGGCTACTGGCTATTGAACTTCCTTATTCTAGTCCGGTCGTACATCATCGCGTTCTAAAAGATCGGACTTTGGTGTGACAGTAATAAGGAGAGCCGGCAAATTTGTAATCCTTGAAGTGACGTTTATTGGTACATCAGAGTGACAATAAAACTAAAGCTGACGCGTTTCGGCAATAGCCTTAGTCGTAACTAGTTTAAAACAGATATGGCAAAATATATATATACCGGTACTCACATACACACATGCAAACTCCATCTGTACAAAATTGGCCTATCAAGTTGGTGTCACAGAAAATTAACATATTTAATTGATACCACCAATTATTCAAGTGGTTAGTGACTACACCTGTTTTTAGCCAGCATGAGAAGAGGGAGAGGGAAGAAAGGCAATATAAAAAGTTATTTTGTTGAGCCAAAAAGTAGTGTGTAGAAAAAATGCTACATGGGATATTGAGACCTTATTACTCCAAGGGAGAAATATATTCCTTAAAGAAAAAGGAAAATGTTCAAAGTGTTCAAATAAAATACTATGTGGTAGCAACAAAATCTAAAGTCAAGATTAATGGCAGGATCAAAAGAAGGAAGAGAAAAAAAAAAAGGGGGAAGAGGGGGGGGATTTAATTTATGGCAAGATCAAAAAAGGATGCAATTTATGGCAGGATCAAAGAAGAGGGGGATTGGATTTATGGCAGGATCACAAAAAAGGGGGTTGAATCTATGGCAGGATCAAAAAAGATACAATGAATGAAGAAAGAGGGATGGAATTATGGCAGGATCAAAGAAGAAGGGAATTAAATTTATAGCAGAATCACAAAAAAGGGGGGATTGAATTTATGGCAGGATCAAAAAACAGATACAATTCTTGAGAAAAAAGGGATTCAATTAATGGCAGGATCAAAAAAAAAAGGGGGGGGGGGATGATGGGGATGGTGTGATCGTTTGTAGGCAAGACCATTTCAGCGGAACTCTGTTGGAAAAACCATCAGAGTTTATTCTGACGGAAAAACCGGTCGTGTGTAAGCGGCATTAGAGTTAGGTTTTTGAATGCAAAAGGCTGCTTATGTTTATGGCAATAGGTATTGGATAACAGATATCCTTAAAGTGATACTAAACAGAGAGTGTTAATTGTCATAATTCATTCACATAAATCATATTTATCATGCCACTGTATTTTGTTTTCTAACCACTTAAGGACCGGGCCTATTTTTTAGACTCTGTGTTTACAAGTTAAAATCATTTTTTTTTTTTTTTTATAGAAAGTTACTTAGAACCCCCAAATATTATATATATATATCTATACATATATAGATATATATATATATATATATTTTTTTTTTCAGACACCCTATAGAATAAAATGGCGGTCGTTACAATACTTTATGTCACACTGTATTTACGCAGCGGTCTTACAAGCGCACTTTTTTTTTTGGAAAAAAGACATTTTTTTAAATTAAAAAATAAGACAACAGTTAGCCCAATTTTTTTATATTGTGGAAGATAATGTAAATCTTATATTTTTTTATATTGTGAAAGATAATGTAAATCCGAGTAAATTGATACCTAACATATCATGCTTCAAAATTGCGCCCGCTCGTGGAATATACTCTACTCAACATTAAAGCTTTAGTGGCTTTGTGAGTTTGCAAACTCTGTTATATAACATGCAACAAGAGTTTTTCATAGTTCAATTAGTTGTAGCCTACTTCTATTAACCTGAACAATCTTATTTTGTGAATATTCCCACACATTTACTTTCTTGAATTCTGTGACACATTCACTATGCCCTGTGAGAAGACACTACTGTGTCTGTCAGGAAATTGCTGTGAGACATCTGGCTATTAGAACTGTGCATGCGTGCATAAATCTGCATAAATCTCTCCATAAATCTCTGCAGAATGACAGCCAGAAATGCGTGCAGGAATGTGCATGAGAATGCCAGCCTGTGCTCAAGTGCTGACTGGTCTTCAGCTGTTCCCTGTTTTCTACATACTTACAGCGTGTTCCCTTTGTTGCTGACCCGGCTTACTCCTGACCTGATCCCAGATCCTGCTTTTGTCTTGTCTCTTGTTCCTGGCCCGGCTCATTCCTGACTTCAGCTGTGCTCTTGATTTGGTACCTCACTGCCTGCCTGTTAAAGACCCTGGCTAATCCTGTGACCACACTTCTATCTCTGATCCTGGCTTCCTGACCCGTTTGAGTGTCTGCCTGGCTGTCTGCTGTTGCAGTTCTGTGCCATGCTGAGTGTCCCTGCTACAAGTCTGCTGGGAGCTCTGACCATCCACAAGTCCCGGCCCTGCAGCGCAAGTGGAGTGCTTCCTTAACCTCAGCTAAACTACTGTGCACGGCTACTGTTCCTGACCTGATGGTTCTCCACTTGATACCACATCTCCAGCTGCAAGTCCCTCAATCTACATTGGCAGACACTCATGTTCCTTCTGTCCCTCGGTGCCCTCTGTTTCACTTCCAGTGGGGCCTGGGCTGGAGATTCAAGAGAGGCCGACCTCATCATTTTAGTCTCCTGAATTCACACAGCCTGCCTTCTGAACTACAGAGGTGCTGAGAGGAGTTTTAGAAGGTGGAGTCAATGGCTTATGTAGTCATTAGTAATTGTAAGTAAACAGCAGAGGAAAAGCTGTATAGCATGCAGGGAATCCAGGGAGTTATGGGAAGAGACAACTAGTAGACAAGCAGAGCTTACATCATGAATGTAGAATATTCAAGTAACTTATATTGGATTATCAATAATAACTATTGTTTATATTGATATTACAATGCTGATGTTTTAAATAAAAGTGTATACTGGGATCATATATGTAGCAAAGTCCCGGGCCTCTTTAGACCTAATGGTGACCTCCAGAGTTAGGAAGAGCTGACATCCTTCAATATAGAGTGGGCTACAAGGCATGGTGGGTGTAATGCAAGATGAACAGGTGGGCGCCAGACACTTTTTAAATGCAAAGAGATTTATTGTCTCTTAAATTAAACTGTGGGAGAGAGGGTTAGGGCCAGGATACCCTTAGGTAGATGCAAAGATAATTAGCATACTCCGAGACTTCTATAGGTAGACAGCTATACAGGTCAAGGTCTCCAGCTGGACACCACTTCTGTATACGTAGGACTGCTGTCTCCTATGGCAACAATCTTGTAGCTGTTACTAACGGCAGTTGAATTCAACTTTTTGCAACATGAACAGTCCTCAGTTTACTCCACACTCACTCACTATGGGCCTTCACTCAACGAGCTCCCAGTTTCTCACTAGACTTCAGATCCACTAGCCACTGGATCCCCTGAGCTCTTCTACTTTAACACTTGGTATCTTCCTCAAGCATCACCCCCGCTGTCCGGCTGGGTCCCTGGCTTGGCACTCACAGATACTCCTCAAGCTTCACCCCCGCTGACATGTTAGGTCTCTGGCTTGGCACTTACTGATGCTCCACAAGCGTCACCTCTGCTGTCCTGCTGGGTCCCTGGCTTGGCACTTGGTGAAGTTTTCCCACTTCTTCACCGTCCCCCGCTGGTGAGAAGTCTGCTCTGGTACTGGCCTCAGCTTACTCACTGTAGTCTTCGGTAACAAGGTGGATGGTCCCTTAGTGGCGAAAGCTTCCCCTCTACCTCCGACCTCAACTGGTTCCCCAGCCAGCGGAACTGTTACTTCTGGTTGGACTACAAGCCCACAGTCTCAACCCTACGCTGCTTTTCCTGCTTCTGGATAGGCCCTCGGACAGCCTAGCAGCCAGATGCCCCTGGGATAGGTCTTAGGTTTCTGGCCTAGCAGCCCAGGGCACTACAACACACGACCACCCAGACAGCCGTCCAGGTGGCACAGAAAAGTGATCACCTGACTCCACCCAAATAAATAGGTTCTCTCTGCAGACCAAGGGACCCAAGAAAACCCCCGCCCATTGGCTGAGGCACACCATTCATTCCTAACCTGTCCTTGCAATGCCCTTGTCTTATCTAATGTCACCAGCTACAATGCCACCTAGTAACAGAAGAGAGAAGGGCAGCAATTCCAGAATTAGGGGGAAATCAATTGACCCCCTAACAATTGGCCAAGGCAACTATCGCCTGGCAACTAAATTTGATAGCAACCCCGCCTAAACATAAGGGTGCTACATAGATTTCCTTTGAATTTTGTAGATGACAGCACTATAACTGTATAATAATGACCAGAGCATCTTGTATATTATATCTCATGTTTTCTTTTGTGTACTGCTTACACCGCAAAAAAAAAAAAAAAAAAAAAGAATTAGCTTTGGCTAGAGTAAGGGGTTTTGTTCTGTATCCTCTTAAAGAAACCAAACAGAAAGTGTATAGTTACTAACTGTTCCTCATTTAGAAGGATTCTTCCTCTTTTGCAACTAAATCTTTTTTGTCTGATGTTGTTGTGTATATAAATTCATACTAACATAAAGGCACTATGTACCTACCTCACGTTATACTACAATAAATACAGTAAAGGCCCCTTTCTCCCTAAATCTTCTTGAGACCCACAGTAATTTTTTTTTTTTTTATGATGTGTTGGTTCTGCACATTGTACCTTTTAGTGTGTGTGCTCTACCCCAATCTACTATACACCATTTTTCTCTGGACAGATATTGCTTTATTTAGCAAATTTGAATACAAATTAAAAAAAAAATAGGTAAATATTTTTAAAAATGTTTTTCCTTTTTTCCAATGCAGCATTTACATAATTAGTGCATCCCCGCATACTGACCCTTCAAAAAACTAAAACAAAGTCTGCTGATTAAAATAGTGCAAATTTTATGTAACATAGCAGAATAGTGAAGCTCAAACTGAAAATATGCCTTAAACTTTAGGAGACCTTTATTCCTCTTTAGATACTAAATTGTGACACATGCGGTGCTTAAAAAAAGGTTTGCATAAATGGTAGTTTATCATTAAGATAAGATCAATGTGGGTTGGGGAGGGCACAAATTGGCATAGCATTGACAATGAATATTCTTAAATAAGCACTTGAGGTTTGCACAGTAAATGCACATGTCATCTAGATTAGTGGTCATCAACCCTGTCCTCAGGGCCCACTAACAGGCCAGGTTTGCAAGATAACTGAAATACATCACAGGTGATATCATTTGCTGCTCAGTGATTGAAGTATTCTAGTCTGCATCTCCCCAAGGTAATACCACTGATCTAGATCATCCAGCAGCATTGCTGGGACTTGAGGATTAGAAATGAAAAAGGATCAGGATGCCTGAAGATTCTAAATTATTTTTTGCTGAAGCTATAAGTTGAGCTCTAACAAGGGTTAATACACTTGTAATATGTATATATAAATATATATACAGTATTTTTTTGTTTTCTTTATGGGGGGTCTGAGCAGTGGTGTACAGACCACCATATGCAGCTCTGTAGCAACAGATCCGTTCTAATAGTGATCTACTGCTGGATTCAATTAGCTAGCAATAGATCACTGTACCCATGATCTATTGCTGCAAAAAGAAGCAGGAAAGAGCAGCAACATTCTATTTCAGCCTCCATTACCAAAGTGCCATGACCTCACGTGTGGACTATGTACAAATGCTGTGTAGAACTAGAAAAGTCTAGGAAATTACCTTTCAGCTCCTGGGTTTAACCGGTTCCCCGCCGTGCCATTGCGTGCGCGCCGCCCGGGATCTCCGTGAGTCGGGTCGTGGGTCCCGCGGACTCGATCGCCGCGGGGATGCCCGCAATTGCCTCACGGAGAGGATGAACGGGTAGATGCCGTTGTAAACAGCATCTCCCCGTTCTGCCTAGTGACAAGTGTCACTCGATCTCTGCTCCCTGTCATCGGAGCAGAGATCAGTGACGTCACACACACAGCCCATCCCCCTACAGTTAGTAATCACTCCCTAGGACACACTTAACCCCTCCCCGCCCCCTAGTGGTTAACCCCTACACTGCCAGTGTCATTTACACAGGAATCAGTGCATTTTTAATCGCACTGATCGCTGTATAAATGACAATGGTTCCAAAAATGTGTCAAAAATGTCCGACATGTCTGCCGTAACGTTGCAGTCACAATAAAAATCGCTGATCGCCGCCATTGAAAAAAAAAACTAGTAAAAAAAAAAAAAAATTAATAAAAATGCCATAAAACTATCCCCTATTTAGTAAACGCTATAACGTTTGCGCAAACCAATTAATAAACGCTTATTGCAATTTTTTTTTACCAAAAATATGTAGAAGAATACGATCGGCCTAAACTGAAGAAAAAAAATGTTTTTTATATATTTTTGGGGGATATTTATTATAGCAAAATGTAAAAAATAATGCTTTTTTTCAAAATTGTCGCTCTTATTTTGTTTATAGCGCAAAAAATAAAAATCGCAGAGGCGATCAAATACCACCAAAAGAAAGCTCTATTTGTGGGAAAAAAAGGACGTAAATTTTGTTTGGGAGCCACATCGCACGACCGCGCAATTGTCAGTTAAAGCGACGCAGTGCTAAATCGCAAAAAACGCTCTGGTCAGGAAGGGGGTAAAATCTTCCGGGGCTGAAGCGGTTAATGCTGGATGCTGGCTGTCACTGACAGCTGGCAGTTCCAGCTTAATCCCACACCTGCAGGAGCCACTGATTCCTGGTGCCATTTAAAACGTTGATGGGAAGAATAGCAACTGCCCTATTACTGTTTTAAAATGGCAATGGGGTCTCCGATGATTAATTATTGTGTTTGGAAATTAAAAAATATATCAGTAATGAAAAAAAAAGGGGGGGGGTTCATTTTATGGTTTTGCGTAACTGGCGTGATGTGGCAGGGGTGTTTTCTTTGCCTACATATTTTTTGATAAAAGATGTCTGCCTTTCTCAACACATAAAGTTGAGCGTTTGCAAGTGAGAGGAAATCTCTTCAAAGTGCGCTGAAATCCCCATCTAGGCCGTTTTCAACAGGGCAGCTGCCCCCATTGGAAGATTTCCCCTCATCTCTTGTTCCAGTGACAACTGTAAAATTATACATTTCTCATAATTGTCTGTTTCAATGATGATAGTCACCATGATGAGTAAAGAGGGGTTTTGGGGATTTTGGATTTAAACACACAGGGTGATTTAAAGAAAGATTTGTGAAAAACAACCAAATACAAGTGGCATAAAAAAATAATTTGAGCTATAATGTTGCAGTACTATAGACCTACCTGAACATCCAACATTGTAAGCAATTTAGCTTTCTCTACTTTGCTGCGATCTTCCTGGTTGCTGTGTATAGATAAACTGTTGATTTGGAAGGACAGCTGTCCAAGATCAATATCAGAGGTTGTGTTTTGTAGTTTCCCGGAATTAGTTGGGGGCTTTTCTGCAGCTTCAGGTTTCACAGTTATTGAAATGTCCTGTAAAGGGAAGTACAATATATTTTTTCCTGCTTTTCTCATTTTTATTTATTCGTTATAAAGATAGAATATAATAGGACAGTGTTTCAATAGGATGGGGCAGTCTCTTGCTAGTCATTCTGTACTCACAATATAAAGTGAAGGTAGATCACAGATGTGAATATATTCTTTCTGAATGATCAAGGGTTCACATGAGTATAAATGTTGGTTCCTAAAACTTACATAATTACAATAGATGTAGAAACACTTTATTTTATACACATCAAGAGCGTACACATTGAATTCTCAATCATCGCTAATATATACAGTATTTATACAAGGATGTTTTCTGATGGTGTCACCATTGCATCCTGCTTGCAAAATGTGTGTTGAAACAGCCAACTGTAGTCTTCATTGGAAGCCTGGATGAAAACACAGAAGTGCAACTGGGAGACAGGGACAGAAGTGTAGTCACCCTATAACAGGAAGTGCCTATACAAAGACCTTCATGGTAGGGTAAGGTAGGATAACATGGAAGGCATGGCATAATAGGATAACCTGATATTATTTTAATAAAAGCTGCAATGATGAAAATGACTTGTAAATTGAATGTACCTGTTAAGTTTCAATGAGATTTGAGTTATAGGGATTACATAATCTTTAATGCGAAGTGTGCAGTCTTGACACGTTTCACTACAGATTCCTAGACCAGCCATAAATTGACACAGATAATTCTGCTTATAATCAATTATGCAGCAACAGCACCACTGTTTATTGTCTGAATGGTTCCAAAAATGTGTCAAAATTGTCCAATGTGTCCGCCATAATGTCGCAGTCACGATAAAAATTGCAGATCGCCGCCATTACTAGTAAAAAAAATAAAAAAAAATAAAAATGCTATAAATCTATCCCCTATTTTGTAGACGCTATAACTTTTGCGCAAACCAATCAATATACGCTTATTGCGATTTTTTTTACCAAAAATATGTAGAAGAATACATATCGGCCTAAACTGAGAAAAAAATTAGCTTTTTTTAAAAAAATGGGAATATTTATTATAGCAAAAAAGTACAAAATGTTGTGTTTTTTTCAAAATTGTCGCTCTTTTTGTGTTTATAGCGCAAAAAATAAAAACCGCAGAGGCGATCAAATACCACCAAAAGAAAGCTCTATTTGTGGGAAAAAAAGGACGTCAATTTTGTTTGGGTACAACATCGCACCACTGCGCAATTGTCAGTTAAAGCAACGCAGTGCCGAATTGCAAAAAACGCTCTGGTCAGGAAGGGGGTACATTCTTCCGGGGCTGAAGCGGTTAAGTAAGATTATTTGTATCATTCTTTAATGCTATCAATGTACATGTACTTTTCCTGAAATAACATGGACATTTTCTTTCAGATGTAAGTATAATGACATGACAGGAGAGCAGAGCAGAGAACACTTGTTGTGTGTCCACCTCTGTTCCCCTGCTACTGGCGCCTGCGCACAGCACCCCGCCCTCCTCCATCTGTCCCGCAATGCTTACAAACAGTCCAGAGATTCAAGAGAAGCCCGTAGCTGAGAAGGAACGCAGTCAGCGCAGGGGAGACATGACAGGGTGATAAGGCAAACCAGCAAGGTCAGGGTTAAAGGTGTGGGCATAAAGGTGTGGCATATGGCTGTAATTAAGTGGTCATTATTGGACGGAATTTGGTGCAAAGGGGGGGAGCTAATAGTTAATAAATTAATGTGAATGGGGTGGGGCTGTAACAGTTCTAGTGGAACCTGTTGAGAACATAATCTTTTGCAGTGGAATGCTACTTAAAGTGATGAGCGAACTTGAGCAACTTTTAGCCCAGCTCAGGGCTGCTGCTGGGATACATGGAGCGGAGTGGATACAGAGACAAGTGTCTGTGTCCTTACAAGGAGTCCAGCAGGGTCCTTCACAAGCAGGACCTGCCCCACAGCGCGCTAGGAGGTCTAAGCCTCCTGAGCGGTTCACCCCTGACAGGACTCCTCAGGCTCAGCGCCGCAATGGGAGCCCGCTTGCGGAACCTTCAGGCCCCCCTGCCAAACGATTGCCTGTGTTGGCCAGGGGAGAGCCTGGGAGGAATCCCCATCCTAGGCGGAGCCTGCGGGGGATGGGACCTACAAGGCAGATGGCGACTCACCCATCCTCCTCCGACTGGATCCAGGAGCGAGTGGCTGGCGTGGATGGCGATGTTCCGGTCGACACGCCAGCCCGGCGGGAAAGAGAGGAAGGAGCGGGCCTCGGCCAGGATCGGGAGGCGGCCGGTGGCTCTGACAGCCGAAGGGAGGACCGGCGCTGCGAGAGGGGCACGTCTGCCAGAGGAAGAGCGTCGACCACGCGCACCTCCAGGCCACAGGTGGCGCCTGCGAGCCCGGGTAAGGCCGGGGTGCAGGGGGATGACGTCAGAGCGGTCGGACGCTACGAGCGGCGCAGGCCGGCGAGCCTGTCAGTGTCAAGAGGAACGGCGGCGGCTGAGGGGGAGAGAGGACGGCCGGCTCACAGGCGGCTTGCGGTTCCCGGGACGCCAGCGGAGAGACAGAGAGAAGATGCAAGCAGCGTGGAAGAGGGAGAAGTGGAAGAGGATGTCGGTGACGCCGTGGGGGAAGTCGGTCCGGCGGCTGGAGGGGTTCCCGGCCCCATGCAGCCTGGTGAGTGCACTGCTGAGATTCTTCCTGTCTTTTCTCCCTCTGTGTGGTCAGGTGTGGGGGCCCAGGGTCAGGTCGGGGGGACTTCTGGGGGTGTGGGGTCAGAGGGCCTCATGAGGGAGGTACTGTTGGGATTGAGGGAGTTGCTACAAAAGCTGGGCAGTGGGGGGGCGCCTGGGGGGGCGGCCGTGGTGGGGGACAGTCCAGGGAGACAGGTGCTGCCAGCGGAAATCTCATCCGCTCCTCCGGCTGTGGTAGTAGCGTCGGATGTGCCGCAAGGAGCAAGTGGAGAGACCTCGGGGGAAAAGCCGCCGGACAAAAGTGACAAGGAGGTGGATAAGGTAAGATTGGCGGACGCAGCGAAGTGCGAGGTGTACGTATGCTTAGAAGGTCCTTTGGGTGCGCACCTGAAACAGGAAGTGAAGGAACGTATTTGGAAAGGGGAGTACGTGGAAATATTTTCCCTGCTCCCCCTTGAAAAATTTAACTTAGACCGCGTGAAACCTGACGAGAGTAAGAAAGAGGATGAGGAAAAACGGCGGTATCGCCTTATTCCTCGCACGTTCAATAATTGGTTGCAGGCTTTTGCAATCTTAGCTAGCGTAGTTGGCGAAAAGGAGCTGGCGAGCTGCTCGGCCTTATTTTGCTATTTGGATGCAATCGGGGAGGCATATAGGGTCTATGGCGGCATGGCATGGTTACGCTATGACGAACAGTTTCGTCAGTGGAAGGCTGTCAGACCAGCCATTCGGTGGGATCACAAGGATATAGGGCTTTGGATGAAGCTGATGACCCCGGCTAGGAGCGGGAGCCAGTTTTTTCCAGGAGGGGCTGGCGGTGCTTCCACCTCAGGCTCGTCGGCCATTAAGAAAAAGGGGGTTTCCTGGCAGTTCAATGACAGCTCGTGCCGATTTGGAGGGTCCTGTCGCTTCAAGCATGAATGCTCAGGATGCGGGGGCAGTCATTCCTTCAGTAGGTGTTTTAAGGCAGGAAAAAACAGGGCGGGGGACGGGTCTGGAAAAAGGGAAGACACCAGTGAGGGCAGGAAAGATGTTTCCTTTCCTAAATAGGTATCCGGACCAGGAGTCGGCTAGACTCCTGTGGGAGGGATTCTCGGTGGGTTTCAGAATCCCGTGCTCTTTGACTACGGTTCCGCCGATTTCCGATAATCTGCAGTCAGCTCGCCTTTTCCCGGGGGTAGTAACGGAGAAACTTCAGAAGGAAGTTTCATTGGGCAGGATGGGCGGTCCATTTTCTTCCCCGCCCATTGAGGGCTTAATTGTGTCCCCCCTTGGTGTGGTGCCCAAAAAGGAACCTGGGAAGTTCCGTTTAATTCACCATCTTTCGCATCCAAAAGGGGCGTCTGTAAACGATGGTATTGATCCACAGGCCTGTGCGGTCACCTACACATCGTTCAATGCCGCGGTAGTATGGGTACGCAGGTACGGACGGGGGACTTAGTTGGCGAAAGTTGAGGTGGAGTCGGCTTTTCGTCTACTTCCCGTCCATCCGGATAGTATGCACCTCTTGGGTTGCAGGTGGCAAGGGTCCATCTCGTGCACGCTGTTTGAAACCTTCAGTTCCTTTGTGGAATGGGTAGTGCGGGATGTGTCCGGGCTCAATTCCGTCATCCATTACTTGGATGATTTTTTGTGTATAGGCCCTGCTGGGTCTAACGCCTGCGCGGTACTGCTGGGCACGTTACAGCATGTAGCGGATCGTTTTGGCATTCCCTTAGCACCGGAAAAAACAGTCGGTCCCACAACGGAATTGGTTTTCTTGGGGATCACGATCGATTCAGTAGCCATGGAATGCCGTTTGCCGGAAGCAAAGCTCGTGGCTTTGCGGCAGGAAGTCAGGGCCATGGGGGGCAGACGCAAGGTTCGGGTCAGGGAGCTGCAGTCCCTTTTGGGAAAATTAAATTTTGCCTGCAGAATCATTCCAATGGGCAGGATATTCTGCCGTCAGCTTTCGTTAGCCATGGCGGGGGTCAGCAACCCTAGACATTTTGTTCGTTTGACCCGGGATCACCAAGCTGATCTCAGGGTCTGGGATGATTTTCTGGGAACCTACAATGGGAGGTCAATGTGGATGGCGGGCCCCGTTAGCAATGCGGACATGGCGTTATTCACAGATGCGGCCGGGTCCGGAGGATACGGAGCGTTCTTCCAGGGTAAGTGGAGCGCCGGTGGTTTGCCTGATACTTGGAGGGAGGCCGGGTGGTTGCGTAACTTAGCGCTTTTGGAATTGTTTCCAATTGTGCTGGCGGTGGAAATTTGGGGTAGAGCGTTTCAGAACAAAAAGGTGCGTTTCCACTGTGACAACTTGGGAGTTGTCACTGCCATTAACACCCTGTCGGCCTCCTCCCTTGCGGTGGTGCGCTTGCTACGGCATTTGGTGTTATGCCTTCGCCTGAATGCTTTTGTCTATGCGGTGCACATTCCGGGGGTTTCTAACAGGATTGCGGATGCCTTGTCTCGTTCGCAGTGGAAAGAGTTTCGGATATTGGCGCCGGACGCGGAGCAGCATGGTACCCCCTGTCCTCCAGGGTTATGGACGATCGCATTGGAGTCGCCGCAGGATTGATCTGTGAATCCCTGAGTGAGACGACATGGGGCGCATACGCTGGTGCGTGGAGGGAATGGAATGCGTTGCTGGAGGAGGTAGGGGGGCTTGAGCCCCGAGACAACGTGTCGGCATTGGTCCTGTATTTCATTGTTCAAAACTTTCTGAAGGGGGCATCAGTATCGTCAGTGGACCGTAAATTAGCGGGTTTGGCCTTTTGGTTTAAACTACAGGGAGGTAAGGATGTCACCAAATCTTTTATCATAAGGCAGGCTATGAAGGGATATCGTAAGGGGAGCAAGTCCAGAGATCTGCGGCGCCCGGTTTCCTTCACCACTTTGTGGTTGATTATGGCTCACATTCCGGGGGTGTGTGGGGACGGGTATGAACAGCTCTTGTTTCGGGCGGCTTTTCAGTTGGCCTTTTTTGGGGCTTTACTCATAGGGGAATTGGTCAGCCCTGCCAAGCACGTTGCGGGGGGACTTTTCAGAGATGAGGTGACTGTAACAGAAGTGTCAGTGAGCTTAGTGATTCGTAAGTCTAAAACGGATCAGGCTGGAAGAGGCGTAGTCCTGGAGTTGTTTCGGGGTGAGGTAGCCGGGCTGTGCCCGGTTTCGGTGGTATCACAATTTATTGCGGTCAGGCCTGCCAGTGCGGGACCTTTCTTGATGCACAAGAATGGCTCATATTTATCGCGTTTTCAGTTCATTGCGGTTTTTCGCAAATGTCTGAAAGCGGCGGGCCTGGACCCCAGGCAATTCGGCTCACACTCTTTCCGAATCGGAGCCGCCACGGAGGCGTCCAGATGGGGGTTGGGAGCGGAGATGATAAAACGTATCGGCAGGTGGGAGTCGAATCGTTTCAGGTTGTATGTTAGACCTCATTTAATGTGAGCATGGGGAGGGGGGTCTTTGTCGTCATGTTTGTGGTGACACTCATGCTTACTCTTTTATATGTGTTGGTCTTTTTGTTCTAGTTGTTATATGTCCAAGTTGGTGGGGCAATGTTTTTCTCTATTTGTTTTCAGGTCGCAGATGCCTAGTGTGGATCCTCGGGCATTCATTTGTTTATTGGGGGGCCAGGAGGGCTGAAGTTAGACCCGATGCTAGGCAGTTAGGTCTCCCCTGGGAAGAGGGTAGTGTTCGCTGGATAGGGGTAAGGGGCATGATGTGGAACAGGGTGGTTCCCGAGGTGCATAGATTTGCACGCTGGGACAGGGCCCCAGATATTATGGTAATTCACGCTGGGGGAAATGACTTGGGCGTCAGGCGTTCCAGAGAACTGATCAGAGACGTTCGGTTCGATTTCCTCAGGCTTCGCTGTGACTTCCCGGGCACTGTTTTTGTTTGGTCCGAGATCGTGGCTCGCACTGTTTGGAGAGAAGCCAGATCTGTGGATCGAATCAATAAGGCCCGGGTTAAAGTCAATAAGGAGGTGGGGCGATTTTTTGTCAGGAATGGGGGCCTGGTAATTAGACATCAGGATTTGGAGTCCGAGACATGGCGTTACCTCAGGGGTGATGGCGTTCACCTTAACGCGGTAGGGACGGACATGTGGTTTTTGGGCCTAGAGGATGGAGTACACAGGGCTCTTCGTGTGTGGCGGAGCGCTCAGGTATAAGGAGTCATACCTGTGCGCTGTGGCATGTTAGGATCCTTGGTGGTGGTAGAATGTGGTGCATTCTGGGTAAACGGTGGGGAACCATCAGGTATGGTATCCTCGAGTGGGAACGGTTCACTGGCTAGTGACCTGCAGCTTATGGACCCTGGGGTGGCTGAGGTTAGCTGGGTTTAGGCCCTGAGTCTTCATATATAGCGGCTGGGGTGGCAACTCAGTTAGATGTGCCTCTGACACAAATTAAGAGGGTAATGATTACATTGGTACCGCCTTGGATCTTAAAAGATAGATATATATATATATATATATAGACAGTTTAGTGAAATAGTGTAGTTAGGTGGGTTCTTACAGTGTGTATTGTAACAAAAAGTTGTTTTATTAATAAAAGGCCATGTTGGCCATTTAACCCACCTTAGGTGTCGAGTGTTTTTTCTAAATCATAGTAAATTTAAGATAAGGCACAAATGGGTAAGGGTTACTGCAGGGTAAGCTCTTAGCTACCTTTGTCATGATGATGCACCTCTTTCCTTCTCTACAAGCAGCTCTGGATGAAACCACAGAAAATTTCCCTGGACCAAGGTAGATTACTAAGCAGCTCCCAGGCAGGGGACCCTATTTAATGAATGGGGAGTGGGACACATTCGGGACACTTTTTTTCTGGGGGCAGCCTCCTGATAACAAGGACTGTCCTCAGAAATCATGGATGTCTGGTCAGACTAGTTTACTGTATGGTCAGGTTTAGCTGCAAGTTGTTTTACATAACAGAACAACTGAAAACCCGTTCATAATCTGAACGTTTTTGAAATAATCTTCAGATCGGTATTACTTACTGATTTACTCCAGTGTTCTATCGATTTTTGTATGGCTTCTTCTTTTGTGATTTTAGTTGGTATAAAAATATGCTCACTGTTCAGATACTTCAATATTTGATCTTTGTAAACCTTTTTCCGGTTCAAGAGCTCTGAGGCCGTTTTACTCGCTTCTATGATTTTCTCAATAAGGTCTAAAAAGAAGAAAAAAAGATATTGCTAAAGGGTAAGTCTACTCAGAACTGATATTTATTGTTTGGTTAGATTTCAGTGAGTTGAATCGCCCTATGTCCTTATTGTAAAGGCCCATACACACGATAGGACTTTGTACAAACTTTCCCGTGGATTTTTGTATAAAGGGCGTTGGCCGTAAACTAATTAGGCATACACACGGCAGGACTTTTTCAGCCAACTTTCACCAAATCACGTGGTTTTTCAGCTCTTTATCGCCACCCTTTGGTCAACTTCTGTATTGTTGTCTGATCTTTTCCATTGGTTCTGAGCATGTACGTTTGTACTTTGGACTAAAGTCCTATGGACTTGTGTACACACGATAGGATTTTGCACCATAGGACTTTTGTTGCCGGAAAGTTTGTCTGTTTGCACAGCCAACATTTGTCCAATGAAAACCGAAAAAGTTTGTTACTCTTATGCCACGTACACACGATCGGAAATTCGGCCAGCAAAAGACCGACGAGAGCTTTTGGTCGGAAAATGCGACCGTGTGTATGCTCCATTGGACTTTTGCTGGCCGAATTCCAGCCAGCAAAAGATTGAGAGCATGTTCTCAATTTTTCGGTCGGAAAAAGTTCCTATCCAAAAATGCGATCGTCTGTAGCAATTCCGACGCGCAAAATTCCTACGCATGCTCGGAAACAATTTGACGCATGCTCGGAAGCATTGAACTTAATTTTCTCGGCTCGTCGTAGTGTTGTACGTCGCCGCGTTCTTAACGGTCGAAAGTTCAGCTAACTTTTGTGTGACCGTGTGTATGCAAGGCAAGCTTGAGCGGAATCCCGTCGGAAAAGCCATCATATCTTTTTCCGACCAAAATCCCGATCGTGTGTACACGGCATTAGAGATATGATTAAACACCTGCAGTATTCTGACAAACAGTAATTAACAGAACTAAACTGCATTTATCTAGCAACACAATATAAAGACAGTCCTAACTTGCTGATGAAAAACAAAAAAACATTGGCTGGCAAAGTTGGGGCCCTTGAAGGAAGCACAACAGTTCCCAGCAGACAACAGAGTAAGTTGTATGATGTTAGTGACTTAACCAGGGGTCTCAAAGTGATGGCCCTCCAGCTGTTGCACAACTACAAGTCCCATGAGGCATTGCAAGGCTGACAGTTACAAGCATGACTCCCACAGGCAGAGGCATGATGGGACTTGTAGTTCCACAACAGCTGGAGGACTGCCAGTTTGAGACCCCTAGTCTTACCAGTCCCAGGGCACACTCTTCTGGGTCTCCGGACATATACTCTGATTAAGTAAATGTCAAGTTAAAGTCAGACCAGGACAGAAGTTGCTGTGATCTCACTCTTTCAATCCTGCTGAAACAGTCCCTCTTTTCCTTTCTTACAAGTGGTAGGAATGCTTTCTAGTACAGCCTTTTTAATCCAAAGGGGAACTGGATTATTCCCAAATAAAGAGGAGTTAAAGCAAGCCCACTAGGGCAGAACTATTTCACAGAACAAGGAAATAACAAAAGTCAGTGGCCAAGAGGCCTCTCACCACAGTAGGCACTCTACAAACTCCAGGCATTTCTAGGTAGGTTTGCAAAAGGGTCCTCCCTTGCAAGCTAGAACCCAGCAGTAGTAGCCGGTGGTCCTCTAGTGATGGTCAAAGGTCTGCCGATGGTCACATACTGCATCCAGCAAGTGAAACACTGATCCCCTGTGTGGGCTCTCAAGATTCAGATCCCCTCACATGTAGTATTCCGCAGATAATATCATATAATGGTGGCAACAGTCTCTGATCAGCACTCTTTTCCTGGGCAGCACAGCATCAGATAGCTTCGGTAAACTCTGTCCACACACCACTGTTCCCCCTTCACTGCAAACTTGTAGTGCGCTATCTCAGGTGCTCAGCACAGCAAAATGGTAAAACTTATCTGAGATTTTAGTGATTAGGTTTAGATAAACCCTGCTAGCATCTCTGGGAACTTAAAGGGTAGCTCCAAAAAAAATATAGCAAATAAAAAAAATATATGGCATGTACAATTGTAAAACAAGCCATATTGTAATTTAACGTTTATAATATTTACCTTTCCTTTTCAATCTCCAATGTGGCAACCTGGAGGTGTTTATTACACAGATGGTGTACAGAATGCCCCCCAATAATGTTATTTCCTGCTTACTGATTTTCCCAGAAGTCTGCACTGAGACCCCATACACACTATTAGATTTTCTGCAGATTTTTGTCTTCAGATTTACCAAAACCATATAATATGAGGTCAAAGCCCAGAGTTTCAATTTGTATGCAATCAGGTAGGCCCTTGCACTACATGGTTTTGGTAAATCTGAAGACAAAAATCTACAGAAAATCTAATAGTGTGTATGGGGTCTAAGATGCAAATCAGATTTTAGGCAAACTTGCATCCTCTGCAACAATTTTTTTTTTTTTTTTGGTGAGATACTCCCAAAACGTTATTCGTGTTTAAAGGGACGCAGGCCCTGCCACTTTCCTCATTCGAGCCCTGCAGGTGAAGAAGCTGGTCAATAATTAAAAAGTCACATTCACAAACAAACTGATTTTTCCTAATAATAACAAAAGGAAGGAATATGCAACAAAGTTTGTGGAAATCCTTGTAATGTACATAGATCACCCAGCGGGGACTGTTTTTTTCTAAACAAAAGTGGTTACTGTTTAAATTTAGCAATATAACTCAACATACAGATAAAGAGACATTTAGTCATACAGGATATTTCCTGGAACAAAAATTTCCATTGAAAATTCCCAGGAATTCCTGATTAGGGATGGTCTGTGATATTTTTTTTTTAACTGAAGAAACATACCGTAGTTTTGTTACGAGCCAAGTCACTAAGTCACTCCACTGTTCATTGTTCAAATTCTAACACTTCTATACCTACCTACTGTATATATAGGAATGAACGGTGTGTGTTGTCCACAAAATACATGCGCCCTGATTATTAATCTGTGTATTGTTTAATGTCTCACTTGGCTTTAGGAATATCTCACCTGCTTTGCCATAGTATGCCGTTTTGCTTTTGCTGACAGTCTTGTACAGAGATTCTAAATCAGACATATCCAGCTGCTGCAGTATTCTCCGGCAACCCATTCTCTCAGAAGTACTGAGATCCATGATGAACGAAGAAACTCGGGAGAGAACCAGACCGATGCTCTATACTTCCCTCAACTAAATGACGTAGTAAAAGATAAATGAAAGTGAAACTAGTCACTGCAGTCAAATGCCAGATCAAGGCGGATTATTATCTCCTTCCGGATGTGCTTATCGTGACACAAAGATTCTAATTCTGCTGGCGTGCACTTACCTGCTGATCCACTTAAAGTGGATGGCCACCCTAAAATAAAAAATTGCATCAAAAATCTTAAAAAAAAAAAAAAAAACATTTGAAAAAAAAAAAAAATTAACTTACCTGAAACCCTTGTTGCTAGGCAGTCTTCCTAATCTGCCTCTTCTTATTCCACGACGTTTCCTCCTCTTCGGCGAGCATCCCCGTTGCCTTCTGGGAACTGTGTGTGTCCCAGAAAACCACTGCGCCATTCACAAAGCGCCGCGCGACTCGCGCATGTGCAGTAGGAAACGGGCAGTGAAGCCGCAAGGCTCCTCTGCCTGTTTCCCTTCGTTAAGATGGAGGCGCCAGTGGCTGATCCGATGGACGGATCAGGCTCGGGGGGCCGACATCGCGGGCTCGCTGGACAGGTAAGTGTCCTTATTAAAAGTCAGCAGCTACAGTGTTTGTAGCTGCTGACTTTTTAAAAAAAAAAATATTGCGGCCGGAACCCTCCTTTAAGCCTCATACACATGATCGGATTTTCCAACGGGAATTGTGTGATGACAAGCTGATCATGTGTATGCTCCATCGGACAATTGTTGTCGGATTTTCTGCGGACAAATGTTGGATAGCAGGTTTTAAAATATTCCGCGGACAAATGACAAAACGAGCCAGAAGCGGTCTGTCTTGTAAACTAGCGTTCGTAATGGAGAATTAACATTCGTGACGTGGCAAATTATGAAATCTCGAAATGCAGCGCACATTCTCTTTATCTTTAATGGGATAATAATGAAGCTGCTTTGCTGGTGATACTGATGGAGTTATTGCAAACTAATTTTCAAAGGCTTTTTTTTCTAGTGATATCAAGAATAATATTATTATGCTTTTTTTTTTTTTATTTGGGCAAGTTACCACAACACCATTATCCTGTAGTTTTTAAGATCAAAGATACAACTATCTTGGTGTCCCTTGTCAATTTTACATTGTATTTTTTAAATGTAACTGCCTACTCCCAAACTGTCATTTGAAGTAAAACACATAGCCAAGTATTATTCTCCACAATTTTTTATTGTGCATTAAAAAAAGAAAACAAATAAAATTAGACATGATATCTGCCAATAGAACTTAACCAAAAAGTGAATTCTATGCATCCAAAAATATAGAAAATATAACAAATCAAATCATTATTATTCAACCAAAAAATAAAATAAAAGCCTCATGCATGTATCCTGCTTCTTAATATAGGGGGTCAACAATGCCAAGAGTTGGTGAAAGCAGTGGTCCGTCATCAGGAGATAATTCCGAAAATCATCTGGATTATTCTCCTGGAGCTTCCGCAGCAAAGGCATATGACATAATTGGTGACGATTAATAAAGCAACCAATTTTTGGTCCAAGAACTCCTCCTCCTGTTACTGGACTGGACTTGGGTCAAAGCAATAACTCCAAGGCCAAAAATAAATAACACGTTATCTCCTCCGATTCTGCAACATGTATGGTTGACGAACGGCCGTTCAGAAATGAACTGAAAAGTGCGAAATGAAAAGCGCGAATCAACACTCACCAAACTTCTACTAACACGAAATTAGCAGAAGGAGCCCAAAGAGTGGCGCTAAAGAGCTGAAAAACCACGTAGTATGTCAGTACGTTCGTGTTTGTTGGCTGACAATTCCTTGCCGTTTGTATGCAAGACAAAATCCAGGCACGTGCCTTCGGACAAAAGTCTGAGGTTTTGTCTGCAGGAAATCCGATCGTGTGTACGAGGCTTTACAGTTGTAGTGCTTACCTCCAAAGGAGCTGCTAATGTATGGGTTCCCTGATTTGACCCGATTCTGGCAATGCCGGGAAATTTATTTGGGCTGCACAGCTAACAAGCCAACAAAAATGGGAAAAGTATTAAACAATCAGAAAGTAAAGCAAATTTCTACAGCACAATAAAAACAATGCATGAACCAAATATATTTGGGTAGGCACAGCGTGATGCGGTGGGCAGAAAGCACATGGAGTCCAAGTGCAGTAAAACGAATATATAGTAACAAAAGTCCAGCAATACACAACAGGCCCAGTGGGAAGGCAAGCCCACCAGGAACACTCACAAGATGTAGCAGTGATGGAACAGTTGACTGCAGACTCAGAGATGCCGACAGTGGAGCAGAATGTGGTCTGGCCTGTTCATACTAAAAGGGGAAGCTTTTCAGAGGTTTGGAATGGTCTATGCGCTTTCCCTACTCCTCAAGAACCTTTTCCTGACTCTATATATTTTTCCTGTCAGACAGGTGACCTGTCCCTACAATAGGCACACGCAAAATGTGTGCCAAACCCATGAACCAGGGTCTTAAATAGACTTTGCCTGACCCAAGATGCTCAAAATCACATGGGGTGTCAGCATCCATTCAGATAGCTGCGTTCCTGCGACTGAGGAAACCATAGAGGAACTAGGTTCCCCATGACTTCCTCCCCCATCTGCATTGCTGCTGTGGACAGGTGCCACCTGCAGTGGAGAAAATAGACTGTACCTGCCTACATACATCTGGACCCAAACCCCAGGAGTACCTGAATCCTGACTCTGGGGGGGGGGCAAATAAAGGTAATACTCATTTAGAGGCTAAAAGTCTTAGAACCTCTCTACAACTTCTCCCACAGACCAGTGTGGTACTAGATGTTGACTAGGGTTGGGGCCGAGTCCTACATTGGAGCGCTCCAATCAATTTTGTTATCCAACGGTAAAGGGGGTGAAAATTTCCAAACTAAACCCCGTATCAGGGTAACAAGATTGAGACCAGTGGCCTCTCACTACAGTAGAGGCTCTCCAAACTCCAGGTGATCCCTGGTAGACTGGTGAAAGAGTCCTCCCTCTAAACCGAGTGTCCAGCAGCAGTCTCTCTACAAGTCTCACCAGCAGGCGGTGTACCAATTGTCTGTACCACAGGATCAGAATTCAGCAAAGCGGACTAGATAGAGGAGGTATGCTGGGTTTCGTAGTTCACAACAGCACAGCATGAGATTCAATGACAGATGCAGTCTCTTAGCCCAGCAGCCAGCACTGTCTCTCACTGTCTTCCCCCACTCAGCAGTATAGCACTCAAGTGTAGCACATCATCCACTCACAGACTATGTGTGTCTGCCCCTTAGCACAAGGCAGAGGTCCTCCCACACAAAACTGCCTTGAGCCCAGGTTTCTCCTTCCTTTTCCTCCTTTCATGCACAGGTGTTGATTTGCTAAAACTGGAGAGTGCAACATCTGGTGCAGCTGTGCATGGTAGCCAATCAGCTTCTAAGTTCAGATAGATCAATTAACCTCCCTGGCGGTATGATTATGTCAGATTTTTGGCGTTTTATATTGTAGGCCTGTAATTCTTAAGAATAACACACTTAAATCTGTCCAAACAAGAGTCTAGTAGACAGCCCGGGTATGATAACGTTTGAAACACAAAATTATAAATTATAATATAATAAATAACTATAAATAAATATACCAAATAATAATATAATAATAATGAAATGTATTCAATAATGTAAGCAAATCAAAAACACTGAAATTTGCTCAGTTGCAGAATTGTCGCTGTCATTACTTTTAAAGTTTGATGACGAATTTCCCCACAAAGCACTATCATTCAATTCTGCAAATGATTCTAATTTATTATCGCTGTTTTCTAGATGGTCTAAAACCGTTTTTGACGTAAAGGGACACTTTTTGGTTGCTATGGACAATCTCCAGTTTCCAGGCAGAAAGAACAGTATTTATAATAGAAAACTGCATGCAGGGCACTGGACAAAGCATTAGGGATAAAAGGGATGTGAAATAAAATGATACAGTAATGTAATATGTAAGATTAGTGTACTGTATGTATTGTGTGTTTTTCACTTTTTGAATTTGGCGCCGTGCTCCGTCTCTGTGCATCACAACTCTCGCAGGGAACGGAGCTGGGCACTGTGATAGATCCGGCGGAGGACACGGCTCGCACACACGGCAGGAGGACATTGCAAGATCCTAGGGATAAGGTAAGTAACTTTGCCTGGATCCTGCAATGCGATCCCGAGTGTGGCTCAGGGTTACCGCTTTTGGTACTGAAAATCTATTCCGAGCCATACTAGGGAATACCGCCAGGGAGGGTAAGCTTTGACAAAAAAAAAACTGCAAGCCGATTGGTTTCTATGACCAGCGGCAGAGTAAATTATATATGTGTGGTATTTACTATGGGAGGCTGACATCTAGTGGCTGCTCTGAGAATAGAAAATTCTAATTAACAATGTGGTTCTCTCATCACGTGTCGGGGTTGAATGTTGGGTTTATGTTGTTCGATACTGTTGTTGTTTTTGTATGAAAAAGTGACAATAAAAAAACGAATTTATTAAAAAAAACAATGTGTTGCACATAAATAATAGTATAAATAGATGCTGGCCACTGACCACTCCCATTCTTGATAAAACCCATGTGATTGGGTGAAACATGTCAGTCCTTATACCACGACAGTGACGTTTTTGTCGTCACGGATGACGCATCACAACACGCCGGCGCATGCAGTGTACACTGGTGTGAAGTCAGCAGCAGCCATCTTTGGCTAGGCAAACAGGACAGAGCCTGGCATAACTGACAACGCTACATAGCGTCCAGAAGAACCCCCAGCCAAGCCATCTGTATCGAGAGTCGGCAGTATACTACTCTAGCCGCAAAAGCCCCATGCAGTGCATGACCCTCAGCCATCTGTGGAGACACCGAGACACTTGTCTGTGCACCAACGTTCTTTGTGTACCTTGGCTGGATGAGAGGAACAGTGGTCCATGTGATTCTGCTCTATACCTGTCATTACCATGCATGTTCTGTTTTGAGGCAACTGTCCTCAGCTGCTCATATCCTGGGACTAGGGTTGCCACCTGTCCGGGATTCACCCGGACAGTACGGGTTTTGAAACATGTGCCCGGGTCTCTGCCCGCCTGAGACCCGGGCACATTATTCATTTCAGACCCGTGGCTCCCTGTGCCGAAGCTGTGTCATCAGTGCGGCCGTGGAATTCGGGTCCGTAGCGCCGCCTTAGCGCTGCTGCTCCCGCTCAGCTGTCTGAGTGCAGGACGGAGTCGGGACACAGAGGCGGAGCCTCAATGTTACCGGCCGGGTGCTCTCCTCCAATCCTCTGGCTGCCAGCAGAAGAGACAAGGAGGTGGGCGGAGCCTCCCCATTCCCTGCTGGAATGTGTGCACAGATCGCGCTGGGACTGGAGCCCAGCTTGTAAGGTAAGTTTTTACCATCCATGTCAGGATTTCAAAGTACTCTCACCTCTCCCCCCCCACCATACACTATACATACATACACCCCCCTCCCCCCACCATACACTATACATACATACATACATACATACACCCCCCTCCCCCCACCATACACTATACATACATACATACATACATACACCCCCCTCCCCCCACCATACACACATACATACATACATACATACACCCCCCTCCCCCCACCATACACTATACATACATACATACATACATACACCCCCCTCCCCCCACCATACACTATACATACATACATACATACATACATACACCCCCCTCCCCCCACCATACACTATACATACATACATATATACATACACCCCCCTCCCCCCACCATACACTATACATACATATATACATACACCCCCCTCCCCCCACCATACACTATACATACATATATACATACACCCCCCTCCCCCCACCATACACTATACATACATACATACACCCCCCTCCCCCCACCATACACTATACATACATACATATATACATACACCCCCCACCATACACTATACATACATACATACATACATACATACACCCCCCTCCCCCACCATACACTATACATACATACATATATACATACACCCCCCACCATACACTATACATACATACATATATACATACACCCCCCTCCCCCCACCATACACTATACATACATATATACATACACCCCCCTCCCCCCACCATACACTATACATACATATATACATACACCCCCCTCCCCCCACCATACACTATACATACATATATACATACACCCCCCTCCCCCCACCATACACTATACATACATATATACATACACCCCCCTCCCCCCACCATACACTATACATACATATATACATACACCCCCCCTCCCCCCACCATACACTATACATACACCCCCCCTCCCCCCACCATACACTATACATACATACACCCCCCCTCCCCCACCATACACTATACATACACCCCCCCTCCATACACTATACATACACCCCCCTCCCCCCACCATACACTATACATACACCCCCCCTCCCCCCACCATACAATATACATACACCCCCCCTCCCCCCACCATACAATATACATACACCCCCCCTCCCCCCACCATACACTATACATACATATATACATACACCCCCCTCCCCCCACCATACACTATACATACATATATACATACACCCCCCTCCCCCCACCATACACTATACATACATATATACATACACCCCCCTCCCCCCACCATACACTATACATACATATATACATACACCCCCCTCCCCCCACCATACACTATACATACATATATACGTACACCCCCCTCCCCCCCACTATACACTATATATACAGTTCTGCTGGCCGCCTCCCATATTTCATCTATCCATATAGTTCTCTCTCTCCCCCCCCCATACACCATCCATATATACAGCCCCCCCCATATATACAGTCCCCCTAATATATATAGTCCTCCCCCCATACACCATCCATATATCCAGTCCCCCCCATATACACAGTCCTCCCCCCATACACCATCCATATATACAGTCCTCCCCCCATATATACAGTCCTCTCCATATATACAGTCCCCTCCATATATACAGTTCTCCACCCCCCTATATACCATCTATAGATACTGTTCTCCACCCCCCCATACACCATCCATATATACAGTTCTCACCGGGTGACACAGTCCACTGCTCTACTGACACCGTCCTCTGCTCTACTGACACCGTCCACTGCTCTACTGACACCGTCCACTGCTCTACTGACACCGTCCACTGCTCTGACACCATCCACTGCTCTACTGACACCGTCCACTGCTCTACTGACACCATCCACTGCCCTACTGACACCATCCACTGCCCTACTGACACCGTCCACTGCCCTACTGACACCGTCCACTGCCCTACTGACACCTTCCACTGCTCTACTGACACCATCCACTGCCCTACTGACACCGTCCACTGCCCTACTGACACCGTCCACTGCCCTACTGACACCGTCCACTGCCCTTCTGACACCGTCCACTGCCCTACTGACACCTTCCACTGCTCTACTGACACCGTCCACTGCTCTACTGACACCGTCCACTGCCCTACTGACACCGTCCACTGCCCTACTGACACCGTCCACTGCCCTACTGACACCGTCCACTGCCCTACTGACACCTTCCACTGCTCTACTGACACCTTCCACTGCCCTACTGACACCATCCACTGCCCTACTGACACCTTCCACTGCCCTACTGACACCATCCACTGCCTTCCTGACACCATCCACTGCCCTACTGACACCATCCACTGCCCTACTGACACCATCCACTCTACTGACACCATCCACTGCCCTACTGACACCATCAACTGCCATACTGACACCTTCCACTGCCCTACTGACACCATCAACTGCCATACTGACACCTTCCACTGCCCTACTGACACCATCAACTGCTCTACTGACACCGTCCACTGCTCTACTGACACCGTCCACTGCTCTACTGACACCGTCCACTGCTCTACTGACACCGTCCACTGCTCTACTGACACCGTCCACTGCTCTACTGACACCGTCCACTGCTCTACTGACACCGTCCACTGCTCTACTGACACCGTCCACTGCTCTACTGACACCGTCCACTGCTCTACTGACACCTTCCACTGCCCTACTGACACCGTCCACTGTCCTACTGACACCGTCCACTGCCTTCCTGACACCGTCCACTGCCCTACTGACACCGTCCACTGCCCTACTGACACCGTCCACTGCCCTACTGACACCATCCATCTACTGACACCATCCACTGCCCTACTGACACCATCCACTGCCCTACTGACACCATCCACTGCCCTACTGACACCATCCACTGCCATACTGACATCATCAACTGCTCTACTGACACCATCCACTGCCCTACTGGCTGACAGTGTCCGCTTTTAAGGTAGGCTATTTTCATATTTTAACGGACATTTCTTTTATTAATCGAATCATATTTTATGGGTACACTAATGCTTTTGTTTTATTTAACCATGCCCCTTTAAGTCCCCCCCCACTGATGCAATTGGGCCACAGCCACTTTTCACTGTAGCACACCTCATTACTACTCTCTTTGGGTAACCCAAGGTATTTTACAACCATATAGCATGTACTACAAAAAAATTGCCGTGCGCCGCAAAAGTGTTCGGGTTTGGCTTGAAGAAAAGGTGGCAACCCTACCTGGGACTGTACTGTGCTTTAGCTTTGAACTATTTGGTCTTACTAGTGACTGACTATCTGGACTGTCCAGCAACTAGTGGCTATATTCCACCTTCTATACAGGACCTAATACCAGTTCATCACTCAGATAACTAGCAACAAACCATCCCAGGGACTTCAAATGTACAGTGAATTCCATCATTTCCCGTGTGTATCCCCCAGTTGGGGGGCCCTTTGAGCACCACTAACATGCTGAGCACACTGATCAACGGTGATATTCACCGGGATCCGTGAGCTAATCGCCTGACATTTTTTGTATCTCATTAGGTAGCTTTACAGTGGGTATCTGATGCATGCATGCACTATATGTGATGTAATTGATTTTACTAAACAATGTTGTTTTATTAACTTTTACATGAGCTAAGGTGTTGGTGATGGGTATTTAGTGTTTGTAATATGTACAACTAATTTTCTTTTTGTGCAATAAAATGATACCTTTTTCAAGCAGCCTGGTCCGCCCGTAGCTCTTTTTAGAGTATTCCCTTTTCCTCTCTTTCTTTTTGAGTTCAAGGTTTAGCTTACAGAAACCGGACCAACCTGGTGAGTCTGCAAACTAAGGGACGCTACACCAGTAGGCACATATTCAGCATGGTACAGAGGCTACTCAATAGTGAGCTGATGACCTCCATCCCTTTGTTTTATATACTGATTGGTTTCTATGCAGAGCTGCACCAGATTTTGCAATCTCCAGTTTTAGTAAATTAACTCCACAGTCCTCCTGGGATCTGTAGTCCCAAAATGTCTTTCAGTGCAAAGTCTCCAGGTGAGGACTACACTCCTCACATATTGCTGGGGCTGGCTTTACTCTTCCCTATATAGGTGTCCTTTTATGAAACTGCGGTAAAATACCGCGATTCAGTTCTCATGCGTTCTCAGAGGAGATCGCTCTCCTGTGAGTGCCTGTTTATGAAAGTGTGTAGATGGCTTCTCATGTTGAGTTGAGGAGCGATCTACAAACGCCGGGAACTCCTGAGAATGGCTCCTCTCACTATAATCTCGCGTGATATAGCGGGATTACAGTATGAGGAACCATAAAATACAAAAGTGTAACAGGAATCAACACACATTATTCTCCAACATATTAATAAAATAATAAAGTTAAATTCCCCCTACACAATATACATTAACCTAATTATAAAAAAAACATTGTTTTTATCAATATTTAAAGATCATACATGTGCCTATTTAAATGTGAATGGTGTATAGTAAATGAATGTAATGCACATATGTAATGCAGCTATACACCATTCATATAAATGCAAAATACATTTATAATCATTAAAAAAATAATTTTAATAAAGTATACAAGTATAAATATTTATTAATAAATAAAAATAAAATATATTTCATAATTGATAAACATAAAAATTGATAAACTGGTGCAATGCGAGAACACTGCGAATCCACTGCGGGTTCCCGCATCGCACCGACTCGCATGTCAGTTCACACTGCCATATGTGAATCGCTGGGGAGTGTCAATACATTGTTAACAACACCCCCAGTTCAGCTTGCATATCGCACTGCGAACTGACAATCCGGACATGAATCGGATCACATATGTGTGAACACACATGCGATCCGATTCTGGTCCGAACAGAAAAAAGGGTCCTGTGCGTGTTTGTACCGAATGCGGTGCGATATCAGCCATACTATCTGTACAGCTGATATCGCACCGCACAGACATCGCATGTAATGTGAATGGCAATGTGCTGCGAATTACATGCGATGCCTGTGCGATGTCCGGCATCGCACAAGTGTGAACTGGGCCTAAAAGTTAACAACACCCCCAAATCAGTTCGCATATCGCAGTGCGATCTGCAAACTCGGACAGTAATCGAATCGCATGGATGTGAACACCCATGCGATCCGATTCTGCTGTGGACCAAAAAAAGGGTCCTGTATGAGTTTGGTCTGAGTGCAATGCAAATTCAGCAATACTATCTGTATGGCTGAAATCGCATCGCACAGAGATCGGATGTGATTTTGCACTGCAGTGCGGTGCGAATCACATCCGATCTCGGACACCGCAGCAGTGGGAACTGGTCCTAAATCATATTGCATTTGCACCAAAATGGTACAGGACCCTTTATTTGGTCCGCACTGGAAACGGATTGCATGGGTGTGAACACCCATGCGATCCGATTCCTGCACCATTACATAGTTCGCACTGCGATCTGTGATATGATCTGGGGGTGTCATTAACTTTACATTGACACCTGTAGTGGTGCGCAGATGTCAATGTAGGTGCGATGTGAAAACCCGCACAGGAATCACGCTTGTTCACGCATCGCACAAGTGTGAACCCAGCCAGAGACATGAACATCTAAAAAAAATATATATATCTATATATAGATAGATATATAGCTATATATCTATCTATATATAGATATCTATATATAGATATATATCTATATATATATATCTATATATAGACATATCTATATATAGATGTAGTCTATATATATCAATAAACATCTGTCTATAGATATAGTCTATATATATATATATCAATAAACATCTGTCTATAGATATAGTCTATATATATATCAATAAACATCTGTCTATAGATATAGTCTATATATATATATATCAATAAACATCTGTCTATAGATATAGTCTATATATATCAATAAATATCTGGACAGACAGACAGACATATATAGGGCTTGCTGTGGGTGCAGCCTTTTTGTGTCCTCCTCTCTTCCCTCTCCCTGTAATACCGCTCCACACAATTGCGGCAGGGGAGACAGAGAAAAATCTGCAACAGCTCTGTGGGCAGCTTTTTCACAGCAGCGCCGCTGCCTGGGGCTACACATTGATAAAGATCTGGCAATTCTGCTTTTACCAGTTAAAGTCGTTTTAAAGGCAGAAGGTTTTTTTATCTTAATGCTTTCTATGCGTTAAAGGAGAAGTACAGCCAAAGCTGATTTGGACTGACAGTCCACCAGCTCCTCTGCTCAGAGTTGTGAGAACTGAGCGATCGGCGGTGTTAGATCGACCGTTCTCAGTTTTAGAGGTGCACAGAGGACAGATGCAGTATTGGAACAAGGTAAGTAGGAGTCTTAAAAAAAGACAAAAATAAAAACCCATACATCTCTTCTAAAATAAAAAAAAAACCTGTGTGCAGCAGCCCCCCTAATACTTACCTGAGCTCCATCTCGATCCAGCGATGTGCATGACAGCCTCGGCTGTCCAGGACTCTCCTTCCTCACTGGCTAAGGCAGCATTGGGCGCCATTGGCTGCCACTGCTGTCAAAGTCAGTGAGCCAATGAGGAGAAAGAGGGGGCGGGACCAATCCATGGCTCTGTGTCTGAATGGACACACAGAGCAGCAGCTCGCCTGGGTGCCCCCATAGTAAGCTGCTTGCTGTGGAGGCACTCAGGAGGTGGGAGCGGCCAGGAGAGCCAGCAAGGGACCCAAGAAGAGGAGGATCTGGGCTGCTCTGTGTAAAACCACTGCACAGAGCAGGTAAGTATAACTTGTTTGTTCATTTTTAAACAAAAAAAACAAGCCTTTTGTATCACTTTAAGTTCACAGAGGCAGCAAAGAAAAAAAGGTGACTGATCCACTTATTTTACTGCCTCCCAACCACCTACCTCCAAATTAACACGCCAGCCTCTAAGGACCGTACACATTGTTGTAAGCATGATGCTTCACAGTACGGCAAATTGACTTTGAGAGGTTGCTTTGGCAGACAGATGCAGCACCTATGATAGTCAATGGGACCACACTGAGTTAGTGGAGAAAATGGGTTTTGAAGTTTTCTCCATAATAGGTAATGCCTGGATTGGATTCTGGAATCCAGAGGCTTTGTAGAATCTGTAGAGCCTCTAACCTTGTGTCCACATTTTACCAGGAACCAGCTTCCTGATTGTGCAGGTGCGTACATCCCTTATAGTCTAAGGTAGGGTGACCAGACATCCACCCTGCCTTCTTTATGTAGCGCACTCCTGAATCCTGCATTTTTTATGTAGCGCACTCCTTAGCCATGCATAAGTTATGTAGCACGCTCCTGAGCCCTGCATTCTTTATGTAGCGCACTCCTTAGCCATGCATAAGTTATGTAGCACGCTCCTGAGCCCTGCATTCTTTATGTAGCGCACTCCTTAGCCATGCATAAGTTATGTAGCGCACTCCTAAGCCCTGAATTCTTTATGTAGCACACTCCTGAACTCTGTACTGTTTTTTCTCTATCTTATCCACATTTGAGAGTTCTATCTCAAAAAGAAGTATCTTTGTTTTTATCTCATGGACGAAATGTCAGAAATAATGTATATATCATACAATCATTCCATAAACACATACACTGCATATATCATTTTAGGAAAATATGCTGATAAAATAGTTAACCATTTGGCAAAAAAAAAATTACCCCGGATTTCATTTAAAAAATCTTAGTCTATGGGCTGTCTATGGTTTAGGCCAGGGGTCTCAAACTGGCGGCCCTCCAGCTGTTGCCAAACTACAAGTCCCAACATGCCTTTCTCTGGGGGAGTCATGCTTGTAACTGTCAGCCTTGTCAGCCTTGCAGCCTTGCAATGCCTCATGGGACTTGTAGTTTCGCAACAGCTGGAGGGCAGCCAGTTTGAGACCCCTGGTTTAGGCTCTTTTCCTTGGAGAAAAGTTGCTGCAGGAGCATCATGTGAACAGACATTAGGAGAGTGTCCTGTCTGGCCTCACTAAGAGGCAATGTTATCTGTTAAAGCCATCACTAACAATCCTGTAACTAGGCCAGAGCCTGTGCGGCCCAAGCTGGGCAGTTGGTGTGTCACAAGGCTGAATTACTTAAACGTGGTGAGTCTGAGCAGAGATAATCTCAGGGACTATGCAGTCTGGATAGTCAGAAGGCTTGATAGCTTATGTTTGTTGTTGTGATGCTGAAAACCCCTATGAGGGTAAGCTGTGTGAGTTTTTACATTTGAATAAATAGGGAAAAAAACCCTGAAATGTACTTCACCGATTGTATTTAGGTTCATGAAAAGTGCTAAATTTGAGTGCACCCCAACACCCTATAAAACGTTCTCTAGGTAGGCGAGAAAACTACTGCATAGCAAAGAGCTGTGAAAATGAGGCCATGTAGCCAAAAAGTACACACAATTAGGCCTGGTGCACACTGGTGCGACACGAAAGTCGTGCGACTGTCGATCCGACTTGGCCCTGCAACTTTGGTCCGACATCGATCCAACTTCCATGCAACTTTAATGAACTGGATCCAATTTTTATCCGACTACGAGATGAGTGCAACTTGGGTCTGGTATGGATTTTGAGGGGAAACCCCACACCAAAAAAATATTTTTAAACGGCGTGGGGTCCCCCCATAATCCATACCATACCCTTATCTGAGCATGCAGCCTGGCAGGCCAGGAAAGGGGGGAAGGCGAATGACTGCCCCCCCCTCCCTGAACCATACCAGACCACATGCCCTCAACATGGGGAGTGCTTTGGGGCAGGGGGGACTCTGTGGCCATCGTGATTGACGTTGGAGCTACCACGGAGGACTTTTACCAATTGTTCCCACAGGAGCAGTTTGTCCAAATACCCCAGAATGGGAATCCCTCTGTCTCACAAAAGAGCTGGCATCTCCGTGAATACTCATGGTGCTGTGGCCAGGCCAAGGGACAGGGTCAAAAACTGGAAATCCCACTCCCCCACCTCAAGACACCAGATAGCGCTAAGGTGGAAAAACAGGGATATAGAGGTAGGAATCCTTGATGTCCACCAAGGCCAGAAAGTCCACCTGACTGCACATATTCCATGCAGACCTTTTGAACAAGATGAAACTTGTGCACTTTAGATTAACCTCCCAGGCCTGTAATTCTTAGGAATAATTCACTTAAATCTGTCCAAACAAGAGTCTAGTAGACATCCCGGGTATGGTAAAGTTTGAAAAACGAAATAAAAAATTATAATATAATAAATAACTATAAATAATTATACCAAATAATAATAAAAATTATTCAATAATGTAATCAAATCAAAAACACTGAAATTTGCTCAGTTGCAGAATTGTCACTTTCGTTACTTTTAGTGTTTGATGACGGATTTCCCCACAAATCACTATCGCTCAATTCTGCGAGTGATTCTAATTTATTATCGCTGTTTTCTAGCTGGTCTAAAGCCACTTTTGATGTAAAGAGACAGTTTTGGTTGCTATGGACAATCTCCAGTTTCCAGGCAGAAAGAAGTTTTTATAATATAAAACTGTATGCAGGACACTGGGCAGACCACTAGGGACAAAGGGGATGTGTAATTATTTGATACAGTACTGTAATCTGTAAGATTACAGTATACCGTATCTGTACTGTGTGTTTCACTTTTTGAATTTGGCCCTGAACTCCGTCCCCGTGCATCGCAACGCTCGCAGGGAACGGAGCTCGGCACTGTAAATCGAGTGAGACACGGCGGCTCGCCGATCACAGCGGGGAGACATGGCAGGATCCAGGGGACAAGGTAAGTATCCTCTACATGGATCCTGCGATGCGATCCCGAGTCTGGCTCAGGGATACCGATTTTGGTATTGAAAATCCACCACGAGCCAGACTCGGGAATACCGCCAGGGGGGTTAATAATGGGCAACACATTGGGGTTGATTTACCAAAGGTTTCAGTTGCTCTAGTTCTGAGGGGAACATGCAAGGAAAATAAAAAAAACTGCATCTTTGCCAGGACATGATTGGATGATAGAAATCAGCAGAGCTTCCCCTCAGATCAAGAGCAACTGCATTTGCAGTGCACAGTATATTTCTCTTTAGTAAATCAACCCCATGGAATTGGCACCATGAAAAGGTTTAAATAGTAAGTCCTCATGTACACTGCTGCTGGTAATCGGACGTTTAGGAGCAGTTGGGCATTTTGTTCAACTGCTCCTAACCTCTATGTTATATTATCAGTACATGTACACAGGTTTGTTTATAGTAGTTTCTAGGCAGTTCAGTTTAGAGGCTTTTTTTGAAACCCAAAAAAATGCATTCAGAAGGGAGAAGGAGCCTATCTCTCGGATGCTGCCCTGGAAGACGATTCGAGAAAAATGCGTTCAGAAGCTGTGTTTAGAGGCATTTCAAGCGCCAAACGCTTCTAAACGTGCTAACTCGTGTTTAACCGCGTTTCGTTTACAGGCGTTTTTCATTTTTGGCTATTTTAAAAAATACATATTTTTTTTTCAAACGCTTCTAAAACGCAAACGCGGCTAAACGGACGTTTTAAACATGGGTTACTATCTGTCAAGTTAAATCGTTCAGGAGAGGTTGTAAAAACATCCCGTGTACATGAAGCCTAACCGTGAACATTTATGATTCTGGAAAAGGGGCAATGACCCTCCTGAGGGAGCTCAACAGGTCCAGTGCAGTGAACAACTGGATATCCCACTATACCATATGAATAATCGATGCAACGCCAATAAGCGCATTTTTCAGCTCTTTTGTATAATGCATTGAGCGCACCCGTGCTTCCCAAGTAAAACAGACATTGCCACTGTAATCACATCAAAAGCTCCACAGACAGTCCTGGGTTGCTCTTGGAGTTCAGTTTATTTATAGTACTTTGTGAAGCCACTAAGCTCTATTGTTATCGCTATTCACTCAATCAAGCCCAGGCATTCTTAGAAACAGGAAGTGTTATACAACTCAACCAATGAACAATGACTATGGGAGTGTATGGGTGTGTCTGTTCAGGGCAGTGTGCACATCTTCCCGCCCTCTGTAGAAGCTCAAATGTAGTGGGATTGGCCTAAGAAATCATGAACACTGCCCTGACCAAACACTCCGGTTTTTACCACTGGCGCGAATCCTTATTCCGAATTGTTCAGAGAACAACGCATAGCCGGATAATTGCTCCATTCCTGTGGATGGGAGACTATCTGCAGGGACATGTCATAGTCCCTCCATGTGCTGATCAGACACATAGAGAGACATGAGCGTACATCCCTCCATAAAAGGCAGATGGGTATCAAACCGATAATGCCCTCACAGAGTGAACACATTGCGCCCAAACGAACGTCTGCGCATAATACAGGGGCACTTCGCTGGTGGACATATCTTCACTCTGCGAACACTTCTCTACATCTTCAGGAAGCTTTTCAGTACCAAATGGGCCTTAACCGGTGTCAGTCATCCCCGGCTCGCGCTTTAGAGCGGGCCGCAGCAGAACTAACACTGGGAGACACTGACAATACACATTGAATACATAGTTAATCAGGTTGAAAAAAGACACGAGTCCATCTAGTTCAATAATAAAAATAAATAAAAAATAATATCATACAATCCCATATACACAATCCTATACCCACAGTTGATTCAGAGGAAGGCGAAAAACCCCAGCAAAGCATGATCCAATTTGCTACAGCAGGGGAAAAAAATTCCTTCCTGATCCCAGAGAGGCAATCGGATATTCCCCGGATCAACTTTACCTATAAATGTTAGTACCCAGTTATAATATGTACATTTAGGAAAGAATCTACTGCAATCTACTGAGCTGGCCATAACCACCTCTAGAGGGAGCCTGTAACACATTTTCACAGCTCTTACTGTGAAGAAACCTTTCCGTATTTGGAGATTAAATCTTTTCCTTTAGGCGTAAAGAGTGCCCCTTGTCCTCAGTGTTGACCGTAAAGTGAATAACTCAACACCAAGTTCACTATATGGACCTCTTATATATTTGTACATGGTGATCATATCCCCCTTAATCTCCCTTTCTCAAGAGAGAATAAATTTAGTTCCTCTAATCTTTCCTCATAGCTGAGCTCCTCCATGCCTCTTATCAGTTTGGTTGCCCTTCTCTGCACTTTCTCCAGTTCCCCGATATCCTTTTTGAGAAATGGTGCCCAAAACTGAACTGCATATTCCAGATGAGGTCTTACTGATTTGTACAGGGGCAAAATTATATCTCTCTCTCTGGAGTCCATACCTCTCTTAATACAAGAAAGGACTTTGCTCGCTTTGGAAACCGCAGTTTGGCATTGCATGTTATTGAGCTTATGATCTACCAAAACCCCCAGATCCTTCTCCACTGTGGATTCCCCCAGTTGTACTCCACCTAGTATGTATGATGCGTGCATATTCTTAGCCCCTCAAAAAAATAACTTTACATTTATCAACATTAAACCTCATCTGCCACATAGTTGCACATCTTAAGAACATTTCCACAACACTGCTCTGTTGTCAGGTGCAGCAGGTACACTTGACAGCAAGAAGCGTGGAGGAGACATATGGACACAATGTTTTAAACCCAGACAGTGGAGATGTCTTGGGTGCACATGGCTGCAAAGGCCTCCAGACTTCTCCCTCCACTTGTAGAAGTGCAAGAATCCCTTCATTGGGAAGAAGGTAAGTTAATGACATTACCTGGCTTGGGGTTCCAGGATTTATTCTGCAAGACGTCTTTTGCTTAGCCACCTGAAAAAAATGAAAGGAACCCTTCTTGGACCCAGACAAAGACAGCCTTTGCTTCTGTCACTCTTTAGAGGTAAGAGTGTGTGCTTTCCTCCCATAACCCTTTGAATAAACATATCGCCAAAGAGGTGTTCATCCTCAAAAGGCATACACTCCAGCTGCTTCTTGCAGTGAACCTCTGCTGATCAGCAGTTTAGCTATAGTACTCGCCTTATATGGACCAACATAAGTCCCAGGCATGAGAGTTGCTAGAGAGAATCTCCCAACCCATCCACACAGAATAAAGCTTGAGAACAGAGCTCCAAGTGCTGTTGAGTGGAAGAACCTGATTTCTTTTGCTAAGTGCTTAGCCCAGACCAGCAAAGCTATAGAAATCTCCATGAATTCAAGGGCAGATTGTATGGTCACACTTGCCAAGGAAAAGAATGCCTCAATGAGGGACTTAAACTTTTTGTCTGCAAGGTCCTTAAACATTTGTACATTATACACTAGGACTTAAGAGTCTTACTCAAATAAGACCGCTGGGGCGGACCGCTTTTTCCAGAAGCTGTCTTCCATTTGGATATTGTGTAAACCGCTTGAGGGGGAGTGCAATCACTTTATCCGGATGGGCTCAGTTCTTGTCCAGATACTCATCAGTGTGAGCATGCAGCAGAAAAGATTTGGCCAGTTTCGACCTTTCCATGACCCCTAACCCTGTCACCGTATGTCCAGAAGTAAGAATTATTGACGTCATGATTTCTGCCTCAGCCAATCAGAGTAAGCTTTGTATTTATTCAGAGAATGCAAAGCTTCCTATGAATGGCTAAGCAGCTCCCAGACTAGTTTTGTCTTGAGAATGCGAAGGGAGCCTGCTTCCCACTGCCAGAACACAGGGCTTTTATACTGTATGTAGCTGACACTACATACAGTTCATGCAGCAGTGAGAGCCACTGCATGACTCAGTGAAGTAAACACTTCATTTGCACTTGCTTGGCCCAAAAAAAAAACCTATTTAAACTTCACGAAAAGCTGGTCCTTATCTGAGTGTTTTCAGGTTCTTTAAAGCTAACAGCTAAAAGTGCCTCATGGTAGAAGCTTACATCAATTGAGGCCTGAAAATCCACCTGGTAGGACTTGTAAATGTGAAGAGAGGACCAGGTTGCAGCATTACAAATATGGAATACAGATGCTTGATGCTGAAAATCCCAAGAGACACTAACAGCCCTGCTGGAATGAGCTCTGATAGGGAAGGGAGGAAATCTTTTCTTAAGGGTGCAAGCCCTGGAAATCGTGATACAACAGCCTAAATGAGGAGTAAAAAGAAGTATCAGAAGAGTTGTCCAAGAGACAAGGACCACTTGTGGAGAGCTTCAGAAAGACCTG
Organism: Lithobates septentrionalis; assembly: GCA_037952835.1. Classification (NCBI taxonomy): domain Eukaryota; kingdom Metazoa; phylum Chordata; class Amphibia; order Anura; family Ranidae; genus Lithobates; species Lithobates septentrionalis. The sequence goes on from JBBDGP010000614.1 coordinate 8,558,807, forward strand.
GAATTAGCAGGTACAATTGTTTCAAAGAAAATAAGTAATGCAGTCAACCGCCATGCCCTGTATGCACGCTCACCATGCAAGACTCCATTGCTGAAGAAAGAGCATGTTGAAGCTTGTTTCACAACATTTAGAGAAGCCTGTGAAATACTGGGAGAATATAGTCTGGTCAGATGAGACCAATACTGACCTCTTTGGATGCCATAATACACACCTCATTTGGAGGTCAAATGGCACTGCACATCACCATTGACGTTTGAAGGTGGGAACATCATGGTGTGGGGTTATTTTTCAGCATACAGTACTGGCAAACTTCATGTCGTTAAAGGAAGGATGAATGGAAAAATGTACCAAGACATTCTTGATAAAAGAAAATCTGCTGTCATCTACCAGGATGATGAAGATGAAATGAGGATGGACATTTCAGCAAGACAATGATCCCAAACACAAAGCCAAGGAAGGGTCTTGAAGCTGTCATTTCCAACAAAGGATTTTGTATCAAGTATTAAATACATTTCAGTTAGCGTGTTCAATACCTTTTTCCTGTGTCTTTCCATTTTTTTACACATAACTAAATTTCTGAACTTATTTGTTTTGGTTTCTTTGTATGTATGGATTGCACCGGTTGTTATCATGTGGTGAAAATTTCAAGCCAATAGCACCTTTAGAAATCTTTTTACGTAGAAAAATGGTGACGTGTTCAATACTAATTTTACCCACAGTAGGTCCGGGAGAGTTCCAGTTTGTAAAGGCAGAAAAAATGAAATGGGCACAGATGTAACATCTGTTCCCATTCTGCTTTGATTCAGCAGGGGATCTGTTCTCAGGCGCCCTGCTGATTCTACAGCACCCACGTGAAAGTGGCCTTAGAAAATGCTGAGGCCCCTGGACCATAATGACAACCAGGAAAGTTTACTTTTAGACCCCTTTCACACTGAGGCGCTTTGCAGGCGCTAAAATGCTAAAAGTAGCGCCTGCAAAGCACCCTGAAAGAGCCGCTCCTTTGACTCCAGTGTGAAAGCCTGAGTGCTTTCACACTGGAGAGGTGCGCTGGCAGGACGTTAAAAAATGTCCTGCAAGCAGCATCTTTGGAGCGGTGTGTATACCTCTCTTCCACCGCTCTTGCCCACTGAAATGAATGGGCACCGCGGCCATACCGCCAGCAAAGCGTCGCTGCAGTGGCGCTTTGCGGGTGGTTTTAACCTTTTTTCGGTCGCTAGCGGGGGTAAAATGCGCCCCGCTAGCGGCCGAATACCTCCGCAAACATGAAATTAAAAGTAGCGGCGTTTTACTGCCGACACCGCCCGCGCCCCAGTGTGAAAGGGGCCTAACAAAGGAAGTTCAGCAATATCAGTATCCATAATAATAGTTTCCATAGTTACCCAAGTATCGGAAAAGACAAACACATAACACAAGAATATATAGTGCTCCATCTATGTGACTTTCAAAACATTACCGCATTTCAAAAAATATTTTCTTTTCTTAATAAAGTCTCTGTACGAATTATATCTAATTTACAGAATGGTCAAATAACTACATTTATACATATCATACTGAAGCAAACATAACATACATCAAAAGTTTGAGATCTAAAGCACTGCTGCCTCTGAATACTAGTCTCAGGAGATATTAAGTGCGATTTGGCGATATCACTATTGTGCTGCTCCCTGTTCCTGCTGGAGGCTCCAACATGAAAAAGCAGATCTGGCTGCCATCACTCAGAGACACAGTGCAGAACAAGGAAGAAACAGGGAAAGATCAGCTGCGGGGAGACAATAGGTAAATATCTCCTTTGCCTTCTGCCCATCTTATTTTGAGCACTGCTTCCAATGTTCAGTTCCACTCTCAGTTGTCATAGGCATTGTGGTGAAATTCATCTTTAAAGCTAACAGAGGCACTGAAATCTCGTCTCATCTCAGACTGCAAAATCTTTGCAGTCTTCCAGCCCTCTATCATAAACTCTTTATAAGATGTTAGAACTTTCTAAGAACCACATTTTAAAGTCATTGTTGTGATCTCTGAGGATGAATTTCTTCAATTCATGCAGCTTTAAATATCAGGGGTGGCTTGTTTTAAGACTCTTTTACTACCTGTTAAGTCTTTGTAAATACTTTAAGGCCCATAGTCTGGGCATAGGCGCACTTTAAGATGAACCTTAGCACAATTCTTCAATATGTAGTAACTCCCACAGACTGGATTGGTGGTTTCCAGCTTGACGATCCTTTAGTGCAAGACTGTTGGTCTAAGAAGCAGAGGCTCCTGATGTGTACAAGGTAAGCATGCAAACAAGGGGTTAAGTACAGAAAAGGGAGGGTTCACAAGGTCTGCTTCCCAGTCAGCGCCACCCTCCCACTACTGCCCCAATAGAATGAGCTGCAAAACAGATAAAAATACATTTCACAAAAAAAAAATTAAATTAAGGAAAAAAACTTCAGCCCCATCATTCCAATGCTTCTGGGAGGGTGCAGGTGCTGTTAGCATGCCTCACGACTGCCTCCTGGGTACTCCAAATCCCACAAAAACAAAAAAAACAAAAAAACATATTTCTTCATCAGTTTAGGCCAATATATATGTTTCTACATATATTTTTGGTATAAAAAAAATAAAAATCGCAGTAAGCGTATATTGATTGGTTTGCACCAAAGTTATCGCTTCTACAAACTATGGGAAAGATTTATGGCATTTCTATTATTTATTTACTAGTAATGCCGGTGATCTGCGATTTTTAGCGGTACTGCGAAATTGTGATGGACAGATCGGACACTTGACACATTTTTGGGACCATTGACATTTATACAGCGATCAGTGCTATAAATATGCACGGATTACTGTGTAGATGTCACTGGCAGGGAAGAGGTTAACACTAGGGGGCGATTAAGGGGTTAAATGTGTGTTCCCTATATGTGTTCTAACTGTATGGGGATAGGACTTACTGGGGAGGAGACATATCGTTGTTCTTACTTAGTAGGAACAAATGATATGTCTCCTCTCGACTGACAGAACAGGAATTTGTGTGTTCACACACACAAATCTCCGTGCTGGCTCTCGTGCACACAATCGAGCGTGGCCGGCGGGAATCGCGCCCGCTGGCTACTGCACTGGGTCCCCCCGCCGTGCAGCAGCAATGCAGGGTTTCGCCCAGCCGTGCCATTCTGCCGATGTATATCAGCGTGAGGCGGTCGGCAAGCGGTTAATTAAAAAAAATAAAATAAAAAATTAAGCCTTTAGTATGCTTTTACCGCCAATAAAAAGAAGTACTGGACTCCCAGTACCAAAATGTAATGTTTCACATGAAGACAGCAGAAGATCCATTGAAAACGAAGTCAGTATGCATATATAATGGGACTCACAGAGCTTTATTATGCTGCAGAGATGAAATGCAAAATTAGCTCACACACACACAAGGAAAAAAAAAAAAAAAAAAAAAAAGGTATTTCTTAGCTCAGGAAAAAACTAAAAGTGTGATAGGCAAAGACCCCTGCCTATCTCCACATGGGAGGGTCTAATTTTAGGTTAAAAAAAATCCTTTTAATTCCAAAAAATAATAAAGGTTTTTGCAACTAAGCTAATTTTCAGAATTGTTGCCATTCAGATCATCATACAAGAAGACAGTCACCGATATGTAAAATGGGAAAGGTCTGCTGGCCTGTGTCCAAAACACAATGCATGGCAATGAAACGGCCAACAAACTTAAAAGCAAACATATATTATATTGAAGCTGACTAGTTCTTCGATATGTTGCCTGCATTGGTTTTCTTTTTTTAGGCTTTTTGGCTTCTATTTTTATCTGGTGATCTGGCCAACAAGAGAACAAGCTCTCTTCTAGATGCATTAGCTTACAGGGAAAAGACAAACCCTTTAACGCTGACAGGGGTGCCTACAATGATTAGCTTTTATTTATTCATGTAAAACCTTTATTTCAGAAGGAAAAAAAAAACGGTTTGCTGTAACAAATTATAAAGTGTGAGCTGGAATTTGGCTTCAATTTGTTAGGGTATTTAAATCGGCCAATACATTTAACACTCCCCATCAGACGGACAATGCTGCTGTCTACTCTGATACAGGCGAGTTACTGGCCAGATCACCAGGTGAAAACAGAAGGAAAAATAAAACTAATGCAGCCACCAGATAGATCGACTGGTAAGCTGCAATATATGAAATTTTTGGTTTTGGGTTTAATACTGCTTTAAAGCAGAACCTCAGTTAAAAAAACAAAATTGCAAATTATACTATGCATAGGTCTCTTCTGCAATACTTACATGCTAGTAAGTCTGTAAAAACTAGGCATGCCTTTGAGCTATAATGAATTAAAGGATAAATTCATTAAAAAAAAAAATAAAAAAAAATAAAAATACACATTTTTTGCAGGTTAAAAAAAAAGTGCATTTATTATTTTTTTAGGAGCCTGTAAAGCATTGCACTGGTGATCAGCAGATCTCCTGCAGACTGTAAGTGGGAACTGTCTGCCCGTACATCATACAGGCAGGCAGTTTCACACGAACAGGAAGACTTAATGAACTACAAGTGACTGTATCTGATTGGCACCATTCAGCCTGAAAATTTTGCACCCATCTCCTTTTATTTATTAGATTGAAGTTTGATCCATTTAGGCGATGACGGCAGGCACACCCATGGCTCAAATTTCGGCCAATTCAGCTGAGTATGACCAGCATTAGTCTAAAATGCTTGATAATGTACAGCTTAGGGCTGGGAAAAAAATCGATTTAAATCTTGAATCGAGTTGAGAGGTCAAATCAATTCAAAAATTTAAGCAAATCGATTTTTTTAGATTTTTTTTTTTCCACCGCGCCGGTCCCGAGGCGCTGCGGGCATGAGTTTTTAGGCGAGGCCGCGGCTTCGGCCTAGTCAGCGGCTAAAAACTCGCCTAAAAACTCATGCCCGCCGCGCCTCCGGACCGGCGCCGACACTGCGCCGGGCCTGAAGAGCCGCGGGCAAGGAGTTTTTAGGTGAGGCCGCGGCTTCGGCCTAGTCCACGAGGCCGGACGCCGCAGACTAGGCCGAAGCCGCGGCCTCGCCTAAAAGCTCATGCCCGCAACGCCTCAGGACCGGCGCGGTTTCCAAAGAAAAAAAAAAAAAAAAACTCGATTCGAATCGTGAATCGAGTTTTTTTTAAGAGAATCAAAGATTTTTTTTTTCAAGAAAATCTCCCAGCCCTAGTACAGCTATCTCCAACTTGATAGCAAATGTGAATAACGTCATGTTTTTTTAACACACTGTATATAACATTAGTAGCACTTTTTACATACATTTACATACTTTTTGGTTTAAAGGCATTTAAAGTGAGTAGTGTGTACATCATTATCCTCAATTTGACTCTCTGCTGATCTGTGTTTCATTAGAACTGAAAAAACATCACAGGCTAGCAGAGAAAATGCTGGAAATATAAAATCATTTGTGTTACATAAACAGTTCAAATCATCAGCCATTAGCAGACTCAGAAAAGTAGAGTTCCAAGTCCTTAGTCTCATAGGTAATAGAAGGCAAACATTTTGTCTGCTCAGAGCTCAGCGAGTTCTGCCCCAAGACTTTCAGATCCACGTGCTTGATCTTCCAATTTTTACCAATCGGACAGCGTATTAGTCCAAAGATCTGTTCAAATATTCCTAAACAGGCTCCATCCCTTTGGATTGTACCAGCAACTGCCACCACAACCAGGCCATGCGGAGAAGACACACATTTTAATCCTCTGCTGTCAGTACTAGGACTAAATATCAGTCTCTCATCTCTTGTAAGTGCAAGCAGGCGGAGACTCGCCATCTGGGAGCCCTTGTGTTCTTCTAGAGCTTGCTCTGCTGCCTTGTATGCAAACTTAAGTATGGCATTCTCCCAGAAGTGCTGAGGTCCCCACTCTCCCTTTACTTGTCCAAAGGAAGGATTCTGGGAGTTCAGAAGAATGTAGAACCACTCACAAAACTTTTCACCAAGTAAATTAAAGTCAGTTGACTCCAGATGGGGCTCTGCTTCTTGGACCTGGAAAAAGATAATAAAGAATCAGCGTTCTCTGTTTTTTAATTTTTTTATAACTGTGTATTATTACGTTACATTGCCTAGAAGTTCAAACATGCCCTTTAAACGTTGCCGATTTCTGCTGTGAAGGAGGAATTGGGATAAGTCAAAACTTTTGATTCAAACAACTGTCTCAGGGCCAGGTCTTTTTTTCATCTTTGTTAAAATGCACATTTAAGGGTTCATTCACTTGGTTGACCCAAAGTGACCCATACCTCTGTAAAGAGCAGTGGTTCTCAACCTGGGGGTCGAATGATGATATGCCAGGGGTCACCGAATCCTGGGCTGTTCCTGAAGCCCACACCGCTCTCCCAGCCTTTTTGCGGCCGCCCAGCAAGGCTGTCCCTGGAGCCCGCGGATGCCCACTCAGCCTCTTCGCAGCCACCCATTCAGTTCATGGCATGGCTAGAGACTAGAGGTCAGCTGACTGGTGAGGAATGCGAAATGGGAGTGGGTGGAGGAGACCCTATCTCCTAATTTCGGTATAAGTGTCACTGCTACGAGACACCACAAAGTCGGAGACACAGTGAGTAACACTACCTGTGATTATAATTGCCATTAAAGGTCCCCACTACAGTTCTCAGATCACCAGATGACCTTGATTAAGAGCACCAAAGTTGGCTGATCAGAACTCCCTGCCAGCACTGCCACTCATCCCACCCCCCACCAAGGAGTAAGAGAAGGAATAAAAATAGAGAATACAGGGAAGGAAGAGGAAAATAGGGAGAGGAAGATTAAGAGAAAGAACAAGAAAGACAGCTAGAGAGAGGGATGAGGAAAAAAAAAAAACAAGAAATTAGGATAGAGAGAGATAAAAGGGAAAGAAAGGAGAACAAAGAGAGTGGTACATCCTAAAATGCACCATAAGGGGTTTTAATACTGTACGAGTGGAAGGGACTCGGAGAGCGCTAAATGTCAGTGGGTTAGGGGCGCAAATTACTTCTCTTGCCTTGGGTGCCGACAACCCATTCTACAAAATAATTTTACTGTTAGAGGTCCCCACAAGTTGGGAATTTTTATCAAGGGGTCACGGCACTAGAATGTTGAGAACCACTGGTATAGAGTGTTGCCTTTATATGCCTGGGTATTCCGTGCATCCAGCCTGTCAAAATCAATGACATCTGAAGAGACACAGTGGCTATACAGATCTTCCCACACATGGCGATGATTACATCTATTAGATCCAGAAGCTGGCCACCCGAAGATGTCAGTGGCCAGGCATGGAGTTCAGGAAGCTGTATCGCTGGAGCTAAGGCAAGTATTGTTCTTCTTTAATGAGATCTTAGGGGTCTATTACACCCTTAATGTCACACTTGTACACTTGAAGCAAAATGAGCACAAACTGTGCTTGAGTAGCTTCTTACCTGGCCAGGGTGGCCAGATATTGGCAGCTCTGAACCTGGAAATGCTCAGAGCCGAGGGTTTCCAGTTTCACTCTTCACAGGAGATATCAGAAAACAGTTCACCTGCGGCTCTCCATTCTGACAACCTGCCATGGAGGTCCCAGGCATCCAGGAGGGATAAGTCTCCATATATTCCCTGAACAAGTTTCCTTTAACCTCAGATTGAAGCTCCTACATGCAGAAACACACAGAGGATCCCAATGCTAGGGTCAATCATTTTCAATCCTGGATCTTTCAGTGCAGGAATATTAGTATTTAGGAGACACTATAGGTTAAACAAGTCACCTAAATAGACACTGTCACTTTGCCCTGCAACGACAAGGTGATAGTATCTCTCTGAAAAACAATGATTTTTGCTTGAATTTTGGAAAAGCAGATAATGTTCTAAGTTCTTATTTTAATACATTTTGGATTTTCCTCGGTCTGGTTTTTCTGTTATTACGATATCACTAGCTGGTTGGGTAGAGAATTGTTCGGCATATTGGGTTCAATGTATCAGACTTCCTGACACCAAGGAAAGGTTTAAGTAGCTAGAACAAGGTGGTTCCATTAGTTTCACACCTCCCAAATGAAAAGCTACACGTTCCATAGCGATTGGATTAAGGTGTCAGTGCTACCTGCGTGGGAGAAATGCAGAGGTATGATTCCTGACACTTATTAGAACTGAAGAAGCATCTTAGATAAGTGATGAAACGTCTTCAATATTACAGAACAAATCCAGGTGAATGTGACTAAGACCCCTTTCACACTCAGGCGCTTTTCAGGCGCTAAAGGGCTAAAAATAGTGCCTGTAAAGCGCCTGAAAAATGCCACCCCTGACACCCCAAGTGTGAAGGCCTGAGTGCTTTCACACTGGAGCGGTGCGCTTGCAGGATGGGGAAAAAAGTCCCGCAAGCAGCATCTTTGGGGTGTTGTGGGATCGGTGAATACACCGCTCCTAAAACGCCCCTGCCATTGAAATCAATATCCAGCGCTGCTGAAGCACTTCAGCAGTGGTGCTTTGCGGGTGCTTTTAACTCTTTTTCGGCCGCTAGCGGGGGTCAAAATCGCCCCGCTAGCGGCCACAAACGATGCTAAAAATAGCGGCGCTTTACCGCCGACACCCCCCCCCTCGTTACAATGTGAAAGTGCCCTAACTGTTATTAGCTACACCGTGACCTGGATGAATAAAAGAGAAGCATGGGAATGTGTTTTTTTCTTGAATCATACTCGCCTAGGTGGATGCAGCATTGGTCCGAAGCTACATCTGTCCCTTGCCTCTCTAAGACTGAAAACTGAGCGATCAAACAATGCTGATTACTTGGTTCTCAGAGCTCCGGGGGCAGAGAGCTCTCTGCTCTGCACCCCACTGGAGTGCTGGGCCATGGAAGGGGTGGGAACGGCCAGTTCAGGCTCTCAGCAGCTCGCTGAGAGGCTGAGCCGGGTTGCGGGTTCAGGCATATGGGCGGATCCTAAGCATATGGACGCGATCTTACCCGAGCCTGGACCGGCTCTGTGACGTCAGCGGGCTGAAGCCCGCTATCCACTAAGGACGGGTCACAGGAGTGCAGAATGAACTGCACTCCTGTGATCCAAAGAAGAAGTACATCCAAACGAACTTTCCCTGTACTTCTCCTTTAAGACCCTCCACAGATATAATATGTAGGCTGCCATTACTGACCTCTCCTTCTAAAATGCTGACTGTCACAAAGATGCAGTTTTTCAATGCTATCTGAAGACATGTATGCAGATCAGGAGCTCTTTCAGGAAACATGCTTGATCCATGTCAGTGATTTTTAAAGTAATAAAACCAGAGACAGACGGACAACTAATATTTTGAGAAGGATTGTAGCACAAAGGACAAAAACTCTCACAACTGAAAAAAGGAAGTATGCATGCTCTATTCACCTCTTCTGTACCATATTGTTTGCTCTATAACTTCAGATACTTTGGCAACATATTCTTTTATGTTGGCATAGATGCAGGTTTCTATGCATGCACAAATGGGTAAAAATGCTCTGCACGCAATAGAAAAATTGACCAATATATAACTAGCTCAGTTATGTAGTTTTTTTTTGTTTTTTTTGGTATTTGAAAAGTGGGTGTAGCCTGTCACATGCAGCTTGCTTGATCAATTTGTCTATACAAGACCTCTTTCACATTGTGCCGCCCCGGGCGTCAGCGGTAAAGCGACGCTATTTTAAGCGCAGCTCTACTGGCGCTATTCGGCCGCTAGCGGGGCGGTTTTAACCCCCGCTAGAGGGCGAAAAAGGGGTTAAATCTGCCAGCAAAATGCCGCCGCAGCGGCGTTTTGCCGATGGTATGACAGCGCTGACCCATTGATTTCAATTAGAAGGAGCGGTGAGTTCACCGCTCCAAGGAAGCTGCTGGCAGGACTTTTTCTGACGCCCTGCCAGCGCAGCGCTCCAATGTGAAAGCCGACTGGAGTGAATGGAGCAGCTGTTTTAGGGTGGTTTGCAGGCGCTATTTTTAACGCTACAGTGCCTGCAAAACGCCCCAGTGTGAAAGGGGTCTAAGGGCCATTGCTACAAAGATTTCATCACTATAATTAAAGGTTTTTATGCTCAAAATGTGTAAGGTTTTCCTTGCGGTTTTATTTGATGGTCTAATAAAGACAGCCTTTTACTAATGCTCTAGACTACTGAATTATATATATATATATGACTGTAGTGGTTTCTGTAACAAAATAAATGACACAAGCGTATATGTGCAATACATAGGGCTGCTGACACAAGATTCACAGTAAGTGATGCGACAACTGCCACCTGGTCAATGTTTTACTGTCCTGGCTAATGCAATATTAGCTAAAATGCTGGATTTTGTTTTTCCAACCGCATGCGCGGGAGTGACGTAATCGTGGCTCCGGCCAATCACAGCGCCGGAGCCGCGGTACCTGGAAGTAACCCCCCGGGGAGATGTCGGCCGCCGGAGTGGTGAACGAGGACCACTGTGGGGGCTTCGATCTCAGGTAAGCAACTCAAACTCAAATAACTCAACGCTATGTGAAAAAGACAGCCCAACTGGTTTGTAAAAATGACTTTGCCCCACTAACCTTCTTTTCAGGGACTGATTTCTTGTCAACTCTCGGTCCTGCCCAATGATCAATCGCATATTGGATCAGCTGACTCTTCTCACTAGATGGTGGCAACGCAAGTTTTTCAGCAGCCAGGTATTTAAAAATTGCATCTCTGTGAACTTTCCGCCTCTTCAAGAGCTCTTTAGCATCCTTGCTGTAGACAAGTATGGCATCGATGGCCTCTAAAATATTTAAACAAGCATGAAAAAAATTCATAAAATTTAATTTCCTGAGAACAGTTCTTCTCATTCAATAATACAATAAAACATTGTGGCATTCAGCAATCTGTAATGATTGTAAAGCTTTTTTAGTAAAAAAACAAAACAAAAAAAAAACAACATCCATATCATACTTACCTCCACTGTGCAGCTTGTTTTGCACAGAGTGGCCCCGAACACCGTCTTCTGGGGTCCCTCGGCGGCTCTAGGAGAAGCACTCTCCCAGGGAGTTATCTCGCAGGCGCACTCCCGAGTCCATCATTCGATGTCCATAGCCACCGAATGTATGGCTCAGCCCTGCCCCCCGCGTCAATGGATTTGATTGACAGCAGCAGGAGCCAATGGCTGCGCTGCTATCAATCTATCCAATCAGGAGCCAAGAACCCCGGGCAGAGCAAGAGCGAGTCCCCGCCGAAAGAAGTTCCGGGGCTCAGGTAAGTAAAATGGGGGGGGGGGGGGGGGGGCTGTTGGGCCGGTCACTGCCAGGTGTTTTTTCACCTTAATGCATAGAATGCATTAAAGTGGTTGTAAACCCTTTACAACCACTTTATACTACAGGCAAGCCTATAATTACGCTTATCTGTAGTTATCTGTAGCTCCTCCTGCACGGGTTTAGGAGACATCCCTGTATTTGCATGTGCCGACGTCTTCGGCACATGCGCACTTAACCACTTCAGCCCCGGAAGGATTTACCCCCTTCCTGACCAGAGCACTTTTTACAATTCGGCACTGCGTCGCTTTAACTGCTAATTGCGCGGTCATGCAATGCTCTACCCAAACGAAATTTGCGTCCTTTTCTTCCCACAAATAGAGCTTTCTTTTGATGGTATTTGATCACCTCTGCCGTTTTTATTTTTTGCGCTATAAACGGAAAAAGACTGAAAATTTTGAAAAAAAATGATATTTTCTACTTTTTGTTATAAAAAAAATCCAATAAACTAAATTTTAGTCATACATTTAGGCCAAAATGTATTCGGCCACATGTCTTTGGTAAAAAAAATGTCAATAAGCGTATATTTATTGGTTTGCGCAAAAGTTATAGCGTCTACAAACTAGGGTACATTTTCTGGAATTTACACAGCTTTTAGTTTATGACTGCCTATGTCATTTCTTGAGGTGCTAAAATGGCAGGGCAGTACAAAACCCCCCCAAATTACCCCATTTTGGAAAGTAGACACCCCAAGGAAATTGCTGAGAGGCATGTTGAGCCCATTGAATATTTATTTTTTTGTCCCAAGTGATTGAATAATGACAAAAAAAAAAAAAAAAATTTACAAAAAGTTGTCACTAAATGATATATTGCTCACACAGGCCATGGGCCTATGTGGAATTGCACCCCAAAATACATTCAGCTGCTTCTCCTGAGTATGGGGATACCACATGTGTGGCACTTTTTGGGAGCCTAGCCGCGTACGGGGCCCCGAAAACCAATCACCACCTTCAGGATTTCTAAGGGCATACATTTTTGATTTTACTCCTCACTACCTATCACAGTTTTGAAGGCCATAAAATGCCAAGATGGCACAAACCCCCCCCAAATGACCCCATTTTGGAAAGTAGACACCCCAAGCTATTTGCTGAGAGGCATGGTGAGTATTTTGCAGCTCTCATTTGTTTTTGAAAATGAAGAAAGACCAGAAAAAAAATTTTTTTTTTTCTTTTTTCAATTTTCAAAACTTTGTGACAAAAAGTGAGGTCTGCAAAATACTCACTATACCTCTCAGCAAATAGCTTGGGATGTCTACTTTCCAAAATGGGGTCATTTGGGGGGGTTTTGAACTATCCTGGCATTTTATGCACAACATTTAGAAGCTTATGTCACACATCACCCACTCTTCTAACCACTTGAAGACAAAGCCCTTTCTGACACTTTTTGATTACATGAAAAAATTATTTTTTTTTGCAAGAAAATTACTTTGAACCCCCAAACATTATATATTTTTTTAAAGCAAATGCCCTACAGATTAAAATGGTGGGTGTTTCATTTTTTTTTTTTCACACAGTATTTGCGCAGCGATTTTCAAACGCATTTTTTGGGGAAAAAACACACTTTTTTAAATTTTAATGCACTAAAACACACTATATTGCCCAAATGTTTGATGAAATAAAAAAGATGATCTTAGGCCGAGTACATGGATACCAAACATGACATGCTTTAAAATTGCGCACAAACGTGCAGTGGCAACAAAATTAATACATTTTTAAAAGCCTTTAAAAGCCTTTACAGGTTACCACTTTAGATTTACAGAGGAGGTCTACTGCTAAAATTACTGCCCTCGATCTGACCTTCGCGGTGATACCTCACATGCATGGTGCAATTGCTGTTTACATTTGACGCCAGACCGCCGCTTGCGTTCGCCTTAGCGCGAGAGCAGGGGAGACAGGGGTGCTTTTTATTTATTTATTTTTTTCTTTATTATTTTTTTGCTTTTTTATCTTATTTTTAAACTGTTCCTTTCATTTTTTTTTTTTTAAATCATTTTTATTGTTATCTCAGGGAATGTAAATATCCCATATGATAGCAATAGGTAGTGACAGGTACTCTTTTTTGAAAAAATTGGGGTCTATTAGACCCTAGATCTCTCCTCTGCCCTCAAAGCATCTGACCACACCAAGATCGGTGTGATAAAATGCTTCCCCAATTTCCCAATGGCGCTGTTTACATCCGGCGAAATCTAAGTCATAAAATGCTCGTAGCTTCCGGTTTCTTAGGCCATAGAGATGTTTGGAGCCACTCTGGTCTCTGATCAGCTCTATGGTCAGCTGGCTGAATCACCGGCTGCATTCTCAGGTTCCCTGTTGAGACAGGAGAGCCAGAGAAAAACACGGAAGACGGTGGGGGGGGGGGGCATTCCCTCCCACTGCTTGTAAAAGCAGTCTAGAGGCTAATTAGCCGCTAGGATTGCTTTTACATGAAAGCCGACCGCTGGCTAAAAAGAATGATACCAAGATGATACCTAAACCTGCAGGCATCATTCTGGTATAACCACTCAAAGTCGTGAATGGCGTACCTGAAGACAAAAAAATGGTTAACAATAAAGCCCAGTAAACGGTAAAGTATAAAAAATTGCATACCTGAAAAGCAAACATGATAAAACATAATAACAATAAAACATTGCAGAATAGAATACAGTAAAAAAGAGCAGAACAATAGAGAGAGAATAGAGAGAGAGAGAACAATAAAACGACAACTATTTGTTTTTATTTTTGTTTGTGTTTTTTTTTTTTTACACTTTTTTTTTGTAACTGTAACTTTTATAACTGTAACCGGTTCCAGGTTCGGGTCTCTCAAAATGCGATGGCATCTTGGGAGACCCGGTGAAAGTGTGCCTAGTCTGTGGAATGCTGTACCCTACGCTAATACTCAACTAGTGAATGGTAGCGTTCAAAACATTCACCAATGCAAAGACCAGGATTGTCAGGACAGGAGGGACAATAATAGCGGGTGTCACGCCTATATCCGTGCTTGCTGCAGACACAACATCTTTTTTGGGGGGGGGGGGGGTTCGTTGGGTAGGGGTACTCGGGAGGACATAAAGAAAATGCTTCTCATGCAGCCGACTGCATTTGGTTGGGGATGTGAATGGGGGAAGTATGGGCGCTGCAGAAGCGGTGGGTTCCCAATTAGGATTGGCGAATGCAGCAGGAAGGGCACTATGGGCACGACGGGCCTGTGTTTGTCTTCTTGGTGGCAGCGGGACACTACTTGTGCTTGCCACCTCACCAGCTTGAACTGCACTTATGGGACTCGCCACGTCACCAAGTGTTACTGCAGTGCTGGTTTGACTACGACCGGGGTGTACTAGGGCGCTGGTGCTTGCCAGTTCACCAAAACGCTACAAAAAAAAGTGACAGTGATCGATCGATACTGCACTTGGGTGGGCTGGACTGGGCTGGGCCGGGCAGAGGGGCAAAACGCAGGTGCTAGCAGGTATCTGGGCTGATCCCGCTAACGCTACGTTTTTGGGAACCCTAAACTGCTGGGGACGCTAGTATAGATCTGATCGGATCAGATATTGATGCGTTCAGATACTATACCACTAAGGGAGGTGTACGGTGCGTGTACGGTGCGTGCGTGGGTGTTCGCGGTACTGGCGCTAATCTGACGCTGCCTAGGGCGACGCATATCACCGCCGGGCAATCAGGGGGCTAAACCTTTTTTCGGTAATAAACGGCGGGTGCCCTGACACTATAAAAAAATAAACAAACTAACCAGCGTCACCCGTAACAGTTATACGGTGATCAGTGGTGAAAGGGTTAACTAGGGGGCCATCAAGGGGTTAAAACATTTATTAGATAGTATATGGGGGTCCCTGTCGCTATAAAACACTGACGGCGAACCTAAATATTTACGTCCCTAACTAGCGTCACCAGCGACACTAATACAGCGATCAGAAAAATGATCGCTTAGCGACACTGGTGACGGGGTGATCAAGGGGTTAAAACTTTATTAGGGGGGGTAAGGGGGGTACCCTAGACCTACAGGGGGCTAAACCTTTATTCGGTAATAAACGGCGGGTGCCCTGACACTATAAAAAATAAACGAACTAACCAGCGTCACCCGTAACGGTTATATGGTGATCAGTGGTGAAAGGGTTAACTAGGGGGCAATCAAGGGGTTAAAACATTTATTCGGTAGTATATGGGGGTCCCTGTCGCTATAAAACGCTGACGGCGAACCTAAATATTTACGTCCCTAACTAGCATCACCAGCGACACTAATACAGCGATCAGAAAAATGATCGCTTAGTTACACTGGTGAGGGGGGGTGATCAAGGGGTTAAAACTTTATTAGGGGGGGTAAGGGGGGTACCCTAGACCTACAGGGGGCTAACAGTAACTGTGCTAACACTGCTAACTGTCACAAACTGACACTATGCAGTAATCAGGAAAAAAAAAAAAAAAAAAAAAAAAAAAAAAAACCTGCTTGGTGTCAGTTTGTGACAGGGGGGGGGGGGGGTGATTGGGGGGGGATCGGGGGGGGGGATCGGGGTGTAATGTATGCCTGGCATGTTCTACTGTGTGTGTGTGTGTGTTTGGTGCACTTACATGTCATCTCTGCTCGGCGCTGGAACAGAAACTGGCCAGCCGAGGAGAGATGACATCACATCCTCTGCCTCTGTGTACTATACAGAGGCAGGGGATGTTTCTCATTGGCTGGGAGCGATCGCGAGGGGGGGCCACGATCGGATGGCCTCCCCCTCGTCTCTCAATGCTCCCAGCCAAATGCCGACCGCAGCTGGCACCGGGGGGGGGGGGGGGGGGGTCCGATCGGACCCCCCACCCGCGGGAAGGCAATCACGTTTCAGGTACGTGATTTTGCCTGCCCGTGCCGCTCTGCTCACGTATATAGGCGTGAGGCGGTCGGCAAGTGGTTAAGCAAAGGCACGCACGTGCTGTTGCTTCAGTTGTACTGTGCCGCTACCGGTGGCTCACGTACGCATGCGTGGGAGTGACATAATCGTGGCTCCGGCCAATCACAGCGCCGGAGCCGCGGTACCCGGAAGTAACTCCCCCGGGAAGATGACGGCCGCCGGAGCGGTGAACGAGGACCACTGTAGGGGCTTCGATCTCAGGTAAGTAACTCGAAATGAGCTAGTATGCTTTACAAACTAGCTCATTATGCCTTTGTCTTGCAGGGTTTTTTTTTTTTTTGGAATTTTTAAAAAAGGGTTTACAACCACTTTAAGGTGAAAAAACACGAGGGTTTACAACCCCTTTAATGCTGAAGTTTAGCTAAAAAGAACAGATCAATCAGCACAAGGGACATAACTTATACTTAGTACACTTGTATGGTGTCCCTTCTGTATATTCTTCTCTGTTCTACCCACTGCCATAATCTTTGGCTGTGGTGTTGGTTACAATACAATACAGTTAAGGGGCGGTCAGGAACTGTCATTAAGAGAGCTTGACTATGCCCGCCCTTTCCTGCTTGATTCGCCATTCATAGAAGCCATACTACCGCATGAATGACATAAGATCTCTGACTGGAGGGGGCAGAGCTACCAAACATTCACCCATTCCCCATGCAGGGATAAGCTGTAGTAGTTTCTATAAATGGCAGATCAGGCAACAAAGGGCGGGCATAGTCAAGCTCTAGTCAGTCCCTTAGGTGTATTAACCCCCCCCACTGCACCTGAATATTACAGCAGTGAGGGTAGAGATGAGGGTAGGGCAGAGGAAAATTTCTACTGAAAGGAAAATAACCGACACAAGGGATACATCATACTAACTGTATGCTATGTCCCTTGTGCTGATTGTTCTGTTTTTACTTTTTGATAAACTTAGGTTTTATATTTCAAGAAAAATCATAACCAGAGCCCAGACAAGTGTCAGATACCAGGCAGCCAATGTCTCTAAACAATTATAGCGAACATACACTATATTGTCAAAAGTATTGGGACGCCTGCCTTTACACGCACATGAACTTGACATGAAATCGTCCCCCTCCGCTCCTCCCAGGACCTCCTGCTCTCTAGCTCCCTTGTTACCTCCTCCCATGCTCGCCTCCAGAACTTCTCCAGAGCCTCTCCCATCCTCTGGAACTCCCTGCCCCCCGTAAATCCGATCAGCCCTTACCCTGTCCACCTTTAGGAGATCCCTGAAAACTCACTTATTCAGGGAAGTCTATCCCACGCCCACCTAAGAACTGTCCCCGACCCACCCCCATCAAATCATTCCTCGCATCTATGACCTTTTGTACCACCACCCCCTCCCTTTAGAATGTAAGCTCTATGAGCCGGGCCCTCCTGACCCTTCTGTATTGAACTGTACTGTAATTGTGCTGTCCCCCCTTTACATTGTAAAGCGCTGAGTAAACTGTTGGTGCTATATATATCATGTATATTAACCACTTGACCACTGGGCACTTAAACCCCCTTCCTAACCAGACCAATTTTCAGCTTTTGGTGCTCTCACACTTTGAATGACAATTACTCAGTCATGCAACACTGTACCCAAATGAAATTTTTGTCCTTTTTTTCCACACAAATAGAGCTTTCTTTTGGTGGTAATTAATCACCGCTGGGTTTTTTATTTTTTGCGCTATAAATGAAAAAAGACTGAAAATTCGATAGAAAAAAAAAAAATTCTTTGTTTCTGTTAAAATTTATTGCAGAGTATTGCCGGAATTGACGGAACGATCACGTGGTAAACGGCCGCGATCAGCGCCTATTTACCGTGATCCGGGGGCACGCGCAGGAGCAACATTCTGGAAAGACATCCCACGGACGTCCACCCAGAACTAGCCGACCGCGCTGCAGCCATCTTTCAGCTATGGCCCGGTCGGCAAGTGGTTAATAATAATCGGCTATTTTTTCTCCTCTCGCTGATAGCGTGAGGAGAAAAAAAAAAAGCCGATCACCAGCGGCTCTCAGAGGGACATCGGTCCTGCTCAAGGAGAGCTCCCGCCAGCTCATCTGTGCCCACCTGTGCCACCTGCCAGTGCACAGTGCCACCTACCAGTGCCCACCAGCGCCACCCATCAGTGCCGCCCAGTGTCACCTACCAGTGCCCACCAGCGCCACCTACCAGTGCCCACCAGCGCCACCTACCAGTGCCCACCAGCGCCACCTACCAGTGCCCACCAGCGCCACCCATCAGTGCCGCCCAGTGTCACCTACCAGTGCCCACCAGCGCCACCCATCAGTGCCACCTACCAGTGTCACCTACCAGTGCCCACCAGCGCCGCCCATCAGTGACACCTACCAGTGCCCACCAGCGCCACCCATCAGAGCCCATCAGTGCCATCTTATCAGTGCCCACCAGTGCCGCCTCATCAGTGCATATCAATGAAGGAGAAAAATTACCTGTTTGCAAAATTTTATAACAAACTATAAAACATGATTTTTTTTTTTTTTTTTTTTTTTTAATTTTCCATCTTTTTTGTTTAGCAAAAAATAAAAACCCCAGCTGTGATTAAATACCACCAAAAGAAAGCTCTATTTGTGTGAAGAAAATGATAAAAAGGTAATTTGTGTACAGTGTTGTATGACCGCGCAATTGTCATTCAAAGTGCATCAGCGCTGAAGATTGGTCTGGGCAGGAGGGGGTATAAGTGGCCCTTATTGAAGTGGTTAAGAGTCCCTGTCACTGTACAGCTCCCCTCCATACACACTGCCCGCTCACCTTCCCGGCTATACACACAGATGAGCCGGTTGGTGACCGTTTCCGCCACAGAGAAGAGCTCCGCCGTGTCCAGACCCTCCAGCAGCCGGCGGCACCCCTCCTTCTCCCGGGCGCTGAGCCCCGCCATGGCGCGCACACACACCCTTCTCTCCCTGTGTCACCAGCACCACTTCCGGCCCCGAGCCAACTGACAGCCCAGAAACGAAACCAAAGCCCTCAGTCTACTTCCGGTGACGGCAGCGCCGCGGCATGCCGGGAGTTGTAGTTTAGCAGCTGGTGGAGTCCAGGTTTCCATAGTAATCAAATCATCATCGCTGCTGAGAGGGTGAAGAACATCATACAACATCATACAGAGGATGAATCCACAAACTATAAGAGATGTCGTGTTTTCATCACACACAAACTGATTGTATGGTGACCATATGAATTGATCATAGGATTCTGACTGAAGATTTATCCACTTTGATGTAAAATGATCGACTGCCTTAAAATTGTGTGATCGGTTGCGACAAAAAAAATGCGCTTGTGTAATATCGAGCGTTACAGAATCATTGGTGTGTGGCTTATCCATCTATTCAAGTTAATATTTTAACAAATCTATATAGAACTGCAATCGGAAATGCCAAAATTGAAAAAAAATAATTGATCGAACACCCCATTGGGTATAGTTCTTCATTATTCTGACCGATTGTGATCATCTACATTCATCGGCCACTTTATTAGGTACACCTGTTCAATTGGTAACACAAATTGCTAATCAGCCAATCACATGACAGCAACTCATTGAATTTAGGCATCTAGACGAGGTGAAGACGACTTGCTGAAGTTCTAACGGAGCATCAGAATGGGGAAGAAAGGGGATTTAAGTGACTTTGAACGTGCCATGATTGTTGGCACCAGACAAGCTGGTCTGAGTATTACAAAAACTGCTGAGCTACTGGGATTTTCACACATAACCATCTCTAGGGTTTACAGAGAATAGTGGGAAAAAGAGAAAATATCCAGTGAGCGGCAGTTGTGTGGAGAAAAATGCCTTGTGGATGTCAGAGGACAGAGGAGAATGGGCAGACTGGTTTGAAATGATAGAAAGGCAACAGTAACTCAAATAACCACTTGTTACAACCAAGGTATGCAGAATACCATCTCTGAACACACAACACATCGAACCTTGAAGCAGATGGGCTACAGCAGCAGACAATCACACCGGGTGCCACTCCTGTCAGCTAAGAACAGGAAACTGAGGCTACAATTCGCACAGGAAAATGAATGAAGATTGGAAAAGAGAAGGTTGTAAAACAGTTGCCAGGTCTGATGAGTCTCAATTTCAGCTGTGACATTCAGATGGTAGGGTCAGAATTTGGTATAAACAACATGAAAGCGCATGGATCCATCCTGCCTTGTATCAATGGTTCAGGCTGGTGGCGGTGATGTGATGGTGTGGGGGATACTTTCTTGGCACACTTTGGGCCCCTTAGTACCAACTGAGCATCGTTTACCACAGCGATGGCCTGCCTGAGTATTGCTGCTGACAATGTCAATCCCTTTATAACTACAGTGTACCCATCTTCTGATGGCTCCTTCCAGCAGGATAATGCACCATGTCACAAAGATCAATTCATCTCACCACTGGTTTATTGAACATGACAATGAGGTCACTGTACTTCAATGGCCTCCACAGTCACCAGATCTCAATCTAATAGAACACCTTTGGGATGTGGTGAAACGGGAGATTCCCATCATAGATGTGCAGCTGACAAATCTGCAGCAACTTCATGATGCTATCATGTCAATATGGACCAAAATCTCTGAGGAAGGTTTCCAACACCTTGTTGAATCTATGCCACGAAGAATTAAGGCAGCTCTGAAGGCAAAAAGGGGTCCAACCCGGTACTAGCAAGGTGTACCTAATAAAGTGGCTGGTGAGAGTAGAACAGGGGGGTCTCCAATCTTTCTAAACAAAGGGACAATTTATTGCCCTTCAGACTTTGAGGGGGCTGGACTGGACAGTAGGAGAAGAAAATGCCCTGCTGTCAATTCCCCATGATTGGTATTAGTGGAATGAATAGTGCCCCATCATTGGTGTCAGTGCAAGAAATAGTGCCCCATCATTGGTGTCAGTGCAAGAAATAGTGCCCCATCATTGGTGTCAGTGCAAGAAATAGTGCCCCATTGCTGGTGTCAGTGCAAGAAATAGTGCCCCATTGCTGGTGTCAGTGCAAGAAATAGTGCCCCATTGCTGGTGTCAGTGCAAGAAATAGTGCCCCATTGCTGGTGTCAGTGCAAGAAATAGTGCCCCATTGCTGGTGTCAGTGCAAGAAATAGTGCCCCATTGCTGGTGTCAGTGCAAGGAATAGTGCCCCATTGCTGGTGTCAGTGCAAGGAATAGTGCCCCATTGCTGGTGTCAGTGCAAGGAATAGTGCCCCATTGCTGGTGTCAGTGCAAGGAATAGTGCCCCATTGCTGGTGTCAGTGCAAGAAATAGTGCCCCATTGCTGGTGTCAGTGCAAGGAATAGTGCCCCATTGCTGGTGTCAGTGCAAGGAATAGTGCCCCATTGCTGGTGTCAGTGCAAGGAATAGTGCCCCATTGCTGGTGTCAGTGCAAGGAATAGTGCCCCATTGCTGGTGTCAGTGCAAGGAATAGTGTCCCATCATTGGTATCAGTGGGAGGAATAATGACTGGTATCAGTGGGAGGAATAGTGCTCCAAGAATCAGATAAAGGCATGCAAAGGGCCACATCTGGCCCCCGGGCCGCAGTTTGGAGACCAATGATCTAGAACAATTGCATCATTGTGCCGCTCTTTCCCTTTCCCTCCACCTCCCATCAGATGCATGCACAGGAGCACCTTCCCACTCAGCTGTTTGTAGGCAGGTGCAGTCTACTTTCTCCAATGCGGGTGGCGCTCAGCCACAGCAGCAGTGAAGAGGGAGAGAAAGCCAAGAGGAACTCTTAGTTTATGGTTTACAGCCCATGTGACTCTGGTGGCCATCTTGGGTCAGGCAGAGTCATTTTAAGACCCTGGCTCCGGGTTGGACTTACTTTTTAGCATGGGGATAGCATACAGAACGGTCACCCATCTGTCAGGGACAGTATTAGTGGCAGGGAAAGGTTCCAGACAAGTAGGGAAAGTGTAGGGATCCCGTCTCGGACCGGCCAGGCTGCATTCCGTCCCTCCATACAGACCTGCTCCGCTGCACGCTGTTGTCATCCCAGTTGGGCTTCCTCCCACCTGCCTGTTTTGCCTCTACTTCAATACAAGTTATCTTAATTGCACCTGGACTGAGTGTATGTTATTGCTGCCGCACCACGCTGTGCCCACCCACACTTGGTGGCAGTCAGCAGGATATGTCACTTCTCGCAGTGGGTGTAGAAGTAGGAGCAGGCACCATCATGGCACTATTAGGATGGCCCTGGCACCTAAGTTTAATGGCTCCAATATGCCCTTGGCATATTGTGAGGACAGACTAGAGTGCTACGTGCCTGTACCAGTTTCCCGCCCGGCTGATCCTGGAGTTGGCCATTAAAGCGGAGGTCCGCCTAAAAAAAAATATATTAAAAGCCAGCAGCTACAAATACTGCAGCTGCTGACTTTTAATATATGGACACTTACCTGTCCAGGGAGCCCGCGATGTCGGCAGCCGAAGCTGATCTGTCTGTCGGCTCTCGGCTGCTGCCTCCATCTTCGGTATGGGAATCGGGAAGTGAAGCCGTGCGGCTTTCCTTCCTGGTTCCCTACTGCGCATGCGCGAGTTGCGTTGCGTGTCCTCACTGGTCCCTGCTGTCTTCTGTCTCCCAGAACACAGCGGGGGAGGACAGAGTAGGCGCCGGAAGTGGTGTAGGTCACCGCGAACGCCGCGGTGATCTATGCCAGGAAGTGGGAGCAAATACCTGTATTAGATAGGTATCTGCTCCCTCCTCCCCCCCTGAAAGGTGCCAAATGTGACACCGGAGGGGGGGAGGAATCCAAAAAGTGAAAGTTCCATTTGGAGGTTCCATTTCCACAACTTGGAGGACGACGCCCAACAATGGCTCTGATGGAAGAGGACTGGGTCAAACTGGAGCAAATCATGACACTCCTAGAGGGCCTGTTCAGGGAAAACCTGACTGTCCTAGAGCTGAGGTGCAGATTCTTTGTCCGGAGATATCAGGAAGATGAGAATCTCACGCATTTTGCAGTCTCAGGTCACATATCAGGGGATCAGTTTGTGGCAGGTCTGAAGGAAGGACCAGTCAAGAGAGCCCTGCAGGAGCGAATTAAAGTACAACCTGCCATCTCTTTCCATAATATCGTGGTGCATGCGGTTGCCTGTGAAACAGGAAGATCCGGAAATGGTAGCTGTGACCAAAAAAGTATGACCCGCTGCAAATGAAAGAAGAGGCTCTGGCCCCCCCACTGCTGTCTGCCATACAGACAACACTAAAGGGAGCGATCTTGACGTGGCCATGGCTTCTCTGAAACAACGGGAGTTTCCTTGCTTCAATGGGATTCTCTCTCTCTCTCTAAGGGCAAGAGTCTGCTACAGAGGGACCCACAGGAAGACCGTAAGTGCTGTCAGTGTGGTTGTTATGGGTATGTGAGTAAAAACTGTGGAAGAATGGAAATTAAAAGCATACTCAGGCTGTGGTTAAACTAGTGGCTCCCAGGGCAGAGGGACGACCCCCGGGACCAGCAACACAAGGTCCAAGTCAACCACAGCCCAATGGTGTCCGCCATTGTCATTGGACTGCACACAGGGTCTGAAGTCACAGTTATGGAATATGACTTCTATATCTATTGGTTCAGGACGGAAGACCAACTGGACTCCTCCTGGCCATCCCTTAAAGCAGCCAACAACTTGCTCATCCTGGTAGAAGGTATCACCTGGGTGAAGCTCCAGATTGATGACCAAGAGGTGGATTAGGTAGGAGTGGTAGTGATGCGTGGCCCAGTCAGCTCTTTAGTACCCATTGTTCTGGGCATGAACATGTACAAAGTCTTGGACCTGCCCTGCTTGCCGGCCAAGTACGAATGTTCTGCCCGGAGGGCACAGGACTGTAGTCTGCAAGCTGTATGGTTCAACATTATCTGGGCTTGTGAAGCTCAACAAAGGGCTACCAGGAAACAGCCTGTGCAGGGCTGTGTACCCCCAAACAGAAGCTACTATTGGTACCCTTTCAAGAGGTAGTCTGGTCTCTCCCCCATTGGGTCCCACAAGAAGCTTCAAGGGCCACCGTGATGCTAAAGCCCTGCAAAGATCCGGTAGTGCCCGGAGAATGGCTGTTTGCTTGCACCTTGTCCAAGGTTCACAAAAGGGTGGTCTGGGTATGATTCATCAATCTGAGGACCACCCTAATTGCACTCCCCAGACATGCCATCTTAGTAAACATGTACATGGCACCCCATCACTGCATCTCAGAAACATAGAGGGGTAGAAGCCATATGTGTCCTGCTTCAGGCAGTCATGGCCTTGTTGGAGGAGTCACAATACAAGCTACTGCTGGAAAAGCTGGACATTCCTTTCCAGGACTATCCCCTGCCACAGCAAACATTGCTACACCAACTGTTAGAAAAGCACCAAATGAATCTCTCCTATGCTGTGGCAGTAGACTGTCCCTTTGTGTCCTCACAACCAATGCAGCTTGATTGGTGATAAAACTTCAGTGGAGATACCTTTTTTCCCATGCTAACTTTTACAGGAGTGAATTTCCCTCTCTAGGGGTAGCTTTACTCTCACTTCCTGCTGTCTCCCTCCATTTATAAGTACAAGTCGGATGTTTGTAACTTGGGGACTGCCTGTATACAGCCATCTCCAATACCCATATTCAACTATGTACAATTGGTACTGGAAGCTAAAAGGGTTTATCTCTCACTGCTATGAAATGCTACTCTTGCCTTACCTTGAGGGGTATCCCTGCAGATCCAAAGACACATGGGAACAAGATGTAGGCACCTTGGAAGATGATCATTGGGATAACGCCTTTGAATCTGTATTGTCCTGCGCTCTTAACCACTTCAGCCCCGGAAGGTTTTACCCCCTTCCTGACCAGAGCACTTTTTACAATTCGGCACTGCGTCGCTTTAACTGCTAATTGCGCGGTCATGCAATGCTGTACCCAAACAAAATTTGCGTCCTTTTCTTCCCACAAATAGAGCTTTCTTTTGATGGTATTTGATCACCTCTGCCGTTTTTATTTTTTGCGCTATACACGGAAAAAGACCGAAAATTTTGAAAAAAAATGATATGTGGAATTGCACCCCAAAATACATTTAGCTGCTTCTCCTGAGTATGGGGATACCACATGTGTGGGACTTTTTGGGAGCCTAGCCGCGTTTGGGGCCCCGAAAACCAATCACTGCCTTCAGGATTTCTAAGGGCGTACATTTTTGATTTTACTCCTCACTACCTATCACAGTTTCGGAGGCCATGGAATGCCCAGGTGGCACAAACCCCCCCCAAATGACCCCATTTTGGAAAGTAGACACCCCAAGCTATTTGCTGAGAGGCATGGCAAGTATTTTGCAGCTCTCATTTGTTTTTGAAAATAAAGAAAGACGAGAAAAAAAATTTTTTTTTTCTTTTTTCAATTTTCAAAACTTTGTGACAAAAAGTGAGGTCTGCAAAATACTCACCATACCTCTCAGCAAATAGCTTGGGGTGTCTACTTTCCAAAATGGGGTCATTTGGGGGGGGGTTTGTGCCACCTGGGCATTCCATGGCCTCCGAAACTGTGATAGGCAGTGAAGAGTGAAATCAAAAATTCACGCCCTTAGAAAGCCTGAAGGCGGTGCTTGGTTTTCGGGGTCCCGTACGCGGCTAGGCTCCCAAAAAGTCTCACACATGTGGTATCCCCGTACTCAGGAGAAGCAACAGAATGTATTTTGGGGTGTAATTTCACATATTCCCATGGCATGTTTGAGCAATATATAATTTAGTGACAACTTTGCGCAAAAAAAAATAAAAAAATAAAAAATTGTCTCTTTCCCGCAACTTGTGTCACAATATAAAATATTCCATGGACTCGACATGCCTCTCAGCAAATAGCTTGGGGTGTCTACTTTCCAAAATGGGGTCATTTGGGGGGGGGTTTGAACTGTCCTGGCATTTTATGCACAACATTTAGAAGCTTATGTCACACATCACCCACTCTTCTAACCACTTGAAGACAAAGCCCTTTCTGACACTTTTTGATTACATAAAAAAATAATTTTTTTTTGCAAGAAAATTACGTTGAACCCCCAAACATTATATATTTTTTTAAAGCAAATGCCCTACAGATAAAAATGGTGGGTGTTTCATTTTTCTTTTTCACACAGTATTTGCGCAGCGATTTTTCAAACGCATTTTTTGGGGAAAAAACACACTTTTTTAAATTTTAATGCACTAAAACACACTATATTGCCCAAATGTTTGATGAAATAAAAAAGATGATCTTAGGCCGAGTACATGGATACCAAACATGACATGCTTTAAAATTGCGCACAAACGTGCAGTGGCGACAAACTAAATACATTTTTAAAAGCCTTTAAAAGCCTTTACAGGTTACCACTTTAGATTTACAGAGGAGGTCTACTGCTAAAACTACTGCCCTCGATCTGACGTTCGCGGTGATACCTCACATGCATGGTGCAATTGCTGTTTACATTTGACGCCAGACCGACGCTTGCGTTCGCCTTAGCGCGAGAGCAGGGGGGACAGGGGTGCTTTTTTTTTTTTTATTATTATTATTATTTTTTTTTATCTTATTTTTAAACTGTTCCTTTCATTTTTTTTTTTTTTTAAATCATTTTTATTGTTATCTCAGGGAATGTAAATATCCCCTATCATAGCAATAGGTAGTGACAGGTACTCTTTTTTGCAAAAATTGGGGTCTATTAGACCCTAGATTTCTCCTCTGCCCTCAAAGCATCTGACCACACCAAGATCGGTGTGATAAAATGCTTTCCCAATTTCCCAATGGCGCTGTTTACATCCGGCGAAATCTAAGTCATAAAATGCTCGTAGCTTCCGGTTTCTTAGGCCATAGAGATGTTTGGAGCCACTCTGGTCTCAGATCAGCTCTATGGTCAGCTGGCTGAATCACCGGCTGCATTTTCAGGTTCCCTGTTGAGACAGGAGAGCCAGAGAAAAACACAGAAGACGTTGGGGGGGGGGGACATTCCCTCCCACTGCTTGTAAAAGCAGTCTAGAGGCTAATTAGCCGCTAGGATTGCTTTTACATGAAAGCCGACCGCTGGCTGAAAAGAATGATACCAAGATGATACCTAAACCTGCAGGCATCATTCTGGTATAACCACTCAAACTCGTGAATGGCGTACCTGAAGACAAAAAAATGGTTAACAATAAAGCACAGTAAACGGTAAAGTATAAAAAATTGCA
Organism: Lithobates septentrionalis; assembly: GCA_037952835.1. Classification (NCBI taxonomy): domain Eukaryota; kingdom Metazoa; phylum Chordata; class Amphibia; order Anura; family Ranidae; genus Lithobates; species Lithobates septentrionalis. The sequence continues at coordinate 8,586,012 of JBBDGP010000614.1, forward strand.
TACCTGAAAAGCAAACATGATAAAACATAATAACAATAAAACATTGCAGAATAGAATACAGTAAAAAAGAGCAGAACAATAGAGAGAATAGAGAGAGAGAGAACAATAAAACGACAACTATTTTTTTTTATTTTATATTTTTGTATGTGTTTTTTTTTTTTTTTTACACTTTTTTTTGTAACTAACTTTTATAACTGTAACCAGTTCCAGGTTCGGGTCTCTCAAAATGCGATGGCATCTTGGGAGACCCTGTGAAAGTGTGCCTAGTCTGTGGAATGCTGTACCCTACGCTAATACTCAACTAGTGAATGGTAGCGTTCAAAACATTCACCAATGCAAAGACCAGGATTTTCAGGACAGGAGGGACAATAATAGCGGGTGTCACGCCTATATCCGCGCTTGCTGCAGACACGACATCTTTTTTGGGGGGGTTCGCTGGGTAGGGGTACTCGGGAGGACATAAAGAAAATGCCTCTCATGCAGCCGACTGCATTTGGTTGGGGATGTGAATGGGGGAAGTACGGGCGCTGCAGAAGCGGTGGGTTCCCAATTAGGATTGGCGAATGCAGCAGGAAGGGCACTATGGGCACCACGGGCCTGTGTTTGTCTTTTTGGTGGCAGCGGGACACTACTTGTGCTTGCCACCTCACCAGCTTGAACTGCACTTATGGGACTCGCCACGTCACCAAGTGTTACTGCAGTGCTGGTTTGACTACGACCGGGGTGTACTACGCCGCTGGCGCTTGCCAGTTCCCCAAAACGCTACCAAAAAAACTGTTAGCGATCGCAGGGATCAGGCCTGACTCTGCGAACGCTGCAGTTATGCGTTTAGTGTTTTGTAAGTGACAGTGATCGATCGATACTGCACTTGGGTGGGCTGGGCCGGGCGGAGGGGAAAAACGCAGGTGCTAGCGGGTATCTGGGCTGATCCCGCTAACACTGCGTTTTTGGGAACCCTAAACTGCTGGGGACGCTAGTATAGATCTGATCGGATCAGATATTGATCCGTTCAGATACTATACCACTAAGGGAGGTGTACGGTGCGTGCGTGGGTGTTAGCGGTACTGGCGCTAACCTGACGCTGCCTGGGGCTGGTGCTTGCCAGTTCACCAAAACGCTACCAAGAAAACTGTTAGCGATCGCAGGGATCAGGCCTGACTCTGCGAACGCTGCAGTTATGCGTTTAGTGTTTTGTAAGTGACAGTGATCGATCGATACTGCACTTGGGTGGGCTGGGCTGGGCCGGGCGGAGGGGCAAAACGCAGGTGCTAGCAGGTATCTGGGCTGATCCCGCTAACACTGCATTTTTGGGAACCCTAAACTGCTGGGGACGCTAGTATAGATCTGATCGGATCAGATATTGATCCGTACAGATACTATACCACTAAGGGAGGCGTATGCTGCGTGCGTGGGTGTTAGCGGTACTGGCGCTAATCTGACGCTGCCTGGGGCGACGCATATCACCGCCGGGCGATCAGGGGGCTAAACCTTTATTCGGTAATAAACGGCGGGTGCCCTGACACTATAAAAAATAAACGAACTAACCAGCGTCACCCGTAACAGTTATACGGTGATCAGTGGTGAAAGGGTTAACTAGGGGGCAATCAAGGGGTTAAAACATATATGGGGGTCCCTGACGCTATAAAACGCTGACGACGAACCTAAATATTTACCTCCCTAACTAGCGTCACCAGCGACACTAATACAGCGATCAGAAAAATGATCGCTTAGTGACACTGGTGACAGGGGGTGATCAAGGGGTTAAAACTTTATTAGGGGGGGTTAGGGGGGTACCCTAGACCTAAAGGGGGGTAATACTCTCTGCCCTAACACTGTAACTGTCACAAACTGACACCAATCAGTAATCAGAAAAAAAAAAAAAAATACTGCTTGGTGTCAGTTTGTGACGAGGGGGGGGGGGGGGTCGGGGGTGTTTTATGTGCCTGGCATGTTCTACTGTGTGTGTTTGTGTTGTGTGCACTTACTTGTCCTCTCTCCTCGGTGCTGGAACGGAAACTGCCAAGCCGAGGAGAGATGACATCACATCCCCTGCCTGTGTGAAACTACACACAGGCAGGGGAGGATTCCGATTGGGTGGGAGCGATCGCGAGGGGGGGGGGGCCACGATCGGATGGTCTCCCCCTCGCCTCCCAACGCTCCTCCCAGTGAAAAGCCGACCGCCGCTGGCACCGGGGTATGGGAACGTGATTCTGCCTGCCCGTGCCATTCTGCCGCAGTATATCTGCGTTAGGCGGTCGGCAAGTGGTTAATACTGCCCAGAGACTTGCAGCTTTACATAATTCTTCAAGCCCACTTTACACCCTTTAAATTCTACCACATGGGAACCTTGCAGTCCCCGCTCTGCGCCAAGTGCACTACAGAGCAAAATGATCTATACATTTACTGTCGCGCTGCCCCAAATCTCACCATTATTGGGTGGAGATAGTGAATACTGTTAAAGTTTTGAAAACTACCATCCCAGTAGAGCCCAATTGCTGTATCCTAGGTAAATTAGATGACCATGCACTAACTCAGTTTCAAATGGTGGCTATTAACCACTTTCCGCCCGCGCTATAGCCAAAAGATAGACAGTGTGGGCCTTCAGTGCGGGGAGGGAGTACATAGACATCCTCCCGTAATTGCGCTACTTGCGCGCCCCCTGCGGCACACTCTGTGATCGTCCAGTCCTTTGGACTCAGCTAATCACAGAACAGGGTAAGGGATCAATCACAGTGGCCCTTTACATGGTGACCAGCTGATCACAGAAGTAGGTCATCAGCTTTTTTTTCTCCTCACGTTCAGCGTAAGGAGAAAAGAAAGCCGGTAACCGGCTTCTGTTACACGGACATCGGTCCCAATCTGTGCCCACCAGCGCTGCTTATCAGTGCCACCTATCCATGCTGCCTCATCAGCAAAGTTGAAAAATTACCGGTTTGCAAAATTTAACAAACCATAAAAAATGTTTTTGGTTTTTTTTTTCAGAATTTTCGGTCTTTTTTTGTTTCTTTAGCAAAAAATATAAAACCCAGTGGTGATTACATACCACCAAAAGAAAGCTCTATTTGTGTGAAAAAAAACCTAAAAATTTTGTTTGGGTACAGTGCTGCATGACCGCGTAATTGTCATTCAAAGTGTGAGAGCGCTGAAAGCTGAAAAGTGGCCTGGGCAGGAAGGAGGTATTCGTGCCCAGTAAGCAATTGGTTAACAGAGCTTTGTTTCAAGCTGGGAGGCTTCTGTTACAGTGCTGGAAATAAAATAAATTGTAATAAAACGTTATAAAAAAATAAAATAAATAAAGTTCTTAGTTTTTCGTGGCCGTGTGCATAAGCCCTTAAAGAAATATTAAACCCAAAACTAAAAATGTAATATTTTGAAGCTTTGCAATTATCAGATATGGCGGCTGTGTTAGTTTTCTTTTTACGCTTTTTTCCCCTCTGTTTTCACAGAGGCCAGAAACACACTTCGTGTATTAGAGTGCCCCCACTCTGGATGAAGGAACACAGGGACACCATTGGACAGCAGCATTATTCACCTTAGTGGAGGCAAGTATTAGATGGACTAGAACAGTGGTCCTCAACCTCAGTCCTTAAGTAACCCCAAATTGGCATGTTTTTAGGTTTTTCCATTACTTTGCACAGCTGCTTTAATTCAATATCATTGATATTTATAAGCGCTATTTTATCTAACGGAAGTTCCCAAAACATGGCCCGTTGGGGGTACTTGAGGACTGAGGTTGAAAACCACTGGACTATAAGATTAGATACGCTAAAGCAAAACTCCATCTTTATAAGCAATCACAGTAAACATTTTTTTTTTCCATTTTGGGATAAAGGTCTTACATAAATAAATCTGATCATTGTAAGCACCCCTACCAGTGATGAATTTGTCTCATCCCTGTAACGGATACATCTGCAAGAGAGCTTGTTCTTTTAAAAAAAACAGCAGACTTACTGGCCAGATCATCAAATGAAAATAGTAGAGAAAAAAACAAAAAAAAAACAAATAACGTAGCTGCTGACTTTAAATGGTAGTAAACTTTTTTTTATTTTTACCTACAGGTAAACCTATAATAAGGCTTACCTGTAGGTACAATGAATATTTCCTAAACTTTTAATGTTCAGGAGATATTCACACTGCATACGCTCTGAAGGGACAGCATACCTGTGCCGTCCCTTCAGAGTTCCATGCCACGGTCCATGACTCCCACGCGCATGCGCAGGAACGAGGTCATTGCGGTGCGGCAACCAGACAGCTGGCGCATGCAAACCCGGATGGAAGACCGGGTGAAGATGGAAGCCCTGTCAGCAGAGACAGTGCGCCGCTGGAGGACTTCATTCTAAGGTAAGTATTTCATAATACTGAAAGAACAGAAATCGAGATACAAACAATACATGTAATGTTATATCAGTAAATAGCAACACTATACATAGCGTGTACAATACATTTGATACATGAATGCATCTTATCCATTGGCAAGAGTTCCCTAAATGGAGTCATACCTCAATGATAGACAGTAAAATCATAACTGGATTTTACTTTCTATCACTGAGGTATGACTCCATTTAGGGAACTCTTGTAATTCGCTTTCTGTTAATTCATATAGTAGCCACAAAACCACGTTTGTCCCTGAGGAAGCCATACGGCGAAACATGTAGGATGAAGATGCAGGAACAACTATAGGAGCTACAATGACACGTCTTGAATGACCCTAAAGCTGTTAATGTATTGTAGAATATTGATTTTATGTAACTTTGTAAAATTGTGATTTTATTCAATTTGGTATGTCCTTGTACTAATTGTACCTTTAAAGTCCTATCCCCCCTACTTTATATTTTTTATTACGCTTTAAGGGTGTTTACATGCATTTGTATGGTAACATTTAGAAAATGCCACTACAATTTGTAAGTTGTGTTCTGGAAAAACAGAAAAAATAAAACCATTTTAATATTAACAAAAAAACTTTTATTAAATAGTTTATGTACAATAGAAAAGCAGTTTCTGAGAAATCACTACCAAGTTATTGCAGGCCTGTGGCTCTGCTTAATGTAATTGTTCATGGAAAAGGAAGTATGTATCCTATTGTACAGTATATACACACACAAATGAAAAAGTGCATTTATCCATTCAACACAATTATCCATACATGTCAAATATAAATTAGAGTATCACGGGATATATTTTGTATTAAAGAAAAACAAAACACAGAAACACTTCAAAAAGGAAAAATAATTGTACACCTTAATAGAAAAACATTTGTATTGCATTTCATATCTTTTTATTGTTAATTTTACGATTTCTTAGTGTATCTAAACCTAAAAACAAATAAATAAGGGTCCATTTACACGTTGCCCTTCTTGTGCGTTTCTTTAACGCACATCGTTCCATCTTAAAGGCACCCTATTCATTTTGAATGGGCTGCCACTGCACCAGAAATGATAAAAAATAAAAAAAAGCGTGCATTGCAACATTTTGTCTGATGCAGCACACAACTGCCCATAGTAGTGCATTACCGTGTGTTGTGTTGTGCTGCAGCTCATGTGCATTGGAGCTGCGTTGACTTAGTGCTTTAGGGTGAAAAGTGAAAGTCACCGCAACGCGGTAACGTTACCACAACGCTAAAATGTGATTCTTTCCCAAAGTTTTTGGACTTGGCGGCTGCTTTAGTTAACTTTTATTCCAGCTTTTTCTTTATTTTAACCTGGTGATCTTGCCAGTAACACTCTTCCAGTCCTAGGGTGACAACATTCACACAATGTACAGCAATATAGTACATTTTGTTCTTGGATTTAGGCTGGGTTCACACTATAACGCGCTGCGGATCGCACAGGAGCGCTGTGCATCCCTATTCCCCGTTTCAGGGACAAATAAGGGCCGATTCTATGCCTGAATTCGGCCCTGAAACAGAGCCAAAGACGCACAGCGTTTTTGTGCAGTGCGCTCCACAGCAGCCCCGGAGATATGTGAACCGGCTCCATAGGGAGCCAGTCACATTCTCCTGCTATGCAAATTAGATGCGGGGAAACGCACATCTAATTCGCATAGGTGTGAACCCGGGCTAAGACATACTTTAAAGTGAACGTGTACTTAGTTTTGAAACTTCAAAAAGTAAAAGTCCTGCCTAAAAGCAGATGGCACAAACTGCATGCCATTAGCTCGTTTCACTGCCTAAGGCTGGCTTCACACTGAATATAGATGCAGCTCACAGCAGGGGTCCGGTGCGTCCCTTGTTCTTTTTCAGGCCCAAATTTTTGCCTGAATTCGGACCTGAAACTGAGCCAGAGACGCACAGGATCTCTGTTCTCTGTACAATGCGCTCCATGGCCACACTGAAGATGTGTGAACCAGCTCCAATGAGAGCCAGTCACACTCTACTGTCATGCAAATTGGATGCAGGGAAATCCACATCCAATTTGCATACGTGTGAACCCAGCCTAATAATAGAAGTCATTTTTTGGTGCCTTTTATTTATTTATTTTTTTTTAAAAAAAGGTAGGACATTTGGTTATACAAGCTTAAGGCTGGGTTCACACTGCCGCACGGAGCGGATCACAGCAAGGATCCTGTGCGACCCGGTTCACCGTTTCAGGTCCGATTTCAGTCCGAATTTTTGGCTGAATTAGGACCTGAAACAGACCAGAAGACGCACAGGGTGCAATTCGCTCCGGAGATGCGTGATCCGGCTCCATAGAGAGCCAGGTCACAATCTCCCAACATGAGAATTGGATACGTCCAATTGGCAGTAGTGTGACCCCAACCTAACATGGAGTACGTTACGTTAGAAACTGACAATAGAAATTTATTTAAAAAGCAATTAGGACAAATTTAATTTTAAAATCAATTAAATGTCTCATTATTCAAATTATTTTCAGACACTCAGTACTGAAGCAAACTAGGTCTAGTCTGTAAAAAAGAATAGAAAAAAAATATTAATGCACGTTTAAGAAATATTACAATCAATGTTTCTTTTCTTTTTCCCCCAAAAGCATTTACATCAAACACTCTTGGGCAAAATCGCAATCATTTTTCCAGTTGGACAGTCCTTTCCAATGATGCAAGTATACATGTCTACTTAATTCAGCACAGTATGTGCGGTAGGGGATCAAGGCAATACAAAAAAAAAATCTCCCAGAAAATTCTCCAGCTAATCAAAAAATTATAATTTAAAATAGTTTCAACATGTTAAAGTGATTGCAAGGGTTCGTTTATTTTTTTAAAATAACAAACATGTCATACTTACCTCCACTGTGCAGCTCATTTTGCACAGAGTGGCAACTCCTCCCCACATTAGATAACCCCCTAGGAGAATCGCTCTCCCAAGGGGGTTTCCTTGCAGGTGCGCTCCCGAGTCCAGCATTCGGCGTCCATAGCTGCCGAATGTATGACTCGGCCTCACCCTCTCGGTGCCCGCATCATTGGATTTGATTGACAGCAGCGGGAGCCAATGGCTGCGCTGCTGTCAATCTATCCAATCAAGACTAGAGAACCCCGGGCAGAGAGACAGCACGTCCCTGCCGGGTCAAGTTCCAGGGGTTCAGGTAAGTAAAACGGGGGGGGGGGGGCGGTCACTGCCAGGTGTTTTTTTACCTTAATGCATAGGTGAAAAAAAAACGAAGGTTTACAACCCCTTTAAGTTTGAAAACAAGTTTTCAAATATATGCAAAGCCACGTCATGACTCTAAATTTTATGAGATATATATATAGATATATATCTATATATATATAGATATATATCTATATGGAGATATCTACATAGAGATATATATCTCTATATATATATATATATATATATATATATATATATATATATATACATAAATAAATTGAGAGCAGGCTTGCCTTGAAGGTAGCCCCTTCCTTCTTAAAAGTACAGCAACTCATTAGAAGCTCTCACTTGCTAAATGCCACTAAAGTCTCCCATGTGTTTCTGCATTCGAATTATCAAGGCAAGCAAAGAGTGATTGAGGCAAATGAGCAATGTAAAGGGGATTTACAATAATTTCTGAATTGTTATCACAGTGGCTCCATTTTTATCTTACTGTAAGCAAATACATATTAGAAATGATTAGAGACATAGTTTACAACAGAAAACAATTTAACCACTAGAGGGAGACCTCGCACATTAGCCACCAGCTTAATTTGTTTGAAACACGTTTTTTTGAAAGGCCCTTTATGCTGCATTTAATAAATCGATCCTCACACTACCTTGTATCTCCTTTTTGGCCCCATAGTGAACAAGATAACACTTCATCCCTGGTAGAAATGGAAGTTTGCTGTATGTCATATTGCCTGATAAAATACTGACAGTTATAACCAATGGCTTAGTTATAGGGAACAGGAAAATTATTAAAACTAGCAAATAAATTGGAAATAACACATATGAACAGAATTTAGTGCAGCTCGCTATTCATTTAAAACCACTTAACATTTTTTTCAAAAAATACCAAATTTTTTAAATGCAAAACTGTAGTGCGATCGCCTCCCTAGGAGGTCCATTTAAGATATAACAGATGAGGTATTTTCCAGCTGAATAGTACAAAAGAACATAAAACGAAATAAAAAATAAAGTGTTGCCTTCAATGTTTAGATCTACTGTAGATTCCAATGTTTCCAACTATTTGTTTAATACAAGTTCATCCAGTTTGTATGACTGCACTGGGTTCCAAGTTTGCCAAACACATGAATATTTCTCTTCCATTCAGTCAAGAAAAAAAAGTGATGCATTTGGTTAGAATGGAATACATAATTTGTACAATAAATGTGTAATGTGTGTGAGCGGCTTTACAGTACCCTACAGATTCAAGCTTCTATTGTTGGCATTTTTCAGTGCAGGCTGATATTTGATATGGAGACATTTATCATTGTTGAGCAGTTTTTTTTTTTTTTTCAGATACTGTAGATAAGTCGCTTCCACAACTAGGTATGAAATATTTATAGGAATGGATTTAACTGGCTTTATGCCATAAGCCCTTACATAGAGAGGCAGTCAAAACCAGGTTTGTCAGACTGGACAATTTAGCCTTAAAGCGTTTGTTACCCTAAAAAAAAAAAATAGAAATAAAAAAAAAGATCCTGTTCCTTTAAAGCAGGGGGTCACAAACTGGCAGCCCTCCAGCTGTTGCGAAGTCCCATCATGCCTGTGGGAGTTATGCTTGTAATTGTCAGCCTTGCAATGCCTCATGGGACTTGTAGTTTTGCAACAGCTGGAGGGCCGCCAGATTGAGTCCCCTGCTTTAAAGCATGTTATACAGCACAGTGCTTGTGCTGTGTAATTTGGCCCCTTCTATCACCTAAAATACCTGGCTGATCCTGCCTGGATCTTCCCTCCCTTATAAGAAAAACAATGGGGGTAAGTAATGATTGTTGGGAATCAAACCAAGGTCTCTACCACCGTTAAGTGTTCAGTCCTCTAACCAAAATGAATATATGGAAAAGAACAAATCTGGACCTGGAGGGAGTAAAGCTCCCAACCAGGGCAAAGAAGCGGTTAATTGGACAGAGATAACACTTGTTGGAAAGTACAAAACTTGTGTTTATGAATTATCAAAAGAATAATTCTTGTTAGGCATACAATGTTACAATGAAAATATATACCATAAACAAAACTGTTGCAATTGAAAACTGTTGCAATTGAAAACCGTGGTCAGTTTACGTGCCTCAGTCATCCGCAGCTCTCCTCTGTGCTCCCTCCCTGCCCGCCAGCTCCTGTGTGTGAGCCGTCCCTCCCCTCCCCTCCCAGCACCGTTCCGAGCAGTATAATAATTACTGCTCACAATCACTGCCAGCCCCTCTGCTAGGATAACATGTACTATACAGCATTTGTCTTTTTTAAAAAAAAATTCTTCTGTAAATGCCTTATTTCTCCTCGCCAATCAGCGGTCACCTGACTGCCCTGCAGACGTCAGAGATAGACCTTGGCCCCTCCCTCTGTAATGCATACATTGGAGGAAGAGAGCGACGAGCGGTCACGTGACCGCTGATCGGCAAGGAGAAATAAGGTATTTAGAATAAGAATTTTTAACAACAAATACTGTATAGTACATGTTATCCTGGTGATTGTGAGCACTGCCTTTACAACCCCTTTAATGTAAACTTGTACCCAGACTATGCACATTGACATATTTACATGCTACAGGCAGCAAAAGCACCTTACAAAACAATCCCTTATACACCTCTGCATCTATAGACATTGTAGAGAAATTAAAGGGGTTGTAAAGGTAATTTTTTTATTTTTTAAAAATAACAAATATGTTATACTTACCTTCACAGTGCAGCTCTTTCTGCACAGAGTGGCCCCGAACCTGGTCTTCTGGGGTCCCTCGGCGGCTGTTTCAGCTCCTCCCCGCAAGAACTAACCACCTTAATGCGAGCTCCCTCGCATGGTGGTTAGTTCTTGCGGGCGCGCTCCCGTGATACAGCCGGCGGCTATGGCCGCTCACTGTATCACTCGGCCCCGCCCCCCAGCGCGCCGCGTCATTGGATGTGATTGACAGCAGCGCGAGCCAATGGCTGCACTGCTTCCAATCCATCCACTGTAGCCAATCAGCGGCCAGGCTGAGCAGCGGAATGGATGTCGGGAGCGAGCAGCCGACTTTCGAGGGGTCAGGTAAGTAAAACGGGGGGGCTGGGGGCGGCGGTATTGTCAGTAGTTTTTTCACCTTAATGCAAATTTTTTACCTTTACAACCCCTTTAATCTTCAAAGTTCAGAACAGAGGCACTTGCATCTTAGCTCTTTTTATATTGCTTTCTATTTAAAAAAAAGTCAGCCTTCCAGCCCTGTAATGTAAACACACAGTAGGTGCTGTAAGCCATTAGGGTGCATTCCCACCATTGCAGTGTGTCAATGTGCATTGCGTAAGAGAAGAAACCCAGCCTAAGCTCATTTAGCTGGGCTTCTTCTATGGGTCACAGGAGTGCATTTTGTTTTGCACTCCTGTAACCAGTTTTCAGCAAACTGTGTACTGAAGTCTGCTCTCCGCTGACGTCACAGGAATCAGTCCAGGCACCTCGTCATCCCGACAATAAAGTCTGGATCCACCAGGTGCCTGGACTGATGCCTGTCTCAGCGAGCCGCCCAGAGCCTGAGACGGCTGCTCCCCGCTCCTCCACAGCTCAGCGCTCCAGTAAGTGTGGAGGAGATCGGAGAGATGCTGATTGACAGTCGGCAGCTCTCTGCTTGGGGAGCTGTGAGAACTGAGCCATCGGCGGTGTTCGATCGATCGGTTCTCAGTGTTAGAGGCACCGGGGGACAGATGCAGCATCACATCAATACTGCATCAACCTAGGTATGATGGAGGAAAACCCCCCAAACCCATACTTCTCTTTTAAGACAGCCCAAAATTAATGTGCTACCAGCAAACTAGTACCGCAATGTGATAATGTGAATGTGCCCTAAAACCCAACTTTAGAGTCTTTGTTGTAAAATTTGAGAATTACTTCACAGTACGTGCAGCTAGAGGTCAGGGATGGCTTATTCTAAAACTATGTAAATACTTTATTGTCCATAGTCAGGGCACAGGTGCACATGTAATTGTTAAAACACTGTAATGGCTTTTTAAACAGAGCCCCATGTTTTATTCATAACTACAAGGATTTTTTAGAACACTGCCGTGCATTTTCAAGAGTTTAAAAATATTGAAGCTCATAATAAATTGAATGAAGATTCACTTGAATTATCCAATCATGTGAAAAGAAAATTCCTGTTTATTTCGTCTGCACATGATTGGGTATTTAAAGTGAATACAGTTACAATTTGAGTGAAAATTCTTAGCACCTCCAAGGAATCATGCAAGGTCAGGCAGGTAAATAGGAGAAGTCCAGCCTGAGCTCGTTTGGCTGGGCTTCTAAGGGTCACAGGAGTGAAATTCATTTTGCACTCCTTGGAGCCGTTTTCAGCAGAGAGCGGTCTGAAGTCTGGGACTCTGGGAGTCCGGATCCGCCAGGTGCCTGGACTGATGGGCGTCTCAGGCTCTCAGCGAGCCACTAAGACGGCCGCTCCCTGCCGCTCCACAGCTCATCACTCCAGTGTGCGTGGAGGAGCAGAACGGAGAGATGCCGATTTTCAGCTAGCAGCTCTCTGCTCGGGGAGCTGAGAGAACCGAGCCATCGGCGATGTTCGATTCTCAGTGCAGATATGACAGGGGACAGATGCAGCATCGGACAGAGGTTGCATCCACCTAAGTATGTGCAACTTTACTTGTCACATTACAAATCGCACGTGTGAATGGAGCCTAATTGCTAGGAGTAGTGCATGCATAGAATGCATTAAGGTGAAAAAACACAAGGGTTTACAACCCCCTTAAGTAATGTGGTAAATATTGTAATGTGAAAAAAAACAAAAACCTCACATTGTATTAAATGGATCTCATTAATATTACATAGAACGTATGGGGACTCATAGGGCGAGAATATTTAGTGAGGTTTCAGCTTTGCTTTGTTTTGGAGGTATTGCAAGTATGAGATACGAACACATACAGGGCATCTGCCAAGCTTCATTAAAGGTTTAAAAAAGCACCACGTAGCTGCAAACACATAAAAAAGCAGTAAGCACTTTAATGTGTGTTGAAGACGAAGCAAGTGTAAACGAGTCCTTAGTCTCCCAAAAACGAATAGCTAAGGGATAGGCAAAGTTTGGTGGTCTAGGAGATCTTTTGGCTTGTCACACCTCTTTGGACTCCAGCAGCAAGACCTCTCAGCCCTAAGGCTCCATTCACACTAGCGCGTTTTTTGATGCATTTTGCAGAAATGCACGGGAATTTTTTAACATGGGTTCCTATGGAACATGTTCACATCAATGCCTTTTTGTTTCTCTGCATTTTTGGAAAGGGTCAGGGACTTTTTTTCATGCAAAATGCAGCGTTTTGCATGTAATAGAATTCAATGGACAAGCATCAAAAACGCAAGTGCACCGTTTTTGATGCGTTTTTGGTGCGTTTTTGCCGTTTTTTTTTTTTTTTTTTTATTTTTTTTAAGACTGTAAAAAAAAATGTAAAAAAAAAAAAAAAAAAAAAAAAAAAAAAAAAACACAAAACGCAAAACGCAAATCGCGGCAAAATCGCGGCTCAAAAACGTGGCAAGCATGAAGAAAAAAACCTCCAAAAACGCTCAAAAGCAACATGCATAGGTGTGAATCGAGCCTGATTCTTGTTTCCGTTTCCTCCAACCCAAGTCCTAGGTGCTCAAACTATAGATGAGGTCATCCCCGTCACATTCTGCAAGCTAGAAAACGAAAACCCCTTGAAATAGCTTTGGTAGATGTGTGCAAATTCATGCCCACTGATATTACCAAACAGCTGGCAATGATTAGGCAGTTGGCCACCAACCATAAAACTCTTAGGCCCCTTTTACACGGGCTTTCCGATCACGTCAGATCGGATGAAAAAGGACAGGCGGTTGCTTTGTTTTTATCCGATCTCTCCATAGAGGGCAGTGGGGCTCTGACAGGTCCATCTAAGCACAGTGGAGACAGAACTGTCATCTGCGTGCTCAGCGAGGATAATCGGATCGATCCCCACTGAGCAAAGCAGAGTCTGCCGGGCACACCACCCATGTGAAAGGACCCATAAAGTAGTTGTACAGGCTAAAGGTTTATAACCTTAATGCATTCTCTGCATCAAGGTAAAAAGACTCTCATATGCAGCCCAGGCCCCCCTAAATACTTATCTGAGCCTGATTTTGATCCAGCACTGTGCCTGAGAGCAGAATTGCCTCTCTCTCCCCCTATAGGCTCAGGGACAGCAGCAGTAATCATTGGCACCTGTAGCCCTCAGTCAAAGCCAATGAGCAGAGTGCGGTGGGCGGGGCCTTACCGCACTGTGCATCTATGCACACACAAAGCCAGCTCTGGATCAAGCTCGCACATCTGTCCGCACGTCAACAAGCACCTAAGATGGAAAACACTGAAGAGGAGCCAGGAGCACCAGCAGGGGGACCCCAGAAGAGGAGGATTGGAGCTGCTCTGTGCAAAACCATTGCACAGAGCTGGTAGGATTACCATGTTTGGTTAAAAAAAAAACAAAAAAAAAAACAGAGCCTTTACAAATCGCTTTAAATATCAATTTCAGATTAAATTACCCTTTAGTAAAGGGATATGCAATTAGCAGACCTCCAGCTGTTGCAGAACTACAAGTCCCATGAGGCATAGCAAGACTGACAGCCACAAGTATTACACCCAGAGGCAGTGGCATGATGGGACTTGTAGTTTTGCAACTGGAGGTCCGCTAATTGCATATCGCTGCTTTAGTAGGTATATTTGTGGCAAAAATACCAGATTTAACATCCTAGAGCTGAACTTACTAAAAAGATCTGAACTGTTTTTTTGTTGGCTAATGCAAATTCTTCATTGCTCTTTATACTGTTCTACTGAACAAGACATCAGTCTGTTTTCATCATCGTAACACCCAAGTCACATTAATAAGCAATACAAATCAGCATATATATCTGTATTCACGGTGTACAAAAACCCCTGGAAAACTGTACAAACTATTAAAATAAATAAAAAAGGGAGTTTACGTTGGTGCGTGGACAGCGGTCGTATTAGAGGAAGGTTGACAAAGGCAGTTGTGATAAATATAAAATATTTTATTCAAACCAACCATCAAGGCAGTACACACTTCAAAATTACATGGCACGATTTTTTTCTGTTGCTAAAATGTGAAAATGAACATGATTTTTTTTTTTTGGACTTAAATTACACATCTAGCACTCCACGAGTATTTTCAGTAAAAATATGAACGCTGGTAAGTCCTATTAAGGCCAAATTGATACTGGGAAAAGGGATGGTGTTGTGTCTTCTTGTGCAGCTTTTCACCAGGCACCTACGAGAACATGGATTAAACATATTAGATCTCTAAATACATTCAAGCCTTTTCTCATGCAAATTCACTTTAACCCGATACATACTATAGAACTCGCAGTGTAGAATTATATAATGCAAATATAATGGTAAGCATTCTCTCTGTTGGACCCATTCAAATGTTTTCATATCGACCTGATAATGCTTTATAAATAGAAACCTCGTTCATTACTACGAGGCTTATTCACACACATGTACCAAGTATGTTTGTTTGAAACACCAAATCTTCCCCAGCAGCAAATCTTCAAATTCCTTGACTCCTTTCCCATTCTAGGGATGGAAGAAAGGAGGAGCATGTGACAGTGCTGGTGTTTAGTGATTGGCTCAGCACCAGGTAATGGGGTGGGGCAAATAGCTCTTTAGTACTTCCGAGCTTCCTTTCCTTATTCCCAGCATGCTAAACAAAGTGGCAGGAGAGAGAGCCGTAAACAGCAGCTCCAGTCTCCCCCTCAAAAAATTCAAAGTCAGCAGTTACAAATACTGTAGCTGCTGACTTTAATATGAAGACACTTACCTGTCCAGATTCCAGCACTGGCCTCACCCAAGCCGATTCTTCAATCGGCTTTGGGTGCAGGCACCAGCATCTTTACTAAGGGAAACCGGCAGTGATCTGACCAGAAGAGAGGTAGCGGGTGCCTGTCAAAGTCATGTAACCCCCCCCCCAAAAAAAGTGCCAAATGTAAAAAATGTGGGGAAGAGCGGAACTTTCCCTTTTGGGTGTAATTTCACTTTAACCTATTGCTTTACCATGTACAGTAAAACCTTGGATTGCGAGCATAATTCGTTCTGGAAACTTTCTTGTAGTCCAAAGCACTCGTATATCAAAGCAAATATCCCCATAAGAAATAATGGAAACTCAGATGACTCATTCCACAACCATTTATTCATAGGTCTTTCAGTTTATAGTCCATATAAAAAGATTCTAGCAATGTGATAGGTTGTGTAACCATAATATGTCCATCCACAAATGAAAGTCTCCACAAGGGGATTAGAAGCAAAATCCAGCAGGAGCTACAGAGTATAAAAGAGAAGAGAGGCGCCTCTAAAGCCCCATACACACTATCAGATTTTCTGCTGATTTTTGTCTTCAGATTTACCAAATTCATGTAGTGCAAGGGCCTGCCTGATTGCATACAAATTGAAACTACTAAGGCCTCATATTATATGGTTTTGGCAAATCTGAAAGAAATATCAGCAGAAAATCTGATAGTGTGTATGGGGCTTAAGTGTAGCAATGTGGTTACATTTAATGAAGGTACAACATTTAGCAACTTACATGGTTGATAATTAAAACAGGCACATCTAAGTATGCAGGCTTCCGGGGTAAAGCTTCCCACATAGACCATCCTCTGCACCGCCGACTCTCCCCGCTGCCAGTCTGCAATCGTGACCGGGAAGACTACCCTGAAAGCGAGGCTTGAAGAGCTCGTGGAGCGCAGTGTGGAAAGGATGACTTCGATGGCGGTGCCGAGGACAGTCTATGTGGACAGCTTTACCCCGGATGCCTGCATACTTAGATGTGGCTGTTTTAACCACTTCAGCCCCGGAAGGATTTACCCCCTTCCTGACCAGAGCACTTTTTACAATTCGGCACTGCGTCGCTTTAACTGCTAATTGCGCGGTCATGCAATGCTCTACCCAAACGAAATTTGCGTCCTTTTCTTCCCACAAATAGAGCTTTCTTTTGATGGTATTTGATCACCTCTGCCGTTTTTATTTTTTGCGCTATAAACGGAAAAAGACTGAAAATTTTGAAAAAAAATGATATTTTCTACTTTTTGTTATAAAAAAAATCCAATAAACTAAATTTTAGTCATACATTTAGGCCAAAATGTATTCGGCCACATGTCTTTGGTAAAAAAAATGTCAATAAGCGTATATTTATTGGTTTGCGCAAAAGTTATAGCGTCTACAAACTAGGGTACATTTTCTGGAATTTACACAGCTTTTAGTTTATGACTGCCTATGTCATTTCTTGAGGTGCTAAAATGGCAGGGCAGTACAAAACCCCCCCATATGACCCCATTTTGGAAAGTAGACACCCCAAGGAAATTGCGGAGAGGCATGTTGAACCCATTGAATATTTTTTTTTTTGTCCCAAGTGATTGAATAATGACAAAAAAAAAAAAATTACAAAAAGTTGTCACTAAATGATATATTGCTCACACAGGCCATGGGCATATGTGGAATTGCACCCCAAAATACATTCAGCTGCTTCTCCTGAGTACGGGGATACCACATGTGTGGCACTTTTTGGGAGCCTAGCCGCGTACGGGGCCCCGAAAACCCAGCACCACCTTCAGGATTTCTAAGGGCATACATTTTTGATTTTACTCCTCACTACCTATCACAGTTTTGAAGGCCATAAAATGCCAAGATGGCACAAACCCCCCCAAATGACCCCATTTTGGAAAGTAGACACCCCAAGCTATTTGCTGAGAGGCATGGTGAGTATTTTGCAGCTCTCATTTGTTTTTGAAAATGAAGAAAGACCAGAAAAAAAAATTTTTTTTTTCTTTTTTCAATTTTCAAAACTTTGTGACAAAAAGTGAGGTCTGCAAAATACTCACTATACCTCTCAGCAAATAGCTTGGGGTGTCTACTTTCCAAAATGGGGTAATTTGGGGGGGGTTTGTGCCACCTGGGCATTCCATGGCCTCCGAAACTGTGATAGGCAGTGAAGAGTGAAATCAAAAATTTACGGCCTTAGAAAGCCTGAAGGCGGTGCTTGGTTTTCGGGGTCCCGTGCGCGGCTAGGCTCCCAAAAAGTCCCACACATGTGGTATCCCCGTACTCAGGAGAAGCAACAGAATTTATTTTGGGGTGTAATTTCACATATTCCCATGGCATGTTTGAGCAATATAACATTTAGTGACAACTTTGTGCAAAAAAAAAAAAAAAAAAAAAATTTGTCTCTTTCCCGCTACTTGTGTCACAATATAAAATATTCCATGGACTCGACATGCCTCTCAGCAAATAGCTTGGGGTGTCTACTTTCCAAAATGGGGTCATTTGGGGGGGTTTTGAACTGTCCTGGCATTTTATGCACAACATTTAGAAGCTTATGTCACACATCACCCACTCTTCTAACCACTTGAAGACAAAGCCCTTTCTGACACTTTTTGATTACATGAAAAAATTATTTTTTTTTGCAAGAAAATTACTTTGAACCCCCAAACATTATATATTATTTTAAAGCAAATGCCCTACAGATTAAAATGGTGGGTGTTTCATTTTTTTTTTTCACACAGTATTTGCGCAGCGATTTTCAAACGCATTTTTTGGGGAAAAAAACACACTTTTTTAAATTTTAATGCACTAAAACACACTATATTGCCCAAATGTTTGATGAAATAAAAAAGATGATCTTAGGCCGAGTACATGGATACCAAACATGACATGCTTTAAAATTGCGCACAAACGTGCAGTGGCAACAAAATTAATACATTTTTAAAAGCCTTTAAAAGCCTTTACAGGTTACCACTTTAGATTTACAGAGGAGGTCTACTGCTAAAATTACTGCCCTCGATCTGACCTTCGCGGTGATACCTCACATGCATGGTGCAATTGCTGTTTACATTTGACGCCAGACCGCCGCTTGCGTTCGCCTTAGCGCGAGAGCAGGGGGGACAGGGGTGCTTTTTATTTATTTATTTTTTTTCTTTATTATTTTTTTGCTTTTTTATCTTATTTTTAAACTGTTCCTTTCATTTTTTTTTTTTAAATCATTTTTATTGTTATCTCAGGGAATGTAAATATCCCCTATGATAGCAATAGGTAGTGACAGGTACTCTTTTTTGAAAAAATTGGGGTCTATTAGACCCTAGATCTCTCCTCTGCCCTCAAAGCATCTGACCACACCAAGATCGGTGTGATAAAATGCTCCCCCAATTTCCCAATGGCGCTATTTACATCCGGCGAAATCTAAGTCATAAAATGCTCGTAGCTTCCGGTTTCTTAGGCCATAGAGATGTTTGGAGCCACTCTGGTCTCTGATCAGCTCTATGGTCAGCTGGCTGAATCACCGGCTGCATTCTCAGGTTCCCTGTTGAGACAGGAGAGCCAGAGAAAAACACGGAAGACGGTGGGGGGGGGGGGGGCATTCCCTCCCACTGCTTGTAAAAGCAGTCTAGAGGCTAATTAGCCGCTAGGATTGCTTTTACATGAAAGCCGACCGCTGGCTAAAAAGAATGATACCAAGATGATACCTAAACCTGCAGGCATCATTCTGGTATAACCACTCAAAGTCGTGAATGGCGTACCTGAAGACAAAAAAATGGTTAACAATAAAGCACAGTAAACGGTAAAGTATAAAAAATTGCATACCTGAAAAGCAAACATGATAAAACATAACAACAATAAAACATTGCAGAATAGAATACAGTAAAAAAGAGCAGAACAATAGAGAGAGAGAATAGAGAGAGAGAACAATAAAACGACAACTATTTTTTTTTATTTTTGTTTGTGTTTTTTTTTTTTTTTTACACTTTTTTTTTGTAACTGTAACTTTTATAACTGTAACCGCTTCCAGGTTCGGGTCTCTCAAAATGCGATGGCATCTTGGGAGACCCTGTGAAAGTGCGCCTAGACTGTGCAATGCTGTACCCTACGCTAATACTCAACTAGTGAATGGTAGCGTTCAAAACATTCACCAATGCAAAGACCAGGATTGTCAGGACAGGAGGGACAATAATAGTGAGTGTCACGCCTATATCCGCGCTTGCTGCAGACACAACATCTTTTTTGGGGGGGTTCGTTGGGTAGGGGTACTTGGGAGGATATATAAATGCCTCTCATGCAGCCGACTGCATTTGGTTGGGGATGTGAATGGGGGAAGTACGGGTGCTGCAGAAGCGGTGGGTTCCCAATTAGGATTGGCGAATGCAGCAGGAAGGGCACTATGGGCACGACGGGCCTGTGTTTGTCTTTTTGGTGGCAGCGGGACACTACTTGTGCTTGCCACCTCACCAGCTTGAACTGCACTTATGGGACTCGCCACGTCACCAAGTGTTACTGCAGTGCTGGTTTGACTACGACCGGGGTGTACTAGGCCGCTGGTGCTTGCCAGTTCACCAAAACGCTACAAAAAAAAGTGACAGTGATCGATCGATACTGCACTTGGGTGGGCTGGGCCGGGCGGAGGGGCAAAACGCAGGTGCTAGCAGGTATCTGGGCTGATCCCGCTAACACTGCGTTTTTGGGAACCCTAAACTGCTGGGGACGCCAGTATAGATCTGATCGGATCAGATATTGATGCGTTCAGATACTATACCACTAAGGTAGGTGTACGGTGCGTGTACGGTGCGTGCATGGGTGTTCGCGGTACTGGTGCTAATCTGACGCTGCCTAGGGCGACGCATATCACCGCCGGGCGATCAGGGGGCTAAACCTTTTTTCGGTAATAAACGGCGGGTGCCCTGACACTATAAAAAATAAACAAACTAACCAGCGTCACCCGTAACGGTTATACGGTGATCAGTGGTAAAAGGGTTAACTAGGGGGCCATCAAGGGGTTAAAACATTTATTAGATAGTATATGGGGGTCCCTGTCGCTATAAAACACTGACGGCGAACCTAAATATTTACGTCCCTAACTAGCGTCACCAGCGACACTAATACAGCGATCAGAAAAATGATCGCTTAGCGACACTGGCGACAGGGGGTAATCAAGGGGTTAAAACTTTATTAGGGGGGGTAAGGGGGGTACCCTAGACCTACAGGGGGCTAAACTTTTATTTGGTAATAAACGGCGGGTGCCCTGACACTATAAAAAATAAACAAACTAACCAGCGTCACCCGTAACGGTTATATGGTGATCAGTGGTGAAAGGGTTAACTAGGGGGCAATCAAGGGGTTAAAACATTTATTCGGTAGTATATGGGGGTCCCTGTCGCTATAAAACACTGACGGCGAACCTAAATATTTACGTCCCTAACTAGCGTCACCAGCGACACTAATACAGCGATCAGAAAAATGATCGCTTAGCGACACTGGTGACGGGGGGTGATCAAGGGGTTAAAACTTTATTAGGGGGGGTAAGGGGGGTACCCTAGACCTACAGGGGGGTAATACTCACTACCCTAACACTGCTAACTGTCACAAACTGACACTATGCAGTAATCAGGAAAAAAAAAACAAAAAAAAAAAAACCTGCTTGGTGTCAGTTTGTGACAGGGGGGGGGGGGGGGTGATTGGGGGGGGATCGGGGGGGGGGATCGGGGTGTAATGTATGCCTGGCATGTTCTACTGTGTGTGTGTGAGTGTTGGTGCACTTACATGTCATCTCCCCTCGGCGCTGGAACGGAAACTCCCGAGCCGAGGAGAGATGACATCACATCCTCTGCCTCTGTGTACTATACAGAGGCAGGGGATGTTTCTCATTGGCTGGGAGCGATCGCGAGGGGGGGGTCACGATCGGATGGCCTCCCCCTCGTCTCCCATCGCTTCCAACCAAATGCCGACCGCAGCTGGCACCGGGGGGGGGGGGTCCGATCGGACCCCCCACCCGCGGGAAGGCAATCACGTTTCAGGTACGTGATTTTGCCTGCCCGTGCCGCTCTGCTCACGTATATAGGCGTGAGGCGGTCGGCAAGTGGTTAATCATCAACCATGCGAGTTGCTAAATGTTGTACCTTCATTAAATGTAACCATATTGCTACACTTAGAGGCGCCTCTCTTCTCTTTTATACTCAGTTGTGACAGGACGTTAACTTGTATATCAAGAGACATTGCTTGTATATTAAGTCAAAATTTATTTAAAACATTTTTGCTGGTCTTGCAAACCTCTCAAACCAAGTTACTCTCAAACCAAGATTTTACTGTATTGACAAAAAGCAAGTTCTCCAAGTAGGTCCACTTAAATGAATAGTAGACACATGCATCATTTATTCATTTTTATTAAACGTGTACCAGAACAATCGATGTTCCTTAATATCTCCCAAAGTCTGCAAATGCAATAAGAAAAAAGAAAATGTTTAACCACTTGCCGACCAGCTCACACAGATATACGGTGGCAGAGTAGCACCACTGCGCGGGCACGAGAGCCAGAACAGGGATGTGTGTGTAAACACACACACACACACATCCCTGCTCTGACAGGGGAGGAGAGACAAATTGTGTGTTCCTACTAAGTAGGAACAGTGATCTGGCCCCTCCTCTAGTCAGTACTATCCCCTCACAGTTAGAAACATATCTAGGGAGCACACTTAACCCCTTGATCGCCCCCTAGTGTTAACCCCTTCCCTGCCAGTGACATTTATACAGTAAGTGCATTTTTATGGCACTGATCGCTGTATAAATGTCAGTGGTCCCAAAAAAGCGTCAAAAGTGTCCGATCTGTCTGCCTCGGTGTCACAGTCCTGCTAAAAATCGCAGATCGCTGCCATTACTAGAAAATAATAAATTCAAAGTGGATTGTAAGGCTTTATTTAAAAAAAATAAAAAATAAAAAACACGGACATGTCATTCTTGCCTCCACTGGGCAGTTTGTTTTGCACAGAGTGGCCCCGTTCCTCGACCTCTGGGATCCCCCGGCAGCGCTGGTAGCTCTCTCCCTGCATCATATAACCCCTTGGGAGAAGTGCTCTCCCTGGGGAGTTACATTGCGGGCACGCTCCCGAGTCCAGCATTTGCGTCCATAGACGCAGAATGCCGGGCTCGGCCCCGCTCCCAGCGTCCACGTCATTGGAATTGCTTGGGCTGGTCAGTGACAGAAGTTTTTACACCTTAATGCATAGGATGCATTAAGGTGAAAAAACATGAGGGTTCACAACCCCTTTAATAATAAAAATGCCATAAATCTATGCCCTATTTTGTAGACACTATAACTTTTGCGCAAACCAATCAATATACACTTATTGCGATTTTTTTTTACCAAAATATGTAGTAACATACATATTGGCCTAAACTGATAAAGAATTTTTTTTTTTTTAACATTTTTTTTTTTTTTTGATATTATAGCAAAAAGTAAAAAATTGTTTTTTTCCATAATTGCTTTTTTTTTGTTTATAGCCCAAAAAAATAAAAAAAAACGCAGAGATGAGCAAATACCACCAAAAGAAAGCTCTATTTGTGGGGGGGAAAAAAAAGGACGTCGATTTTGTTTGGGTACAATGTCGCACGACCTCGCAATTGTCAGTTAAAGCGACACAGTGCTGTATCGTAAAAAGTGGCCTGGTCATTAAGGGGGCAAATCCTTCCGGGGCTGAAGTGGTTAAAATGTACAATGCATACAAAGGATGCATTAAAAGAGCATGTGAAAAAGCATAACACGTGAAAGGGCCCAAAACTACAATATTTTCAGGCATAAGTCTGATTTGAAAAACTGAATTAAACTCCTCACTCAAAAATGTACAAATAGTAAACGAAGGCTGGCCATACATTATACAATTTACCAAAACCATATATAAGGTCAAACCTAAAGACTTTCAATTTGTATGCAATCAGGTACCCCCTTGCATTCCACAGTTGAAGAGAATTGTATAATGTATGGCCAGCTTAAGTTGAAAGCTCACTTCCACTTTTGCATCCAAATTGGGACAACATTCTACTTTTTATTTGTTACACATCCCCATTCCCTAGATCTGTTCTAACCAAAGATTAAATGATATCTAGGCTTGGGTTCTGCATTCTATAATGATGCACTTCTGAAAAACTGTCTCCTCAATTCTGTCCTTCATCGGCAACTAGAAAACATACTTTAAAAATAGTTTAGGTATGTTGTGTGAATTGAAACACAGTATACTGAGGCAGTTTCTCAAATGTATCTGCAAAAGGTGGAAATACACTTTAAATTTGATCTTGAATATAAAGTAAGAATTAAAAATTCTACATTGTTCTCTCAGCTTTCAAAAAAATAAGCGAGATATGTGTAAGATTACCTGTAGTCTAGTATGAACAGCCTGGCACAGCCTCTCACTTTGCATTAATGAATTTTCAATCCGTAACAGGCAAACGGACTTTCTGGTTGTGTGATATGAGCAGTTACCCTCCTTCTGGCTACAGCAATGTCAAATGTAGTTTATACCCAGAGAATGCAAACCATGTGTGAACCAATGGCCATAGAGACCATGATATATCGATAGAAATGGAATATTTACAGGATTTGAAGTGAACCTGTGCCCAGTATACTGTATGCACACCACATATTTACATGTACTGAATAAGTAGTAAAAGCAGTTAAAAACAAGCCCTCAGGTAGACCTCTGAAGCTTTAGGCATTATGGCGAAAATCATTTTCAAAGCCAACAGACACACTGAAAACCTATTTCCACCATTACTTTCTATAATGACAATCTTAGGCCCCTTTCACACGGGCGGACCATTCAGATCCACCTGTCAGTTTTTTAGGCAGACCTGTATGGACACTCCATGCAGGTCTATGGAGCGACGGATGTCAGCAGTGACATGTCCACTGACATCCGATCCACTGAATTCATGCTTCACTGTAGGGATGGTATTGGCCAGGTGATGAGCGGTGCTTGGTTTCGTCCAGACATGACGCTTGCCATTCAGGCCAAAGAGTTCGATCTTTGTTTCATCAGACCAAAGAATTTTGTTTCTCATGGTCTGAGAGTCCTTCAGAGGAGTGAGATGATTGTTCTACTCTCTCCACAGAGAAACACTAGAGCTCTGTCAGAGTTACCATTGGGTTTTTGGTCACCTCCCTGACTAAGGCCCTTCTCCCCCAATCGCTCAGTTTGGCCAGGTGGGCCGCTTTAGGAAGAGTCCTGGTGGTTCCAAACTTCTTCCATTTACGAATGATGGAGGCCACTGTGCTCACTGGGACCTTTAATGCTGCAGAAATGTTTCTGTACCCTTCCCCAGATCTGTGCCTCGATGCAATCCTGTCGGAGGTCTACAGACAATTCCTTGGACTTCATGGCTTGGTCTGCGCTCTGACATGGACTGTTAACTGTGGGACCTTATATAGACAGGTGGAGCCTTTCCAAATTATGTCCAAACAACTGACTATACCACAGGTGTACGCTAATCAAGTCACCTCAAAGATGATCAGTGGAAACAGGATGCACCCGAGTTCAATTTTGAGTGTCATGGCAATAGCTGTGAATACTTCTGTATGTGGGATTTTTTTTTTTATAAATTTGCAAAGAATTCAAACAAACTTCTTTCACGTTGTCATTATGAGGGTATTGTTTGTAGAATTTTGAGGAAAATAATGAATTTAATGCATTTTTGGAATAAGGCTGTAACATAACAAAATGTAGAAAAAGTGAAGCGTTGTGAATACTTTCCGGATGCACTGTATGCACCTCCTTTCCACAATATTACACATTTGGAAACCCGTATTTAAATTACACAAATATTGAACTGAAGTTTAGGTATGAAGTACAGAAAGGTTACGCAAGAGAACCACTTACTATTCTAAAGCTTTAGAGACAAAATGAAAAAAATTCATTGGGAGGTAGAAGGGAACATATTCATTCATATAAAAACTGATCACGATTCTCATTTTTTTTCTATTTCACTACAGTCAAGCATGTGGACTATACAACCAGCAAGTAACAACTAGCCAGAGAACAAAAATATTAAACACAACCGGCAGACTTTTCTTTATCTAAAAGTACACAATTTTTTTGTCAGAAACAAAATTATGCAATAGAAAAAAAATGATACGAAGGCCTTTTCCCCACTGATTATGGTATTTTTTAGTTCACTGTAAAAAGGTGCACAGAACCATCTTACCATTCCCTTTATACATGCATGCTAAAAATGCCATTGCTATTGAGTTTAGTATTTAGAAGCATGGATGCTGTCTTTGCTGGCCTCCATCTTAAAATACCAGTTGCCTAGCACCGTTGGGTTTCAATAATTTAAAGCAGATCTTTAGCCTACCCAAACCCCCCCCCTTTTTTTTTTAACCAAACCCCAGCCTTCTTTGATGCTGGTTCGGGACATTTTGGATACTCACCCTCCCAGTAGATCCAGCGGTGTCCTTCAGAATCCTCTCAAAATTCTGCCCCACGCCATCATCTTCTTATACGACGTCATTGCAGGGCTTAACGACTCTTCCGGGTTCAGCAGCCGGGCCTTGTGATGACGTTTCACTAGCCCCACCCCTTCCTTTCTTAATGCAGTACTACGTCCTGGGATATGTCATATGCAGGGGTAGGCTGACCTTCTTTATGAAGAAAAAGTAAATAAAACAGAAAAAAAATATATAGTGTGCTCCCCATGTAAAGGAGGGAGGAGGGGTGGAGAAGAGGGAACTTGAATAGGAGGGTGAAGATCCCCTTTAAGTTACAGACCAGGAACAAAAAATGTTATACGAGTGTCAGAATACTTTATCCTTATGAGTATTCTGGATCAGCGACTCTCCTTGTCCCTTATATGGTGGGGTCGTTCAATACAGGAAAATCTCCGCCATCAACAGTGACAGAGCTTGCCTGTCCCCTCCTACCTCACAAATATTTCTATTGCTAACGGGACAAAACATCAATGATGAGGCAATAAGAGAGGCAGTAGAAGCAAGAGCCGACACTATCCAGAAGTATCAGAGCTTTGCCTGTCACACTGTCAAATACTTGTATGTTTCAGGAGGAATCTTTCTACATGTGACAATTTGACATGCTTTTGGCTGCTCAAACTCATTTATACCGGGCGGTTTCCATTTGACAACTGGGATTTGAAACCATACCAAACCATTTTGTGCATCCACAATACTTACTTTCATCATCTGAGTCAAACCCAAAATACAGCTGACATTTCTTTTGTGCTAGATGCTCTTCAAGTGCTTCTGAGCTACAGTAGTTCGTTAGGCACTTCCCACATCTCAGTTTCTCTACTGATGTCTTTGACTCAGAAGGGTTTTCGTGAAAGCGATCGTGGCTACTTTTTCTACGTTTTGGCATGCTAATATACTGTTCATCTAGGTAACTCGGAGGCAAGGGCCTGCTATACAGCCGCGTACCAACTGAACCACATGGCGCCGATTTAGCCGGCTGATTTGGTTTAGAGTCCTCAAGACGATTTTCCACTGCAATGTTTTTTTGCTCAACGTCCTGTGCCATATCCGAATGCAGCGTTTTGTCTGTATCAGTTTCTCTAGTGCTGTCCAATGTTGCAGATGTGTCTACTTCTGAAACCGTCTGTTCCTGCACATTATATCCATTTGGAATTTGTTCCTCAACAACTGATGGTGTTTCCTGAAAGGTCTCCTGACTGCCATTGGTGATGGTTGGTTCTGAGTCATTACAACTCGTTTGGAGAGTTTGCTCAGCTGTTTGCACTTCCCCAGTCATTTTTTTCTCTGTCTGTTTATAAGTCTTTGGTTCTACAACTTCTTTTCTAGACTTCCAGGTGGGGACTGGTAAGTCTACCACTTCACTAACAGTCTGTTCTTTTTTAGTAGATTCTGCAAGCCGCTGATTGTTTGCCGTGTCCTCTTGTGGCATGCTACATACAGGAACATGACTTACTGGCTCTTCGACTGGCAAAGCGTTACCAACCTCTCCAGCATTTTGTTCATAGTGTTGAGCTTCGTGCTTGTAAAGGGAAGAGATTTGTTCAAAAACCTCAGTGCAGTTTATGAAGCCACACTGAAATATTAGAGGTTTATGGCTTAACTGGTGCTCTGTAAGCTGAGTTACAAACTTGAAGTTTTTATTGCAGCTTTGCTGCTGGCAAAAGTAGACATTCGGGTAAGTGTGTCTCTGTAGATGGTCCATGAAATGCCTACAGTTGGTAAACTTTCTCTGACAGAACCGGCATTTGCCCTTATTCCATGTCATTATGTGTTGCTGTACATTTTCGTCAGATGGGTGAGCTTTCCGTGCATGCTTGTTTAAAGCCCTTACACGCTGGAATACACGGTGACATCCCTTAGCAGGGCACTGGTAGTTAACCTGGTGGCTGACATCAGGCTCTCCTTTATCAAAGACAGACCCATTTAGCTTAATGCATTCAGTAAAGGCCTTGTCAGACTTTTCCTCCACTGCTTCTATTTCACCTAGTGCAGCAGACACATCATCTGTATTACTAACATCAGTGGAGAAAGAGGTCTGGGTAGCTGTTGAATGATGTAAAAGTTCTATGTTATGGTCTGTTAGGTGGTTTTCATCAGGTACCATGCATTCCATTGCAGTCTCTTGACTGTGAAGGATGTTCAACCCTTCACTGGTCGAACTACTAGAGTTGCCATTTTCCAAAACCACCAATGACTCTTCTGAGGAGTTAACTTCACCGATATCTGAACAAACCTGAATAGCATTGTCTGAGGAAGCATCAGCAGATTTCACCATTGAATGCCTTTGCATTTTCTTTAGGTGATGTTTTAAATGTCGAAGCATATTTATTTTATTCCTGAACTTTCTGGCACATAGAACACATGTAAAGAAGCCTCCTTCGTGATGGGTCTGCGCATGTCTAAATATGTGACCACCTAAAAATTCCTTATTGCACAAAATACAGGGATGCTTAGGAACATTATGCTCCATTTGCTTAGGACTAGGTATGGTATGAATTCTTCTAGAATGAAAAGGCAGTCTTAGCTTACAGCTTCTCTCTTTGAGCTTCAATACTCCATTACGTAATTGCATCACAGAGTCATCCGGGGGCAAATTGGGTTCCAGCAGATTATCCGGTTGTTCTTGTGTACCTGTAACCAAGGCAGCTTTTGCCCCAAGGAGTTCTGCACAGTTTTGCTCAATCATCTGAAAGTTCCAGAATTCCGGATCAAATAATAAGCCTCTTTTTAAGATAGGAAGCAATTCAAAACGCACCCTGTTCTCCACGTAGCTGTTAAACTCATTATAATCCTCATCAGAGTATTTGTACAAACGTTCTACGTCTTTGTAGGATTCCACAGTGCGTTCCAAAAAGAAAACAGACAGTGCACAGATTCTGCAAATCTCCAAATCAGTGGGGAACAGGTAAGCTATAGCTTTATAAATTAAAGATTTTGTTTCAGGATTATTATGAAGATCCAGTTGTAGTGCACATCCACACAGCTCCACCGACAGCTGCACGCCAGCTTCACCAACCTGAAATGAAAAACAGTGTTAGAAGATATCTCACTTCAGTAATAGTTATTCCATTTTATTTTCTTAAAGCTTTCTCTGTTCTCATGCAGAAACAGGATTTAAAATCGAATTTCAGCCTGAAAAAATAAATGCAAAACAAAATGTATTAAAATCCACAGGTATCATTTACCTAGGTCCTAAGAATCTATATCAACTAAGAACGCATCACCGCTTCTCTTCTGAAAGCGTACGAACACCGCACTCACTTGTCAAATGTTCATTCTTATTATATTGAAAAAAAAAAAATCGAATGAAAATATACAGGCATAAGATCTAGATACTTGGTTTAACATGTCTGTGTGAGAGTGCACATGCACCCCCATGTACTCCAGGTGTCTGCAGGAGAACACACACAAAAATGCATAGACAGTGACTTGAAAAAGTATTCATACCCCTTAAAATTTTCCACTTTTTGTCATGTTACAATCAAAAACGTAAATGTATTTTAATTCGGATTTTATGTGATAGACCAACACAAAGTGGCACGTAATTGTCAAGTGGAAGGAAAACAATAAATGGTTTTCAAACTTTTTTTACAAATAAATATCTAAAAAGTGTGGCGTGCATTTGATATCTCTAACTAAAATCTAGTGGAACCAATTGCCCTCAGAAATCACCTAATTAGTAAATAGAGTCCACCTGTGTGTAATTTAATCTCAGTATAAATACAGCTGTTCTATAAAGCCCTCAGAGGTTTGTTAGAGAACCTTAGTGAACAAGCAGCATCATGAAGGCCAATGAACACACCAGACAGGTCAGGGATAAAGTTGTGGAGAAGTTTAAAGCAGGGTTAGGTTATAAAAAAATATCCCAAGCTTTGAACATCTCACGAAGCACTGTTCAATCAACTGCAAACCTACCAAGACATGACCGTCCACCTAAATTGACAGGCTAGGCAAGGAGAGCATTAATCAGAGAAGCAGCCAAGAGGCCCATGGTAACTCTGGAGGAGCTGCAGCGATCCACAGCTCAGGTGGCAGAATCTGTCCACAAGACAGCTATTATGCCGCATACACACAATCGGAAATTCGGCCAGCAAAAGACCGATGAGAGCTTTTGGTCAGAAAATGCGACCGTGTGTATGCTCCATCGGACTTTTGCTTGCCGAATTCCCGCCAGCCAAAGATTGAGAGCAGGTTCTCAATTTTTCGCTCTGAAAAAGTTCCTATCCATAAATGCGATCGTCTGTACAAATTCCTTCAAAATTCCTACGCATGCTCGGAAACAATTCGACGCATGCTTGAAAGCATTATACTTAATTTTCTCGGCTCGTCGTAGTGTTGTACGCCACCGCGTTCTTGACGGTCGAAAGTTCAGAGAACTTTTGTGTGACCGTGTGTATGCAAGGCAAGCTTGAGCGGAATTCCGTCGGAAAAACCATCTACGTTTTTTCCGACAGAAAATCCACTCGTGTTTACTCGGCATTAGTCGTGCACTCCACAAATCTGCCCTTTATGAAAGAGTGGCAAGAAGAAAGCCATTGTTAAAAGAAAGACTTAAGTCCTGTTTGCAGTATGCGAGAAGTCATGTGGGGGGACACAGCAAAAATGTGAAGGTGGTGCTCTGGTCAGATGAGACCAAAATTGAACTTCTTGGCCTAAAAGAAAAATGCTATGTGTGGCGGAAAACTAACACTGTATATCACCCTTAACACACCATCCTCACCGTGAAACATGGTGGTGGCAGCATCATGTAGTGGGGATGCTTTTCTTCAGCAGGGACAGGGAAGCTGGTCAGATTATAGGAAGATGGATGGAGCCAAATACAGGGCAATCTTAGAATAAAACCTGTTAGAGTCTGCAAAAGACTTGAGCATGGGGCGGAGGTTCACCTTCCAGCAGAACAAAGACCCTGAACATACAGCCAGAGCTACAATGGAATAGTCAGTGATCTCCAAACTACGGCCCTCCAGCTGTTGCGGGACCTCCCATGAGACATTGTAAAACTGACATTTACGGATATGACTAGGCATGATAGGAATTGTAGTTCCTGAACAACTGAAGCGTCATAGTTTGGAGACCCCCTGGTTTAGATCAAAGCGTATTCATGCGTTAGAGTGGCCAAGGCAAAGTCCAGACCTAAATCCAATTGAGAATCTGTGGCAAGACTTGAAAATTGCTGTTCATAGACACACTCTATTCAATCTGACAGAGCTTGAGCTATTTTGCAAACAAGAACGGGCAAAAGTATCACTCTAGATGTGCAAAGCTGGTAGAGACATCCCCAAAAAGACTTGCAGCAAAAAGGTGGTTCTATAAAGTAATGACTCGGGGGAGCTGAATACAAATGCACGCCACACTTTTCAGATATTGGTAAAAAAAAATTGAAAACCATTTATCATTTTCCTCCCACTTCACAATTATGTGGCACTTTGTGTTGGTCTATCACATAAAATCCCAATAAAATACATTTCGGTTTTTGGTTGTAACATGACAAAATGTGGAACATTTCAAGGGGTATGAATACTTTTTCAAGGCACTGTAAATGTGCACATTACATTCTCTTCTAAAGTGGGGTAGCCTAGCTATATTTTTATCTGTGAACATGATGAAGGAACTAGCAGCTAAACATCTAGGCATTCAACTCCTGGTCAATATAACACAGGCTGTGCGAGTATGCATCAGTTAAAGCCCAAGTTTTCTTTTTCTTTTAAATCAGCACAAAGGACAGTACTTACGTTGAATGAATAAGTCTCCCTTGTGCCAGTAGCTATGTTTTGGTTGAAATCTTCCATCCTCTGAATACCCCCCTGCCCCCAACCCTTGCAGCAGTAATCTTCTGGAGCTTGCAGCAATTAAAAGCACTCTATAAATGGAATGGAGGACAGGCGATGAACCAAACGTCGACTTCCTCTATTCTTGGAGCACATTTCATTGCAGGAAGCTATAATACAGTTTCAATGGAGAGAGGGAGAGAAAAGGGTGGTCATAGTAGCCACTCTTGACGAATACCTATGAGGTTTGTAAAAATGGTGGTGCTGCAGACTGTAGATTGTTGTAGAATGATTGATGAATAAACTAAGGCCCCTTTCACACTTATACGACTTCAAAGTCGCGCGGCCGCGATTTTACCGCGATTTGGGAGCAGTACTACTTTGCCACGTTTTTGGCATTAACAAATGAAAACATACAGTAGTTGGTATGAATCATAAGGGGGAACTCCACGCCAAGTAAATAAAAAAACTGGCGTGGGTTCCCCCCAGGGGCATACCAGGCCCTTAGGTCTGGTATGGATTGTAAGGGGAACCCCCTACGCCGAAAAATAGGCGTGGGGGTCCCCCCAAAATCCATACCAGACCCTTATCCGAGCACGCAGCCCGGCCGGTCAGGAATGGGGGTGGGGACGAGCTAGCGCCCCCCCCCCCTCCTGGACCGTACCAGGCCGCATGCCCTCAACATGGGGGGTGGGTGCTTTGGGGCATGGGGGGGGCGCAGTGCGGCCCCCCCCCACCCCAAAGCACCTTGTCCCCATGTTGATGAGGACAAGGGCCTCTTCCCGACAACCCTGGCCGTTGGTTATCGGGGTCTGCGGGCGGGGGGCTTATCGGAATCTGGGAGCCCCCTTTAATAAGGGGGCCCCCAGATCCCGGCCCCCCACCCTATGTGAATAAGTATGGGGTACATGGTACCCCTACCCATTCACCTAGGGAAAAAAGCGTCAATAAAAAACACAGTACACAGGTTTTTAAAATAATTTATTAGGCAGCTCCGGGATCTTCTTCCGACTTCGGGGGTCCTGTTCCGACTTCGGGGGTCTCTCCGGCGTCTTCTCCCGGTGTCCGCATCTTCTGCCGGCTCCACCGCTATCTTCTGGCGCTCTTTTGCCAGCGGTGGTCCGGACCTCTGGATCGTCTTCTTCCCTCTTCTCTTCCAGAGATGTTGACACGACGCTCTTTCCAGCCAGAATGGTCTCTGTGCGCTCCGCAAGGGACTTATATAGGCGGTGACCCCGCCCCCTTATGCCGTCACAGTCCCTGGGCATGCTGGGTCTGTGACGTTTTAGGAGGCGTGGTCACCGGGTGATGACCACGCCCCCTTATGACGGCACAGTCCCAGCATGCCCCGGGACAGTGACCTCATAAGGGGGCAGGGTCACCGCCTATATAAGTCCGTTGCGGAGCGTTCAGAGACCATTCCAGCTGGAGAGAGCGTCGTGTCAACATCTCTGGAAGAAAAGAAGAAGGCAGAAGTCCGGACCACCGCTAGCAATTGAGCTGCAGAAGATAGCGGAGGAGCCGGCAGAAGATGCGGACACCGGGAGGAGACGGCGGAGAGACCCCCGAAGTCGGAAGAGGACCCCCGGAGTCGGAAGAAGACCCCGGAGCTGCCTAATAAATTATTTTAAAAACCTGTGTACTGTGTTTTTTATTGACGCTTTTCTCCCTAGGTGAATAGGTAGGGGTACCATGTACCCCATACTCATTTACATAGGGTGGGGGGCCGGGATCTGGGGGCTCGCTTATTAAAGGGGGCACCCGGATTCCGATAAGCCCCCCGCCCGCAGACCCCGACAACCAACGGCCAGGGTTGTCGGGAAGAGGCCCTTGTCCTCATCAATATGGGGACAAGGTGCTTTGGGGTGGGGGGGCCGGCAGGGTGCCCCCATGCCCTAAAGCACCCACCCCCCATGTTGAGGGCATGCGGCCTGGTACGGTCCAGGAGGGGGGGCGCTCGCTCGTCCCCACCCCCATTCCTGACCGGCCGGGCTGCGTGCTTGGATAAGGGTCTGGTATGGATTTTGGGGGGGACCCCACGCTGATTTTTCGGCGTAGGGGGTTCCCCTTAGATCCATACCAGACCTAAGGGCCTGGTATGCCCCTGGGGGGAACCCACGCCGGTTTTTTCATTTAAAACTTGGCGCGGCGTTCCCCCTCTGGATTCATACCAGACAGCTGTCAGCACTGCCTGTCGCTCATCGGGAAAGGAAAGAAAAGTTTTCCTTTCCCGAATAGCGAGGCCAGGCTTGTGCTTACAAAGTCGTACTGAAGTTGTGTCTATATTATTCAGGCACGACTTGCATGCTACTTCAGGGTTTAACATTGAGGTTAAAGTTGGACCAAAGTAGTGCAGGGACTACTTTCAAGTCGGCACGACTTAAAGTCGTGCCAATATGAATGGTAGTCATTGAAAATCATGGAGAATGACTTGTCATACGATTTTGCAGTACAAAATCGTGGGACAAGTCGTATAAGTGTGAAAGGGGCCTTAGTGACAAAATCCCTTCAGTTTAAAAACGCAGGTGCAAATGACATGGATGTAAAAAAAAAAAAAAAAATCACAATAAATAAAATAGATATAATAAATGGATGGATCAAAATATAGGTGTGCAAAAGACAGTTGATTGAAAAAATGCACTAAAGATGCAATAAAAGTGAACAGTGCAATAAGAGAATATCACGTGTGCCAAACTGGGCACAAAAAAACAAACAGACACAATGATAATACATAAATGTCCAAAGTGCCAACCTTGGTACAAATAACAAACAAGAAATAAGAGTCAATCAGGCAATATAAGGTGGATGAATAAGTGATAAATCCCTTCACCAACGACTGAGGTCAGGCCACTCCAATGTGATGACACCTCAGTGTGCGCTAGCCTCTCACCTTATAGCTGTAAGGTAACAGGATATAACTAAGTCCGATACTGCAGATGGCCTCCAGGGGTCCTCTATGGGGTCTCTCTCCAATTGGTCTGGTACTATTTCCCTTTGCTGGTTTGCTGGTTACAGCCTCCTGTGTGGTTACCTCAGTACCAGTGGTTAGGATGGAAGAAAGATCCCAGATGGTGTAATAACGTTTTGATAAACTATTTATTAAAGAAAAACGTAAAGCTGGTACACTCACTTTTTAAAAACGCTCACATACAGACAGTTCACAAGTGGCAAGCTCGTATTCCTGCGTCAGTTCTTGCTTGGCCTATAGGTCAATCCCAGCTATAGGCAAAACCGGATGTGACGCAGGAATACATCAGGTGAAGGAAATTATAACTTATTCATCCACCTTATATTGCCTGATGGACTCTTTTTTTCTTGTTTGTTATTTGTACCTAGGTTGGCACACGTGATATTCTCTTATTGCACTGTTCACTTTTGTTGCATCTTTAGTGCACTTTTTCAATCAACTGTCTTTTTTGCACACCTACATTTTCATCCATCCATTCATTATATCGATTTTATTTATTGTGATTTTTTTTAACATCCATGTCATTTGCACCTGCACTTAAAACTGAAGGGATTTTGTTACTTAGTTTATTGATCAGTCATTCTACAGCGCAGCACCACCATATTTATATTCATTTATCTGCTACGGATCAGCCGAACGGTGTCTGCCGCAGTAGGCTGTGTATATTAATCATTTAGTTCCAGCTGACAGCGCGAGAGTTTCACATTTACCATTTACCTATGAGGTTTAGAGGCTCGTATTAACCTCCGCAGCCCCAGAAGATTACCAGTACAGGGGTATAAGGTGGGGGCAGAGGATGGAAGATTTCAATTAACCACTTAAAGACCAGCCTCGTTTTGGATTTTAGTTGTTTACATGTTTAAAACAGGTTTTTTTGCTAGAAAATTACTTAGAACCCCCATACATTATATATTGTTTTTTTTCTAACACCCTAGAGAATAAAATGGCGGTCATTGCAATACTTTTTTTTGCACTGTATTTGCGCAGCGGTCTTATAAGCGCACTTTTTTTTTGGTAAAAATTCACTTTTTTGAATAAAAAAAATAAGACAACAGTAAAGTTAGCCCAATTTTTTTTTTATATTGTGAAATATAATGTTACACCAAGTAAATTGATACCCAACATGTCACGCTTCAAAATTGCGCCCGCTCGTGGAATGGCGTCAAACTTTTACCCTTAAAAATCTCCATAGGTGATGTTTAAAAAATTCTACAGGTTGCATGTTTTGAGTTACAGAGGAGGTCTAGGGCTAGAATTATTGCTCTCGCTCTACCGGTCGCGGCGACACCTCACATGTGTGGATTTGACCACCGTTTTCATATGCGGGCGCTACTCACGTATGCGTTCGCTTCTGCGTGCGAGCTCGTCGGGACAGGGCGCTTTAAAAAATGTTTTGGTTTTTTTTTCCTTATTTATTTTACTATATTTTAATTTATTTTTTCACTGTAAAAAAAAAAAACAAAAACATTTGGATCACTTTTATTCCTATTACAAGGAATGTAAACATCCCTTGTAATAGAAATAAGCATGACAGGTCCTCTTAAATATGAGATCTGGGGTCAAAAAGTCCTCAGATCTCATATTTAGACTTTAAAGCAAAAAAAAAAAGTCGTTTGAAAAAATGAGACAAATGGGCATAGCTGACGTAATGACGTCGCTTCCGCCGTCCTATGGTATGGAGACGGGTGGGGGCCATCTTAGCCTCACTCGTCTCCATACTGAGGAAGTGAAAGGACCCGATCGCCTCCGCCGCTTCCGTTGGCTCCGGTAAGCAGCGGAGGGGTGGCACCTCTCCCGTTGCCGATAACGGTGATCTCGCGGCGAACCCGCCGCAGAGACCACCATTATCGTGTATAGAACCGCCGGCCCTAAAGATGGACACCTCGGTTGTGGCAGCAGCTGCTGCCATTACCGAGATATCCATCTTCAAAGTAATGGCGTATATATACAGTGGCCGGTCTGTAAGTGGTTAAGAGAGCAGCCACAAGCACATGGGACAAATATCATTCGATGTAATTACAGTTAAAAAAATAAAATAGTTTTTAACTTTGCTGGAACTATAATTAAAGTGTATTTATACACAAAACTTTTTTTAAGCTTTTGATGGTGTGTGGAAGGCTTTTTAACCCTTGCAAGTTTTTATTGAGGTGTAACTAGGGCAGTAGTTAAGGGACATTGTTTAAATTGTGTGCTGCAGCAAAAAAAAAAAAAAAAAAAAAACCCTGACAGGGTTAAACCTTAATACTCTACCCAAAATTTGAGAAAGGTTTTGGCTATATATACACACTTTAATATGTCAGTTTGATAGTAGGGTCTGGGAACTAGGAACATGCACCAAGGCCGATTCCTAGTTCTTTGCTGCAAAATCTTCAACTTTCAACACTTTAGGGTGTACTGGGTTCCCACGTTTCCCCACTGAGGTTACACCCATTGGCAGCAACATTACTAATGTGCAAATCTCACAGCTTCAGGAATACAAAAGTGATTTGGTGATCGGCAGGTGGAACCACAGCATGCAGTGTAGAGATGCAGTTAAAGCAAATTTACCTGAATGCTCCTGACTGTTGGAGTCACTGTGCTTTTTTTTAATCAAAGGGGTGTCTTTTTGGATTGCATCGGGGTGGCATGTGTGGCCTGTTTGAGCAAACAATGCAATTCTGTTTTCTCAAAATGTTAAACCATATAGGCACTTACTTCATCTTTGATGGCTTTCATGAAGGGAAAGATGACTTTAACATTAGCTGCAATCCTCAGCATGTTGTAGCATTGTTCTACATAGACTTCTTTTGAAGGGTTGACTTTTAACTGAAGTTTACTCCATATGAAAATCAATTCCCTGCAAATAGCAGAATGTTAGATTTTTCAGTATATACATATTAAGAGATGATTTAGAATTGACACCTAGAAATGCCCTAAAATACTTCTTTATCCACTTGAGTACTGGCATTTTACCACCGCCCCACCTTCCTGTCCAGGCCAATTTTCGTTGCTGTGATAGTTTGACAATTACTTCATCACACAATGCTATATCCAAATTTTTTTGAGATAGAGAAAGCCTTCTTTGGTGGTATACAATAACATTTTTTTTTTTTTTTTTACATCGTGTGGATCGCTCCTTCGACTTGAGGTATAAAAAGGTGCTGGCCGCGGGAGCCTATTCTCGCTCAAGCGCATCACAAGTCCATACAAAACTGCCCACACACCAATGTCGTCAATTCTTCAGTTTACTCGGAGCATGCATGTCCTGGAAAAAATGTTTGGAGGATTGATGTCACCAGTGTGCAGCCATTTTGGTATGGACCTGCAAACCAAAAGGTTTTTTTTTTTTCACTATAAAAAAAATAAAAATAATATATAAAAATACTAACATTTTTTGAAAAGAAAGAAACCCCCCCCCCCCCCCCCCCAAAAATCTTTACTTTCTAAAATGAAACTCATCATACAAATGTCAGGACAGTACAAACACCTCCAAAATGACGCCTTTATAGAAAGTGGACAACCCCAAGGTAATCTAATACAAAAAAATATAAAAAGTGTGCTTAGCTTTTAAATGTCACACACTGAAGCAAAAAACTTCAATGATTAGTGGAAGTTCCCGACAAGATGAAATTGCAGTGCACTGAAACATGCTAAAGCTAGATGATGATATGGGTAAACCCAAAACACAATCCCACAATCATTGATGGTCAGAGGTATTTTAACCCCCCCACCCTACATTAATGGTGGTCAGTAGCACTTTAATGGCCCTTACACATGATCAGAAAATCACACTAAAAAAATACTGCTTTTGAATCGTACGACAACCCTGATTGTTAGTACACAGCTTTTGAGAGCCAATCACAAAAGTTCATCCAATAGGATAAACACGAAATTTTTTCTTGTACCGTACTAGATTGTGCGATTTTTGTTTAATCAGTAATGTTTTCGTCTGAAAACGCAATACGGATACAAGACATTACATCATTTCCAAATTTTTATTGTCATAAGAGAATTTTCGTAACTTTAGATGTTGGCCCTACCCTTCCTTCTACTGTAGCCAAGAGCATTTAAAGTGGTTAAGCCACTACTATAAAAACCTCCCATCCCCTCTGTAATATAACAATATGTGTCTGAGTTATATCAAAAATATGCCTATCTGTATCCTATATCAGTGCAGCTCCCAGTGCTCACGTGACTCCTCAGCTCTCTCCTCTGCCCAGTTGACAGCTCCAGCGGGCGGGGCCGAGCGCTCCCAATGACGTCAGCCGGGGACAGAGCCGAGAAGTCACGTGAGACGATCTGATAGAGGTACAGATCGGCATATTATTTATATAACACAGGCACACATATTGTTATGTTGCAGAGGGGATGGGAGGATTTTATAGTAGTTATGAGAGCAGCAGGAGGGGAGGGGGCGGGCACTGACACGAGCAGACAGACAGGCAGGGGGTGTGTGGGGTGAGGGAAGGACAGAGCAAGGCTGCAAATGGAGGCATGTAAACTGACCATGGTATTAGGGCTCAGCAGCCATGATAAACCATGGTCAGTTTACATGGGGGAGGGTATAGCCAAGCAGGATCAGCCAGGTTTTTTATTAGGTGATAGAAGGAGCCAAATTACACGGCACAAGCACTGTGTTATATAACATGCTTTAGGGAACAGGATCTTTTTTTTTTTTTTTAGGTTAAGACCAACTCCCGAGTCCTGCTGCGTCCTTTGACACAGACAGCAGGACTCTGCCGTGTCACTGGATTCAATTGACAGCAGCAGAAGCCAATGGCTCCTGCTGCTATCAAACTATCTAATGAGGACCCGAGACAGCAGCTGGAGCTGCTGTGGTCATCCCTGTCGCTGGAACGATCGGGTTCAGGTAAGAAAAATGCATTAGGGTGAAAAACCGTAAGGGTTTATAACCCCTTTAACTACTTTTCCATATGAAAGAGGATTATTCATCCAATGTGGTATTAGCACAAGCATTCTCCAATCATGTGACTTATTGTCCCCTTCAACCCGTGTCACACTTACCATACACAATACATCTTTCCGGTCTGCAATTGTGTGATGAGAAAAGCTTCACTTAGCTGCAGTGCCAAAGCCGTCTTCCCTTCTTTTTCAATGCGGCAGATGATACTTACACCATCGCTGGTGTCTATTCTCAGCACATGCTAAAACGAGAAAACAGCATATTTTATAGCATCATCTGTGCCAGCCTCACTGATAATGGTCTCTAAAGTGCCAGTTTACTCAAAGTGGATACCTCAGTTACCGGCAAATTTAAAGGCCTACTGGCTTCATATTTCTCTCTGCCTCCAGTGGTGAAATGTCTCACCTTGTCTCATTTCCCTGGTGCTGCCCTTGACAAAAACAAATTTTTTGACCTAACAGGTGTGTATCTTATTCTGTCTAGTATAAGATTAAAATTGTCTCACACACACACCATTTAAAAA
Source organism: Lithobates septentrionalis (assembly GCA_037952835.1). Classification (NCBI taxonomy): domain Eukaryota; kingdom Metazoa; phylum Chordata; class Amphibia; order Anura; family Ranidae; genus Lithobates; species Lithobates septentrionalis. The sequence continues at coordinate 8,626,010 of JBBDGP010000614.1, forward strand.
GATTTCCTTTCTTCAGGGTGCTGAAATGAACAGGAAAGATGGCACACTACGATACATAACCACTTCAATATTGGGCACTTTCATCCCCTTTCTGCCCAGGCCAATTTTCAGCTTTCAGCGCTGTTGCACTTTGAATGACAATTGGACGGTCATGCAACACTGTACCCTTATGAAATTTTTTTTTTTTTTTTTTTTTTAGACAGAGCTTTTTTGGTGTTATTTGATCACCACTGAGAGGATGTCTCCCAGAACTGGACGACTGCGCTGTAGTTGTCTTTTGGCTATAACGGGGCTGGTAAGTAGTTAAAGTAGTATTAAACACACAGCATTTTAATGTTTATCCAACTAAACACAATAAGCATTCACCAGTAAACTATTTGCTAGCACTTGCAATTTACAGTTTTCATAGATGCTGGCCCCTGCTCCATTAGTGCTGATTCCCCAAACTTCACAGTTAACAGTGGAGAGTGTAGTCTCCAGTTTTTATATTAGCTTGGAGAAGACAGAGGGGAGTAAGATGGAGGAGCAGAGGAGTGCCTTGCCATGCTAGGCTACGGGGCTTTGTATTTCTATTTATGCACAAAGTGTAGAGAGCAAAGCTCTAGTCCCTGCCTGCAAGGGTGGCTCCACAGGATGCTGCAAGAGAAAGGAGCCACCCTGAAACAGGAAACTTGGGGGAGCAGTCATGGCACCAGCCTAAACTGGAACATAGGAAAGGATTTAAAGATAAAAGAAGCTGCATACTCAGTAAGTGATTAAATCAGCTGCTTTAGTTGCTTACAAACTAAGGGCTTAGCATCACTTTAAAGAATTTTCACCAGCAGTCTTCTATGCACGGCCAGACAAGGAGAAACAGCGCTCAGGGCCCTTGGTACAAGTATTTACACTGTAGTAATCCTCCGAAGGTTGGGTAGATATAATGCTGGGTGTAAAGAGTCCACCCAGTACTGTAGATGCAAACAATCTCTTGTTTATTCCAAATAATTTTAAATTAAAAAAAAAAAAAAAGCAAGCAATACTAATGCCAGGAGCTCTGGGCTGTGATGGGATCTCACACTCAGGTTCCCGTGGGGAAGCCATTGAGGGGATGGCCCGGAGCCCGGAGCTACTGGCATTGCTTGCTTTTTATTAACATTTTAATGATTTGGATTTTATAATTATTTGAAATAAACGAAAGTTGTTTGCATCTACTGGGCAGACTCTTTACATCCAACATTATATCTAACCAATCTTATGAGGATTACTACATTGTAAATACTTGCACCAAGGCCCCTGAGCACTGTTGATCCTTGTCCGATTGTTTGCACCGATCACTTCTCCAAGTGTTCGTTTGACAGCAGCCTGGGGCATCCTTTTTGGTGATTCCATTCAAATGTACTGATATTTTGGCTATAGCGCTCAAAGTACATGTGTGTCCTTGCTTCTGTAAACAGAAGTCTTGCATTTATTATTAAAACGTCATAACTAGTGCATCACTGACCGATGTTTCTGGATTTTGCAGGGCCAATTTATCACTTTAGGGGCCTGAAAGATTCTAAATCAAAGTATTAACTTAAAATACCCAATCATGTGCGAGGGAAATTTACCAAAAGGTTTGGTCGGTTGGGTCAACACAACTTCACCTAATTCACTAAATTCAGTCAATGTACACTTTGCTAGGTGAACAGAAAGATCATACAAAGTTACAGCCTAGTTCCCATGTCCGCAGAATCTTTAGTTTGCTATAAGCTCTTCGATTGCATAAATCCAGCGGTATCTCTACAAGCTCAAGGTATACATGGCAACCATTAAACCTAAAACTGAGATCTCAACTCTAAAACCCATCAAACAATGCAGGCATTGCTCATCCCTGCATGTAGTTGAACACTTCACTCTATACCAAGTGAATAGGCACCTTTAAAGCACAACTCCAGAAAATCTGAAAATTCTCCCCCACAGTGGGGCTGCGCCTGCACTGCAAAGGTTAACTGCTTGTTTATTCTATAGGGGAATAAAAGCACTTTTACTTACCCGATCCTCCACTCCCCGGGCAGATGGCAATCCCCTATACTGTCAGTGGCCGGTACCTCTGCATCATCACATTCAATGCAGGGCTATGAACAGCGCTGTGTCTTGACCTAAGGCAGCACTTGGAAGGGGGGGGGGGGGGGTTTTGCAAAAAATCCACCCCCCACACAGAATGCAACTTGCGGCGGAGGAGCCCAATCCCGGCGCAGGCTCTGTGTCAGGTACGATTAGAATGCAATTGGAGACCCTTATTGGTACATGGTACTGGTGAGGCTGCACTGAAGGAGTGTGGTTTACAGACGACAGGGCAGGTCATAAACAGGAAGGGGTGTGCCCTTGACAGGAAGGGGTGGGCCATAGCTAAATTAGGGGGTGCACGAGTTTAGTCAGGCCTAGGGCAGCACAAAACCTAAATACACCACTGGCTATGGACCCTGCATCAGTCTTGATAACATCAGAACCTTAGACTGCTGGAACATGCAGAAGAAGACACTGTCAAGCAGTTCGGAAGATTGATTTAAGTAAATCATCTTTTCTGTGCCCCCTAGACCTAAGCAAGCAGTTAAATCCTTGTAGTACAAACACAGCCCCACTGAAATGGAGAATTTGCATGTTTTCCACAGTTGGGCTTTACATTTCAGTGTCCTAGGAGTGCTTCAAGGACATTATAAAAACCCATCAGGAGCTTCATTCGAATCCAATGGTTCCTCATTAGAAACACTGATATTTTCTTTAGATATAATTAACAACATACCTCAGGAAGCAACTTATCAGTTAGTTTGGTCATATGCAGGCATATGAAGTATGCTTGATGGTAATAGATATTTCTGCTGACTTCCGGATGACTCAGACAGGTTGTTATCAGAGCCACTGCTTCTGAAATGCGTTCACAGGCAATGAGGTATCTCACTCTGAATTCAAAGAACAGCTGATTCTCAGACTCCAGGTATTTGTCCACTGCCAAGGGAACATACAAGATATTAACATTGATGTAAACCTACAGAATATCAAATTATGCAAGCATGATTAACATTTATAAAACAGAATACAGTGGATTAAAAAACAACTGAACCTTTTCCTGTATTTTCCCTCTATTATTGAAAAAGAAAAAAAAACAAAAAACGCTAAAATAACTGTAAAACTACATTAAAACTATATTTTACTGTAAATGAAAGCAACACAATTTAGTTTTTCAGCTCTTCTGCGTCACAGGAGTGCACTTATTTCTGTGGCCCAGATTCAACCGATAGTGAACTAAAGACCACTGTAGGCTGACGTCCAGGCTCTGGAAGGATCCCGACTTTACAGTCAGGACCCACCAAGATGCTTGACTGGCAGCTGGCTCAGCCTCCGAGCGCACAGCTGAGAGCCTGAGCCAGCCATTCCCACCCCGGTGCCCCAGTGAGCGCTGGATTATCAGAGCAGATAATGGTGACTGACACTGAAGACCGAAAACTAGTGGTGCACTGAAATTAGATTCCCGTGCTGAAACCGAAAATTCAGGATGCACTTGGCCAAAAACCGAAACCGACAGTTTAAAATAATTTTCTTTTTAAGAGGAAATGTGGCTGTAATTTTTGCATTGACGGCAATAGGACACGGCTTTGCATTGATGGCAACGGGACACGGCATGCCGTTATCGGCACCTTTTTTTTTTTTCGATCACAAAATGCCAATAACCCTATTTTCGGCTAATCTATCAGTGCATCCCTACCGAAAACTGAGTCATCAACTGTCATGCGATTGTTCAGTTCTTGGTCTTAGAGCTAGCCGGGGTACAGCTGCAGCCTTGGACCAAGGCTGCAGCCATACAGGTATGTAGGTTAATTGGCTCCTGTATGTGTATGTATGAATGCAAGTTAGGGGCCTTAGATTGTAAGCTCCTTGAGGGAAGGAACTGATGTGAATGTACAAAAGGTAAAGCGATGAGTAAATTCACGGTGCTATATATCTGTAATAGATAAATTAAAAATAATAAAAATACATAAGATACAGATAATCTGCATTTTATTGTTGCGTGTATTTTATTACTTTAAGAAATATTGAGTTTCCTATATTTATAGTTTTCCAGACATTTAGCCTCCAAGAAAATTGCTCACCAATGTCTTGAGGTTCAGATTTCCCTTTAAGTATAGCTTGTAATACAGGATCCTCCCAGGGTCCTCCATCCTTGATTACACATGTGGCTAGTCGTAGGTCCATATTGTCATATCGCATTAGAAGGTCATGGCATTCCTGAAAAAGTCAGGTTGTTATAAAGACATGCTTTATATTTCTAAGGGAATGATTTAGACAGCCATTCTTATTTAATTTAACAAGGAGCAAAGAAGGTGTTGGAAACTACAGACTCCACTTAAACAAAGCCTTCTTCTTCTAGCACTATCATCATCACTGGGGCAGAGATCATCCATTGAGGAAATAGGGATACAGTGATAAGATAAAAGATGCTCTCTCTTTGAAAAACAAATCTCTTCCTCTTAAAGTGGAAGATGAGGCTAATAATTAGTCTTGAAAAGGCTGCCCCCCACCCCCCCTCCCATCCTACATAGCCTGACAGGGTGGATTTGATTTAAATCATAATTTTTAAAGAGCAACTGTCATCTCTGTCCCGCAGCGGCTCCTCCTCTGACCCGCTGTTGACTCACCGACAGTCCCAGTCACTTTAATGGGATGGGTGGTGATGTGGCAGTGACACAACAAGGTGAGGCACGTGGTGGCAGCAGGTGAGTGGATACCGCTAACAGATGCTGCCATGATGGATCTGAAATGACAGGTGCTCTTTAAAAGTAAGGACTTATTCTTGCTGGTAGTTAGAATCTTTAATATTTGCAAACAAAATGAAGGTTTCCTATTTTGAATAATAAGCTGTCAGGTTAGTAAAACAGCGATATCAGAACCAATTTTAAATTAATAGGTTAATCACACATAGTTGGAGAACTACTAAAATTATTTCATTTAAATTAAAACAACATTATATTATCTACGTTACCCATAGGTAGAAGAACTTCAAAATTTTCCCAAACTGGGTCTCTTTTACAGCCTGCTGCCATTTTGCTCCTCAAGGGAGGAAGAAAGAACTTCAAGATATGTGCAGAAAGATGACAAGGTTCATAAGCTGCTTGGAAGGTTTCACTTTCATTTTTACTGCTTGCCCTTCCTCCTCACACTTAGAGCCTGGTACAGATGCATTGCTCTTCAAACAATCATACAGTTTGTAGTGTACATAGATTTGCAAAACAATTGGATAAAGGAATATTCTTGAACTTTTTTTTTTTATCTCATAGTTACTGTGAAATTGTGTAAATGCATAAATTCAGTGCATGTTATCTCAGTTTGCAGAGCTCGGATTTGTTGAATGAGTTTACCAAAAATGTAAATATTGCAGAATATACAGCTTCATGCTACGTAACTAAGCTCCATTTTATGCTGAATAAACTAAATTAGTAATGTAGCTTAAATAGAAATCTTTAGATAGATTTTTACTCCAAAAGCATTTTATAAAAATAAACAAAATCTGATTTAAAGCCAAAAAATTAAATTTTTTGATTTTTTTTTTTAATGATTGATTTTTATCCATCCTGTAGCCTGTATAAGAAAATAGCAGTGCAAATATCTTTTATTAATCCAGCCTGGTCATGTGATCCAGCAGCTTTGGCTCCCCTACGTCAGAGAGAGCAGTTGCTGCAGTGGACAGGATGGAAGACTGACAAGGCTTAGTCAATAGGAGCCAGTTGGTGAGGTCACCACTCCAGCGACTTTGAGCTGTTGTCGAGCGCTCCCTTACACTGGGGATCTGAAGCTGTTGGATCACATGACAAGACTACAAAACAAAAAAGGCAAGATTTTCCTTCATTAAAAAAACTATACTAAACAAAATAAATAAAAAACAAAACAAAAAAAAAAAAACAGTAAGAGACATTTTTTAAAAGGAGAAGTATAGGCAAAGCTTTTAGGCCCTACTTCTCCCATGGATCACAAGAATGCAGTTCATTCTGCACTTCTGTGACCCATTTTCAGCTGACAGTGGGCTAAAGTCAGCTGTTTGCTGATGGCACTGAGCCAGTCTAGGCTCTGAACAGATCCCAGCCATGTGTCCAGTATCCACCCAGCAGCCTGAACCAGCCTCTCCATTAAGAGCCTGAGCTGATCCCGTCGCCTCCACAGCGCAGCGCTCCAGTGAGTGCTGGAAGGGAGAGCAGAGAGCCGAAGACTGACCGTCACAGGTCTCTGCTCAGAACGGAGGGTAAAACTGAGCGATTAGCTGCATTTTATCGCTCAGTTCTCACTTCCGATCCGGCGGAGGACAGATGCAGCATCAGATCAATGCTGCATCCACCTAGGTGAGTATTAGATTTATTTATTTTTTTACAAAGTCCATACTTCTCTTTTAATCTATTGCTCCTGGTAGCAGATCTTCCTCTTCATTTAACCAGAACCCCCCCCCCCCCCTCCATTTTGGATAGAGCAAGGGAGGGTTATAACCCATCAGGTTTTGTCATGTGTACAATTGGGGAGATTTTCCTTAACTTCCTATCTCAACACCAAAAAAAAAAAAAACGGGGAGGAAATCCCTCCAAAGTAAAGGACAAGAACTAGTGACCCCACTAGAGGATTTTACTTCTATTCCTGTTCTGGTGACAACCCAAAATGTCATTTTCTCACACACTCACTCTTGGTGATAATGGTAAACATGACAAATAGGGAAATTCTTTCTAACGGGGACACACATAGTAACACAGAAAAGCGATGGCAGGAAAAAACAAAACAAACCATAGGAGAAGTCCATCGAGTCTACCGGTTTGTTTTTGTTTTTTTGTATATAGATCTACATTTGTCCCAAGCATGTTTAAAGCCATTTACTGTTGACTGTCTCACTACCTTTGCTGGTAGTTTACTCCAAGCATCAACTACTCTTTCAGTAAAATACTTTAAAGCGGGGCGCCGCCGAAAGAAAAATTTTTAAAAGTCAGCAGCTACAAATACTGCAGCTGCTGACTTTTAAAACATGGACACTTACCTGTCCAGGGCGCCCGCGATGTCGGCACCCGAGGCCGAAGCGTCTCTCCGTCCTCGGGTGCTGCCGCCTCCATCTTCGGTAAGGGAATCAGGAAATGAAGCCGTGCGGCTTCACTTCCCGGTTCCCTACTGCGCATGCGCGAGTCGCGCCGTGCAATACGAATGCTCCCTGCTGCCTCTGGGACCCGTGTGTGTTTCCCAGCAGGCAGCGGGCGGGAGCAGGAAGTGGCGTAAATAACCGCAGATTCTGCGGCTATTTATGCCGGAAGTGGGTACAGATACCTGTAATATACAGGTATCTGTACCCCCCTCCCCCCTGAAAGGTGCCAACTGTGTCACCGGAGGGGGGGGAGGAATCTGATTAGTGGAAGTTCCACTTTTGTGTGGAACTCCACTTTAATATCAGTTTTTAACTCTCCTCCAGTTAGTTTGAGGTCTGCAATAAAACCCGACAGCAGTGGTCCACAGAAATGAATGAAATGTTATTTTTGTGACATTTTAATATTAAAAGAAAAAAAAAACCAAAACCCCACAATGCAAGGCACCACTCCTCACTGTTGCTACATTGTGGACATTGGCTCACACCTGTTTTAGCATGCATGTGGACTAGTATGTACGAGTCATAAGATGACAAAACAACAACCTAATAATTACCTGCACTGAGCCAAGAATGTCTTTCAAAGGAGTTTCATAAAACTCATCTTTTCCAAAAAACAGCATCAATTCAAAGAGACTCCTAAAATAGAAGACAGACATATATTCTAAATACGACACAATATAAAAACACATCAAATAATAACACTGGCTAAAAACTAAAACCACTGCAAGCATTCACACCACAAATAGTCCACTGTTTGGGCCTATTTACACAGAGGTCCATAAACCGCTCTCACTCTCTTACTGGTCACAGTATTTTTTAAAATAATTTCCTGTGCCTTTGTAGCTCACACATCCCCAAAACATCAGCCATCCACCTCCGTGTTTCACAGTAGGAATGGTGTAACTTTCATCATAGGGCTTTGCTGACTCCTCTCCAAATGCATTGTTTATGGTTGTGGCCAAAAAGCTCAATTCTGGTCTCATCACTCCAAATGACTTTGTGCCAGAAGGTTTGAGGCTTGTCTCTGTGCTGTTTGGTGTATTTTAAGTGGGATACTTTGTGGCATTTGTGTAGTAATGGCTTTCTTCTGGCGACTCGACCATGCAACCCATCTTTAAAGTGCCTCCTTATTGTGCATCTTGAAACAGCCACACCACATGTTTTCAGAGAGTCCTGTATTTCACCTGAGGTTATTTGTGGATTTTTCTTTGCATCCCAAACAATATTCCTGGCAGTTGTGGCTGAAATTTTAGTTGGTCTACCTGACCGTGGTTTGGTTTCAACAGAACCCCTCATTTTACACTTCTTGATTAGAGTTTGAACACTGCTGATTGGCATTCTCAATTCCTTGGATATTTTTTTATACAGTTCAACTACCTTTTCCCGCAGATCCTTTGACAATTCTTTTGCTTTCCCCATGACTCAGAATCCAGAAATGTCAGTGCAGCACTGGATGAAAGATGCAAGGGTCTGTCAGGAGTCCAGAGACTCATTGACCTTTTAAACACACACACTAATTACAAGCAAACAGATCACATGTGAGGGCCAGTGACTGACAGTCCCAGCTCTCTGCTCAAAGCAAAGGGGGAGAACTGAGTGATCAGCAGTGTTAGATCGATCAGTTCTCAGTGCAGAGACAGCGGGGGACAGATGAAGCATCGGATCAATGCTGCATCCATTCAGGTGCGCGTAAGTTTTTTTGTTTTTATTTTTAATATACCCCATGCTTCTCTTTTACAATGCAAAACAAACTTTCCAGGGAACACCTCTACATTTATATATTATGCGAGGCGTGTTCATGTCAAATCGGGACTTGATTTAATGGGACTTGACTTAATTTTACAGGTATAAAAAGGGATGCTAGCGTGGCAGTACTACACGCAGTACTAAGTGGCAATTGTGTCCTATTACTGATAAGAAACGCACATGTCGCAGGCCAGTCCAGTTACTGTTAATCAAGATGGCAAATAGCAGTGTTAGTGCATGCATGGCACAGTGTGTGGTGATGACGTTTCTTGAGAACGAAGGAGTAAAACCTGCAGATAATTTCTGAACTTGTTTTTTTTGTTTTTTGTATGTATGGATTGTTACCGACATGTGATGAGAATTTTATGTCAATAACACCTTTAGAAATATATTTACCTGGAAAAATGGTGCAGTGATCAATACTCATTTTGCCCACTGTACACAGTGTACACAGAGAAAGCAAAAAAAAAAAACACACCAACACACATTTAGAGACATGTTAAAACACAATTGTCAGAGTAAATTATGTGGCTGCAACATTAGAACTGGCAAAATGTATGATCTAGGAATCTATGACCAAGGGATGATCTGTGGTTCCATTGTTACGGATGTATGATCTTAGAAACTGTTGACCTCCTGGATTTTCATAGATTACATCCTTCATAGCAAATTAGCATCACAACACTGTGCATATATCATGATAAACAACCCATTCAAGACAAACAGGCTGTAACTCATCATAATGAATAGAAATATGGGGCAGGTTACATTTTCCTGCAACACAATGCACAGGACACTGTGTGTTGCAATGCATATGCATTTTTAATGTGATTTCCATTCAAAATGAACTGGGGCACCACAGCGAGCTTTACCACAAGCTGTGAAAATGTCAATAATTGCTATATCTACAGCTTACAGTATATTAGTGTGATGGCCAGTGGGAAGAATGCTCCTTACATTTGTGATCATTGGGAAGAATCCCCCCTTACAGATAGCTAAAAAAAAGATCATTGGTGTCCGTGGAAATTTATCAAAGTTGAGGTTGCTCATTACTTAAAAAGGTACCCCCAAGCAACCTCTGGAGGAACTCTGGTGGAGAAAGGCTGCTGCTGCTCTAAAGGATTCATTTTTGTGCAAAATTAACCACTTGCTGACCAGCCGCCGCAGTTTTATTGCGGCAGAATGACAGGGCTGGGCAAAACGACGTTATGCAATGTTGCTTCGCCCTGCGTGGTCATGCATGCGCCCGCTGCTCGCCCCCGGAGCCGATGCCAGTGCCCCGTGATCACTCGTGACACAGCGAGAACTAGGATCTGTGTGTGTAAACACACAGATCCCGGTTCTCTGGGGGGAGAAGAGACTGATCGTTGTTCATACAAAGTATGAACAGCGATCTGTCATCTCCCCTACACAGTCCCCTCCCCCCTTCAGTTAGAACACAGTTAACCCCTTAATCGTCCCCTAGCCTTAACCCCTTTCCCTGCCAGTGACACTTTCAGTAATCAGTGCATATTTATAGCACTGATTGCTGTATAAATGCCAATGGTCCCAAAAATGTGTCAAAAGTGTCCAATGCGTCTGCCATAATGTCGCCTTCCCGATTAAAAAAAAACAAAAAAAAACAAAAACACAACAACACCGTAGATTTCCGCCATTACTAGTAAGAAAAAAAAATAATAAAAATGCTATAAATCTTTCCCCTTTTTTGTAGACGCTATAACTTTTGCGCAAACCAATCAATATACGCTTATTGAGATTTTTATTACCAAAAATATGTAGAAGAATACATATCGGCCTAAACTGAGAAAAAATGTGTTTTTTTAAAAAAAAAAAAAAAAAAAAAAGAAAAAAGAAAAATGGGGATATTTATTAATTATAGCAAGAAAGTACAAAACATAGTTTTTTTTCAAAATCGTTGCTCTTTTTTTGTTTATAGCGCGAAAAATAAAGAGATTATTATTATATGCGATTTATATAGCGCCAACAGTTTAGGCAGCGCTTTACAATGTATAGGGGGGACAACACAATTACAGTAGAGTTCAATACAAAAAGGTATAGGAGGGCCCTGCTGGTAGAGCATACATTCTAAAGGGAGGGGGTGGTGGTACAGAAGGTAATAGCTGCAGAGAATGATTTGATGGGGGTGGCTCGGGGACAGTTATGTGGGTGTGGGATAGGCTTCCCTGAATCAGTGAGTTTTCAGGGATCTCCTAAAGGTGGACAGGGTAGGGGCTGATCGGACATACTGGGGCAGGGAGTTCCAGAGGATGGGAGAGGCTCTGGAGAAGTCCTGAAGGCGAGCATGGGATTAGGTATCAAGGGAGCTAGAGAGCAGGAGGTCCTGGGAGGAGCGGAGGGGACAATTTGGGCGATATCTGCAGATGAGGTTGGTGATGTAGATGGGGGCGATGTTGTGGATGGCCTTGTATGTTGTGGTTAGCATTTAGAATTTTACACGGTGGAGTAGGGGAAGCCAGTGAAGGGATTGGCAGAGAGGGGCAGCATTCACGGATCGGTTAGTGAGGTGTATTAGTCTAGCAGCAGCATTCATAATAGACTGAAGGGGGGGATAGCCTGCTTAAGGGTAGGCCATTAAGGAGAGAGTTGCAGTAGTCAAGGCGGGAAATAATCAAGGAGTGAATACGTTGCTTTGTGGTGTCCATTAGTCAGGAAGGGTCGAATTCTGGAGATGTTGCGGAGGTTAAGGCGGCAGAATTTAGCCAGTGATTGGATGTGGGGGCTGAAGGAGAGGTCAGAGTCAAGGATTACACACAATGGTTGTGTTGTTGATATCAAATGGTAAAGTCCTGGGGGGGGGGGGGGGGGGGGGGGGGGCGTGAAGGAGGTGAAGGAGAAATATAACAAGCTCAGTTTTAGAAAGATTAAGTTTGAGGAAGTGGTGTGACATCCATACCGATATGTCATTCAGTAAGTTTGAGATCCACGAGGAGATCGAGGGGGTGAGCTGAGCAGTGCAGAGATAGATCTGGGTGTCATCGGCATAGAGGTAGTATTGGAAGCCATGGGAGGTTATCAACTGGCCCAGGGAAGAGGTATAGAGTGAGCATAGGAGAGGCCCAAGGACGGAGCCCAACAGAAAAAGAGGAAAGGGAGCGGAGGAGATGGAGTTGTAAGTGACACTGAAAATGCACTGAGATAGGGAGGAGAACCAGGATAATGCAGAATCACAGAGGCCAAGGGAGTGTAATTTGCTGAGGAGGAGCAGGTGGTCAACTGTGTCAAAGGCAGCAGCGAGGTTCAAAAGTAGGAGTATAGAGTAGTGGCCAGAGATGATCAAATACCATCAAAAGAAAGCTCTATTTGTGGGGAAAAAAGGACGTCAATTTTGTTTGGGTGCAGCGTCGCACGACCGCGCAATTGTCAGTTAAAGTGACCCAGTGCCGAATCGCAAAAAATGGCCTGGTCATTCAGCAGCCAAATCTTCCGGGGACGAAGTGGTTAAACAAAATATTCACACGAGCCAGAAGGGCAGTAGAAAGTCATTCTGAATGAACTACAGCAAGCAGGATAGACACACAATATGTAAAGCTTGTGTTAGTGATCTAAAGAATAACTTTTCTCAAACATCATACTAATGTGTTAAAAGGGAAAAGTGTACTTACAAAGCTAGTCTACTCAAAACATACTGAACGTGCTCACATTCATCTGGGAAAGACACGCTGGCAGATGTAAAGCAGCAAAGTGCGGTCTGTAGAACTTGAAGCTGAGGCAATGGGACGTGCCACCGGGCAGTGTAGTCTTCAACAATCTGAAAGAGATATACAATAGCTGTCAATCATGAAGAAATACACTGTCATATGTACAATATGATCATTATCTTATAGACATGGAGTTTGATTCACTAAAGACAAACAAACTGTTCATTGATATGGGATGTTGCACAGAATTTTGTTTCCAGGGCTTAGTGGACAAAATTAATTCTGCTGACTTCCATCATCCAATCGTATGCAGGCAAAAATGCACTTTCATTTTCTTGGCACCTGATCGGTGCCAGGACAAGGTTATCCAGTGCCCAGGACGAACATGGCAAGCTGCGACCTCCCTCGCTGCCCCCCCCCCACGTACAAACACACACCTTTAGATAGGGCTAATAATGGTGCAAGACATGCACTAAAATAGTACTAACATATCATCCAACTTCTGAAGTTGAAATGAGGAACATTTCAGGGAGAAAGAGGTATGTGGTGCGCATAGCGCGCCGGAGCGATGGGTGGGAGTGGTTAAATTATGATGGCCGGGAGGGGCAAACTGACACCCCCTGGGTATCTCAACTGCTACACTCTTTAGAGGGTTAGCCTTGGGATGTACACATGCTGAGGCCGTGATCTTTTACTTCACTGCTGCAGCATGAATGATACTCCTTGTTGAACTTGACCCATTGAAGTGAATGATGCCCCACAGCTGTGTACAATGCACATGGTTGCAGCATGCTAGTGCAGGGCTGGAGGGCTTAAAGCAGGCAGCAAGGAGCGATACAACGGCTACTTACCACCTGTCAAATGATCTCTGAAGAGAAATCTGAATGCTGATCGCTTTTCAGAGACCAAAACGTGTGACTAAGCCCATAACTAGTTTTTTTATACATTTTTTAGAATTTAATTTTTTTTTTGCTTACATTTTTAACTACTTCAGCCCCAGAAGGATTTTCCCCCTTAATGACCAGGCCATTGACGGCACTGTGTCAATTTAACTGACAATTGCGTGGTCGTGCTTTCTTTTGGTGGTATTTGCTCATCTTTGCAGTTTTTATTTTTTCCACTATAAAAAAAAAGCGACAAATTTAAAAAAATAAATAAAAATAATAAATAATTTTTTTTTTTTTTTTTTTTACCTTTTGCGAAAATATCCCAAAAAAATAAAAAATTTCTTCATCCGTTTAGGCCAATATGTATTCTACATTTTTTATTTTTTTTTTTAAACCAAAAATAAGTGCAATAAAGTATATATTGATTGATTTGCGCAAAAGTTATAGCGTCTACTAAATAGGAAATAGATATATATGGCATTTTTATTATTATTAATTTTTTTTCTACTAGTATTACTGGTACTACTGCTTTGGCTCTTAAAGGAGCCGCCGATAGAGGCTGCAGGACATGCAGTGTACATTTATGGACAGGACAGCTGATAGAAGGTGAAGGGTTAATGTGAACAGGAGAGAAGAGACTTACAATTGTGCAGGGAAGATAAAGAGATGTGTGGAATGCTGGAAGTGAGAGGAGCTGGATAAAAGGGAAAGCGAATAAGGAAGACGAAGTGACCCGGCCGGGAAGGAGAACAAGCCAACATGGGGAGGGGAGCTTAGAAGGAGCGGAGCGATTGATGGGTGCAGGAAAGAGGGCAGAGTTGAAGTTGTTGAAAGGAAGGAGTAGGGGAATTGATACATATGCAGTAACAGGAGGGAGAAGAACAGTCAGGCAGGAGAAGTGGCAGAAGCTGCCAGTGCGTCCCCCTTCATCACAGATTTGGACACCACCCAGGCAGGTGCCCCTCCCCCCGCCCCTTGGGCATCCCATTGCAAAGTGAAATTTTACCACTTTCACTAAGCTCTGGGGCTAATTCTCTTGCAAGTGAACACCCAATTTGCCTTTAGAAACCAGTTGCACACTGTGGGCGTACTAGACACCCCCCCCCCCCAAAAAAAATGTCATCAGTGTACACAGGGCGTCTAGTATGCCCAGTCCTTCTATGTCCCAGTTTACGGCAGTTCAGCTCCGATTAAAGCAGAGTTCCACCCAAAAATGGAACTTCCGCTGTCCTGATTCCCCCCCCCCCCCTCTCCAGGGTCACATTTGGCACCTTTCAGGGGGGAGCAGATACCTGTCTAATACAGGTATTTTGCTCCCACTTCTGGCGAAAGATTGCCGCAGTACCCGCAGCGATCTACACCATATCTGGCCCCTCCTTCGTCCCCCCCACTGTCTTCTGGGAGACACACAGGTAGACAGCAGGGACCACTCAGAACGTGCAGCGCGATTCGAGCATGCGCAGTAGGTACTTTTTTTTATTTTTTTACCAAAATGTGTATTGCTACATTTCCTTGGTAAAATAACCAAGATCAGTACATATTATTTAGGCCGGGTTCACACTGGTACGTCGTACGACTGCGGATCCGACTTTGCCTGCGACTTGAAGTCCGACATCCTGTTCATTGAAGTCGGATGAGTTCCGTCTTTGATCCCGATAAGGCCAGGCACTTTGTGTCCGATATGAATCTTTAGGGGTACTCCACGCCAAACTTAAACAAACAGCATGGATTCCCCCTCCAAGAGCATATAAGGCCCTTCGGTCTGGTATGGGTTTTAAGGGGAAACTCCCCTATGCCAAAAAACAAAGGCTTGGGCCCCCCCAAAATCTAGACCAGACCCTTATCGGAGCATGCAGCCTGGCAGGTCAGGAGAGGGGGTGGGGACGTGAGCACCCCCCCACCTGAACCGTACCAGGCCGCATGCCCCCAACATGGGGGGTGGTTGCTTTGGAGCAGGGAGCACCTTGCCCCCATGTTGATGGGGACAAGGGCCTTTTCCCGACAACCCTGGTCGTTGGTTGTCGGGGTCTGCGGGCAAGTGGGCTTATCGGAATTTGGAAGCCCCCTTTAACAAGGGGGCTCCCAGATCCTGTCCCCCCACCCTATGTGAATGAGTATCGGGTACATTGTACCCCTACCCATTCGTATAAGAAAAGAAGAATTACAGCGCTGTGTAGAAAAGTGTAAATAGCAGCCAACACAGCTATAGACCAAAGCAATATGTATAAAAAATAAAAGTTTAGCGCTATAAATCATAAGTTAGCCATTAGATTAATAATGGGGTGATAAATTGTCACACAAAAAGGAAGGTTAATAATAATCCAAATGTACAAAGTAGGTCCCGGGACCTACTAACATACTGCTTCTTGTTCCTATATATGCCTTTGATGATCGTTAAGTGAGTTTATCTCTTTTTTTATATAATACATTTTTATACATACGGTATCACGCTTTGCATGGTTTGTGAATATCGGATCTGAGCTCCCTATTGGAGTAATACCTATAAGCTGCTGTCCGAGATTGTTTGCATCAAGTCATCGTGGCTGTCCAAGAAGGTGCACCTATCCAGTCAGCTGGTTAAAAGTCTTTACGACTTGGGCGGCACATGCCTTCCCAAGTCACCGACATCTGGTAAGCCTCCTTATGACTAGTGGTGGTGGCTTACTTATTATTTCAACTTCCTTCCAAGTGATGTCTGCTAAATAAGTCTCCTGATTTGTAGGATCATTCCTTTGAATTGTTGGACTTCCTTTTCATATCTTCTGTTGACGTCCTTTGGACTTGTGTATAATTGGATCTCTTGTGTCCATAGTGTGGCACATTTTCACAAATTTTTCACATTTGTATTCACTTTTTTTTGGTTTATAAGATATCAGAATCACTTATTGTGTATATGTGTATTTTATATAAGGCTAAATGTCTTACTCCCTATTTGGTACATTTGGATTATTATTAACCTTCCTTTTTGTGTGACAATTTATCACCCCATTATTAATCTAATGGCTAACTTATGATTTATAGCGCTACACTTTTATTTTTTATACCCCTACCCATTCACGTACCAAAAAAAAAAAAAAAAAAAAAAAAAAAAAAAAAAACCAGTACACAGGTTTTTAAAGTAATTTATTTCTTCTCCTCTCTCTGGCTCTTCTGCCTCCTCCGCTGACGTCTTCTCGCTCTTTTGCCCGGTCTTGTCTGCTGTCTTCTCACTCTGTTCTTCCGATGTTGACTTGATGCTCTCTCTCACTACTTATATTGGCATGGGGCGGTGATGTCATAAGAGGTGGGGCCTCCGGGTGACATCACCCGATGCCAAGTAGTGGCACACCGCGCACCCAGCATTAGAGCGGACAGAGGGAGAAGAAATGGAGAGGGCTAGAAGACATCAGCGATGAGTGGAGAAGACCCAGCAGAGGCAGAAGACATCAGCGGAGGAGGCAGAAGAGCCGGAGAGGGGAGAAGAAATCATAAGCGACACCGGAGCTGCCTTAAAAAATGACTTTAAAAACCTGTGTACTGTGCTGTATATTTGACAATTTTTCTTTTTAGGCAAATGGGTAGCTTGGTAAAAAAAAGGGCTTCCAGATTCCAATAAGGCCCCGCCCACAGGCCCCCACAACCAACAGCCAGGGTTGTTGGGAAGAGGCCCTTGCCCCATCAACATAGGGGCAAGATTCTTTAGGGTGGGGGGGCAGAGGGCCCCCCCACCCCCAAAGCTCCCCCCATGTTGAGGGCATGCGGCCTGGTACGGTTCAGGAGGGGGGGGTGCTTGCTCATCCCCACCCCTTTTCCTGACCTGCTGGGCTGCGTACTCGGATAAGGGACTGGTATGGATTGGGGGGGAGGGTTCCAAAATCCATGCCAGACCGAAGGGCCTGGAATGGTCTTGGAGGGGGAACCCATGCGTTTTTTTTTATTTGGCGTGGAGTTCCCCTTTAAGATCAGAGCACGCCTAAGTCGCATGCCTAAGTCGGATCAGTTAAGACCGCGACCCAACTTCAATGATATTCAATGAGCTGAAGTAGTGCAGGGAGCATTTTCAAAGTTGGATGGAATTGTACTGGACCAGTTAAGACAGCTCTCATAGGGAAACATTGCTTTTAAAAACGTCATGTGACATGAGCTCCCAATGTCGGAGCATTTGTCGTACCCGTGTGAACCCGGCCTGAGTCCGTGTGAAATTTATAGAGTCTACAAGCTATGGTAGCAATCATTGAAAATTGATCACATCACCAGATGTACTAACGGCCTATTTCTTAATAGATAAACTTTAATAAATTTCAACGTAAAGACAATATAATACCCAAATTTATGGCCAAATATAAAAAATGGTGTAGCGCCGGGTAAATAGATACCAAACACGTCACGCTTGTTAAATGGTGCCAAACTTCGGTATTTATATAGGCGACACTCTATATGCCTTTATTGGTTACCAGTTTAGAGTTACACAGGAGGTCTGGTGCTAAAACTATTGCTCTTATGTTCGCAGCGATACCTCATATGTGTGGTGCGATCACCATTGTATTATGTTTGCGCACGGGGGTGCTTTAAATGTATTTATTAGTGGTACACTGACAGATGTTGATCATCCACCAACAAACAATGATAGATGTTAATGCTGCAATGGAACACTATTGCAGATTATTATTATACACGATTTATATAGCGCCAACAGTTTACGCAGTGCTTAACAATGTAGAGAGGGGACAGCACAATTACAGTACAGAATGGACAGGAGGGTCCTGCCCGTAGCGCTTACATTCTAAAGGAAGGGGGTGGTGGTACAAAAGGTAATAGATTGGGGAATGATTTGATGGGGGTGCAACATATTGCAGATGTTGATGGGACACTGGTACAGGGACAGTGGTGCTTGGTGTACTTTGCGAGGATGGCTGCAGTATATTTGATTTCTGTGTAACTTGATCACTAAAATCATCAGTTACACAGAGCTGTCACAGAGAGCCGTTTACACTATTTAATGGCTGTGATTGGGAGGGCCAATCACAGTGCCCATGTCCCGATCTTTGATGTGCTGTGTCTGAAGGACACAGCCATTACAGAAACGTGGGGCTGCTCACGGGCACCCGTTCTGAAAGGCGTACAGGTATGTCCACTTGGGGAGGCTCCCACCCGGCAGTTTATGTACATTGGCCAGAAAAAATTTAAAAAAAAAAAACACAAACACAATTTATGTGCATTCGAAACTGGCTCCTAAGTTTCTTAGCTGGCTCCTAGATTCAAATAAAATTTGTCAAGCCCTATCATAAAGTGTTTAGTTTTATTTGTCCGTTTGTATCTGCAAAAAAAAACAACCTGTTGATCTGGTTGTAGCGCTGTTTCTTGCCAGACCATGTGAGTGAATATACTTATGATTGAAAAATAGTAATGCAGGGGTGGTTCATTGTGCAATGATATCCTTTTTTCTTGTGGTTACATAAATATCTATGGGAGGAATCTAAAGCCATCAGCGGAGGGTGTCAGAAGTGTATGGGAGAGACTCACACTCCACAGGAACTGGTGATTAAAACAACCAGCAACAGCATATGCGGTGTATCTCCATACTGAGCACAGATAGAACATTCACCTATATCTCCTGAAGGATCCAGACTATCATCTACTTTATAGCTTTCTATTTTGTACCATATGAAGGCAGTTATGGAATATCTTTATTTTATTTCATTTGTGGTATTTGTCAATTAGGCATGTACTTTACATTTATTTTTTGGATTTATTCATGGCACTTTATTACAATATAGGACATGTTTTATCTTAATATGTCACTAGGAAGTTAATTGTAGCGCACCAATTTCCCATTAGATTTACTTACTTTGCAGTGTCATCGGAGCAGCTTAATTATTTGGCTATCTCCTAGCACCTTTGTATATCCCCTAAGCTGGGATTGTGCACAAATATTCACTTTTATCCCATTGTTTGGGACCTCTTGGGATCCTTTGGATTGTTTTGGGTTTTTTCCCCGTTTTGTTTTTCTAATATTTGCACAGCATTCACTTTAATAACATTTCACATATCGACGCTTTAGTATAATACCCAGTATTGCAGAGATGAACTGCACATGTGGGGTTTTTTAAATTTGCCTTGACACAAGGGACTACACCTTAACCACTTAAAGCGGAGTTCCACACAAAAATGGAACTTCCGCTTTTCGGAACCCTCCCCCCCTGCAGTGTCACATTTGGCACCTTTCAGGGGGGAGGGGGGTGCAGATACCTGTCAAAGACAGGTATTTGCACCCACTTCCGGCATAGACTCCCATGGGAGTCTATGCCTCTTCCCGTCCCGACCGCGCTGTCTGCTGGGAAAACACAGCTCACAGCAGAGAGCGAGGACCACTAGGGATGCGCAGCGCGACTCGCGCATGCGCAGCAGGGAACCGGGAAGTGAAGCCGCAACACTTCACTTCCTGATTCCCTCACCTAGGATGGAGGCGACAGCTGCCGAGAACCGAGCGGGTTCTCGGCGTCCCCTGCCGACATCACTGGACCCCGGGACAGGTAAGTGGCAATGTATTAAAAGTCAGCAGCTGCAGTATTTGTAGCTGCTGGCTTTTAATATATTTTTTTCTTGGCGGTGTGGGTGAACCCCCGCTTTAAGGACCAGCCGCAGTTGTACTGCGGCAGGTTGGCTCCCCTGTGCGAATCGTCGTACACGTACGGTGGCACGCTCTCCTAGTACAGAGGCAGAATGGGGATCTGCCTTTATAAACAAGGCGGATCCTCATTCTGAGAGATCTACTGTTCCCAGTCATCGGAAACAGTGATCTCTGTCCCAGGCAGCCCATCCCCCCCTCCCCCCCTTACAGTTAGAACACACGTAGGGAACAGTTAACCCCTTGATCAGCCCCTATTGTTAACCCCCTCTCTGCCAGTGTCCTTTTTACATTGATCAGTGCATTTTTATAGCATAACTATTAGTGGGGCAAAAAGAACGCCAATTTTGTTTGGGTACAGCATCGCATGACTGTGCAATTGTCAGAGTAAAGTGCCGCAGTGCAATAAAGTGGTCTGGTCATTAAGGGCGAAAATTCTTCTGGTCCTTAAGTGGTTAAAGAGGATCTTCACTACATTTGAACACCACAAATCAAAACTCGTTTATTTTTAATATTCAAACTCCACCATCTACCAATTATATTCAATATTCAAACTCTACCATCCAACAAGGTCTCCATGATTTATTGGGTTGAGAAATAAAACACTACCCCCCCCCCCCCCCAGCATATCCGGCTGTGGCCATCTTGAGTAAGGGCAAATGATTCATGTAGTTTTTACTTCCTGGAATCCATCTGCCATTCGCTCAGGCATACAGGCAGGAGGGCGTGCTTAGCTGAGAAATTCCCTTCTCCTGAAGACTCTGGGGATGTATGACACCATTTACCTAGGCAAGAAACCAGAAAATAACTGAAGAAATATAAAAAAAAAAAAAAGTTTAAAACACAAGTAAATATGATATACCTTTCTATCTTTTTACTAATGCTAGCAGCATACAGATTAACCACTTGTCGCCCGCCATATAGCAAAATGATGGCGGCAAAGCGGCTGATCACGATGTAAACAGGAAGAGCCATTGATCGGCTTTTCCTCACTCGCGTCTGTCAGACAATAATCAAATGTTGATTAGGAGAGTGAAGTTCCCCTTAAAAGTGCACATGAAACCAAAATCGAATTCTTCAGTAGGATTGGCTTTGTCTGTCACTGTACACATTTTTTTAAGCAAATAATTTTTTGTCAATCTGTTGCCTGAAGGTCCTGCCAGTAACATCCTTTGCTGCAGGATGACCATGCCAGCCTACTGTCAGCCAATAATGTCCCAAGGAGGTGGTTCAAATGACTGGCAGGACCAACAGGTAAATTATACAAGAGGAAACATCGCAAAAGGAAAAAAATAGAAATTACTAGAACTTTTTTTGTCATTTCAAAGCAGAACTTTACTCTCTCAATCAACATTAACTTTTTATGCTACTAGAATTAGAAAATAGACAGGTATACTATATTTGTTTTATACAGGGGGGGGGGGGGGTAGGAGAGGTTTTCTCAGCTAAGCTCACCTTCTTGCCTGCATACCTGAGCCAAGGGCAGAGGAATTCCAGAATGTAAATGCTACATGAATCATCTGCCCTTCATCATGGCCGTGGTTACAAATGCTAGTCAACAAAATAAAGCATGATGGATAGGGGAGTTTGCTTTGAATATTAAAAATGAAATAAGCATTTTCAGTTTGTGGTGCTCAGATGCAGTTCTAATGTTATGTTACGAAGACCCCTTTCACACTGGAGGCGTTTTCCAGGCGCTACAACGCTAAAAATAGTGCCTGAAAAAAGCCTCAACTGCAAACCCAGTGTGAAAGCTTGAGTGTTTTCACATTGGGGCGCTGCACTGGCAGGGCCTCACAAAAAGTCCTGCCAGCAGCTTCCTTGCAGCGGTGAATACACCGCTCCTCCACATTTAAAACAATGGGACAGCGCCGCCATACCGCCAGCAGAGCTCAGCTGCAGCAGCGTTTGGCGGGCAGATTTAACCCTTTTTTCAGCCTCTAGCGGGGTCATAACCTAGAGTGAGGGGAACCACCACCGATAAACAGATGGCTTACCAAAACTTTTTAATCCACTGCCGCCATTTGATTTTAAAAAGCGCTCGTTTTTATCTACTAAATGTAAGTTTTCTAGCTTCATTAAACAATTTTGCAATTTTAAAAACGGAATTATGCTATGTGGCCCTTTGTTGTCATCCTTTATAACTACCCTCACCATACCTATGGACATTTGATCATCAACTACCCTGCAAGGACTTCCTCCATCTTGTGGTTAAATCGGGCGTTCCCTGTCCAGCGATTTGGAGAATGAAAGCGTCCATCCTTAATTGTTGTCTATACAACACAGCTTGTTTGACTCATTGAACGTATGGTTTTTGTTTTGCTAAGCCTTCTGTTTATCGGTGGTGGTTCCCCTCACTCTAGCCACACATTCCCGTCACTGTTTGGATATCAATATGAAGTTTTGAACTTTTTTTCTAATTTTGTCTTTTGACTTCCACAGACATCTAATCACCTACATGCATGGACTATCATTTATGCTTGTATTTCATTAGATTATTTGGGTTCATTGCCCATTTTTTTGATTTGCATCACGTTTAGTTTATTCATTTTGTGTTTTCACAAAGCTCTACACTATTTGTTTTTCTACAAGCTTTAACTAGACACTCCTAGAAATCACAAGACCGCTATATACTGCTGAAGAGAAAAGGTATTTAGCCGTTTATATTTACTAAAATTATTGTATTTCCATATTCTGTAAGAGAAAAGATATAGTGAATGCAGGATCTAGGTTTAGTAACACTTTTGATTCTGCTTTAGGAAAGGAATGATAAGGAATGCATCAGCAAGTTAACCACTTGCCGACCGCCGATGTACGTCCTAAGTTTGGTGGCAGATATCGTTATGGCAGCAGCTAGCTGCCATAACCCGGGTATCCCCATTTTCGTGCAGCGGTCGGCTTTCAGATAAAAGTGGTCTCTATTCGCTGCGGGATCACTTTTATCGGCGGCGGAAAGGGCCACCCCTCCCGCCGCAATCCGGAGCCGTTGGTAGCAGCAGAGGCGATCGCGTCTGTCCCCTTGTTGTGCCTGGAGACGAGTGAGGCGAAGATGGCGCACACTCGTCTCCATGACACTGCAGGGTGGAAGCGACGTCAAAATGTCATTTCCGCCCATGTGTCTTAAAAAAAAAAAAAAGGCACATTTTTTTTTTCAATGTCATTTTTAAATGACTTTTTTTTCCGCATTTTTTTTTAGTGTAAATATGAGATTGTAGGTCTTTTTGACCCCAGATCTCATATTTAAGAGGTCCTGTCATGCTTTTTTCTAATACAAGGGACGTTTACATTCTTTGTAATAGGAATAAAAGTGACAATTTATTTTTTTTAAACAGTGTAAAAATAAAAAAAACGTGTAAAATAAGAAAAAAAAAAAAAAAGCATTTTTTTTAAACCCCCCCCCCGTCCCGACAAGCTCGCGCGAATGCATACGTGAGTAGCGCCCGCATATAAAAACAGTGGTCAAACCACACATATGAGGTATTGCCGCAATCTTTAGAGTGAGAGCAATAATTTTAGCCCTAGACCTCCTCTGTAACGCAAAACATGCAACCTGTAGAATTTTTTAAACGTCGCCTATGGAGATTTTTGAGGGCAAAAGTTTGACGCCATTCCACGAGCGGGCGCAATTTTGAAGCGTGACATGTTGGGTATCAATTTACTCGCGTAACATTATCTTTCACAATATAAAAAAAAATTGGGCTAACTTTACTGTTGTCTTATTTTATTATTCAAAATTTTTTTCCAAAAAAAAAAAAAACACGTTTGTAAGACTGCTGCGCAAATACGGTGAGAAAAAAAAAAAAAAAAAGTATTGCAATGACCGCCATTTTATTCTCTAGGGTGTTAGAACCCCCAAACATTATATATTGTTTTTTTTCTAAGTAATTTTCTAGCAAAAAAACCTGTTTTAAACCACTTGCCGACCGGGCCATAGCGGAAAGACGGCTACAGCACGGTCGGCTTATTCTGGGTGGACGTCCGTGGGACGTCATTCCAGAATGTTGCTCCCATGGAGGACCCGGCGCATCACGGTAAATAGCTGCTGATCGCGGCCGTTTACCACGTGATTGTTCTGTCAAATGATGGAGCGATCACTTGTAAACAAACCTCCCTCCCCTCTGTACCGATGGGTACAGTGAGAGGTTGCAGCAGCGCTGTGGGCTGAATGTTACACTCTGCCAACACTCTGCCAACACTCTGCCAACACTCTGCCAACACTCTGCCAACACTCTGCCAACACTCTGCCAACACTCTGCCAACACTCTGCCAACACTCTGCCAACACTCTGCCAACACTCTGCCAACACTCTGCCAACACTCAAAGAATTTTTTTTTTTAATCAAATTTTCAGTCTTTGATTTATAGCACAAAAAAATAAAAAAACCCAGCGGTGATTAAATACCACCAAAAGAAAGCTCTATTTGTGTGGAAAAAAAAGGACGAAAATTTCATATGGGTACAGTGTTGCATGACTGAGTAATTGTCATTCAAAGTGTGAGAGCACCAAAAGCTGAAAATTGGTCTGGTTAGGAAGGGGGTTTAACCACTTGCCTACTGGGCACTTAAACCCCCTCCTGCCCAGACCAATTTTCAGCTTTCAGCGCTGTCACACTTTGAATGACAATTACTCGGTCATGTAATACTGTACCCAAATGAATTTTTTGTCCTTTTTTTTTCATACAAATAGAGCTTTCTTTTGGTGGTATTTGATCACCTCTGGGTTTTTTATTTTTTGCGCTATAAATGAAAAAAACGAATATTTTGAAAAAAAAACGCATATTTCTTTGTTTCTGTGATAAAATTTTGCAAATTAGTAATTTTTCTTCGTAAATTTTGGCCACAATTTATAATGCTACATATCTTTGGTAAAAATAACCCAAATTAGTGGATATTATTTGGTCCGTGTGAAAATTAGAAAGTCTACAAGTTATGGTGCAAATCATAAAAAATTGATCACACCTGATAAACTGATTCATCTCATTTCTTGCGACCCGAAAGAGTCAGGAAAGTACAAATACCCCCCAAATGACCCCTTTTTTGAAAGTAGACATTCCACGGTATTTAGTAAGAGGCATGGTGAGGTTTTTGATGTTGTCATTTTTTCCCACAATTCTTTGCAAAATGAAGATTTTCTTTTTCCCCCACAAAATTGTCATTGTAATAGGTTATTTCTCTCACATGCCATGTGTATACCACAAATAACGCCCCAAAATACATTCTGCTACTCCTCCTGAGTATTACGATACCACATGTGTGGGACTTTTTCACAGCCTGGCCACAGAGAGGCCCAACATGCACGGAGCGCCATCACGTGTTCTAGGAGCATAAATTACACATCTAACTTGTTGACTACCTATTACACTTTTGAAGGCCCTGGAGCACCAGGACAATGACACGTGACACTGATGACAGATGGCACTGATACGTGGCACTGATGACAGATGGCAGGGACATGACCGTGGGGACAGATGGCACTGCGGATAGATGGCAGGGACAGATGGCAGTGGGGACACTTTTTTTACTTACCGCCGCAGCGGTTTCCTCTCCCTCCTCACACACTGTCTCTGTGTGAGGAGGGAGAGCCGCAGAACACCGGCGATGAGAGATGATCTCATATGTTTACATATGAGTTCGTCTCATTGGCACCGCCGATCGTGCTGAAAACGGCCGCTATGATTGGCCGTTTTCAGCGATCTGTGACTGGCTGTGTCCAAGGGACACGGCCAGCACAGAACTTCCCCGATGCTCGCCCGTAAACAGGACGCCCAGGGACGGCCGCCCGGCAGATAGCATCCGCGCTGCAGCCGTCTTTCGGCTATAGTGCGGGCGCGAAGTGGTTAAGTGCCCAGTGGTCAAGTGGTTAAACATGTAAACACCTAAATTCCAAAACGAGGCTGGTCCTTAAGTGGTTAACTACTTCCCACCCGGCCAATGTACATAAACGGCCGGGTGGGCGCTCTCTCCTTCTGAGTGGACGTTCAGGAACGTCCCTCAGAAGGAGCAGGATCGCGCGTGCCCGCGCAGCGGCGCGATCCCGATGCGCTCGTGTCACCCGGACACGGCGCATCTCCGATCGGCAGGAGGGCTCTGTGATTGGCCCTCCTGATCACATGACCGCCGTGTCCAATCACAGCCGTCATGTGATGTAAACACAGCCGGTTGCTAGCCGATCAGCTCTCCTCTCCTCACACGGAAGTTGTCGCTGAGGAGAGGAGAGGGGATCGCTGCAGCCGGCTGATGATCAGTGAGTATGAGCTGTTTTTTACAGTTTTTTACTCACTGATCACCAACCTAGTGTCAACACACGTCCCCACACAATGTCCCCAAAACACATGTCCCCAAATAAAAAAAAAGCTGTCCCCCACATATGTCCCAATGATTATCTGCACACATATGTCCGTGATCACCTGCGCACATCTGTACATGATCATTTGCGTACATATGTCCGTGATCACACGAACCAATTATTATACACTTAACGGGATTTTATCAAAAACATGTAGCAGAATACATTTTGGCTTAAATTTATGACAAAATTCGATTTTATTGGACTTTTTAAAAACAGAAAGAAGAAAATATTGTTTTTTTTCCAAATTTCCGCTCTTTTTGCGCTTATATCGCAAAGAAAAAAAAAATGGAGTCGTAAATAAATACCACCAAAAGAAAGCTCTATTTGTGCGAACAAAATGATAAAAATTTCATTTGGGTACAGCGTAGCATGACTGAATAATTGTCATTAAAAGTGCGAGAGCGCTGAAAGCTGAAAATTGGTCTGAGAAGGAAGGGGGCGAAAGTGCCCAGTATTGGTGGTTAAAGGGGTTATAAAGGTTCCTTTTTTTTTTTTTTTTAAATAACAAAACATGTCATACTTACCTCCACTGTGCAGCTCGTTTTGCACAGAGTGGTCCCCGATCCAAGTCTTCTGGGGTCCCCCGGCGGCTGTCTCCCACATCAGCTAACCCCCGTTCTGGGAAGAGCTCTCCCAAGGGGGTTAGCTTGTGGGTGCGCTCCCGTGATACAGTCGGCGACTATAGCCGACTGTATCACTCGGCCCCGCCCCCGGCATGCCGCGTCATTGATTTGATTGACAGCAGTGGGAGCCAATAGCTGCGCTGCTATCAATCATACAATGAGTCGAGAAGCCTGGTCGAGAAGCCAGCGCGTTCACGACGCGGGACTTTCGAGGGTTCAGGTAAACGGGGGGCACTAATCATCTGATGTTTTTTCACCTTAATGCATAGAACGCATTAGGGTGAAAAAACATGTACCTTTACAACCCCTTTAAATACTAACATACAAGACTACAAACCCTGTGTCATCAGGCTGCTCTTCTGAACACTATAGACAAAGCAAACAGTTAACAATATGACTGAAGACAAAAGATGATATCAAAGATTACAGTCTACACAAACTTGGAACGACTTTAATAAGATAAGTAAGCCATTACGAACACAGAATAAAGAGAAGTTAATGGAGGCTCTTTATCAAGAACGGTGGAGCGGTGTGTCAGACTGACACGACGCGATGCGCGCAGCGGCATGTTATGTTATCCTGCTGGACGTCATATGACACCCAGTCAGGATAACTGAACCACCGCCTGGCCGTCATCTGCTATGGGCCGGGCGGGAAGTGGTTAAAGTTATACTAAAGTCTTGTTTTTTTTTTTTTGTTTAAAAATAACAAACATGTCATATATACCTGCTCTGTGCAGTGGTTTTGCATAGAGCAGCCCCGATCCTCCTTCTCGGGTCCCCCGCCAGCGCTCCTGGCTACTCCTCCTGCCCCCACAGCAAGCAGCTTGCAATGGGAGCACCCAAGCCAAGCCGCTGCTCTGTGTCCCCTCACCCTCCTCATTGGCTCACTGACCGCAGCAGGAACCAATGGTGCCTGCTCTGTGTCTCAGCCAATCAGGAGGGAGAGTCCCAGACAGCTGAGTCTCTTGTGCAACATCGCTGGATCGAAATGGGGCTTGGGTAGGTATTAGGGGGGCTGCTGCACACTGAAGGTTTTTTCTCTTAATGCATAAAATGCATCAAGATAAAAAAATCATTTGCTAGAAAATTACGTTGAGCCCCCAAACAATTTTTTTTTCAGAAAAAATGGTGGTCATTGCAATACTTTGTCATACCGTATTTGTGCAGCGATCTTACAAGTGCACTTTTTTTGGAAAAAAAAAAATTTTGAATTAAAAAAAAAAAAAAAAATAAGACAACAGTAAAGTTAGCCCAATTTTTTTTTATAATGGGCAAGATAATTTTACGCCGAGTAAATTGATACCCAACATGTCATGCTTCAAAATGTCGACAAACTTTGACCCTTAATCTCCATAGGCGACGTTTAAAAATTTCTACAGGTTACCAGTTTTAAGTTACAGAGGAGGTATTGTGCTAGAAGTATTGCTCTTGCTCCAACAATCATGGCAATATCTCAAATGTGGTTTGAACACAGTTTTCATATGCGGACGCGACTTATGCACTCGTTCACTTCTGCGAAGGAGCTCGATGGGACAGGGCGCTGCCATAACCACAGTATTCTACGTCAAAGTACCGATGTACGATGACGGCGGACGGTCTGGAAGTAGTTAAATCATAACAGAAATCACCCAAATAACTCAAAAAGTTTACATACCCTGGAATGTTTGGCTTTGGTACAGACGTTAAAATGGTAATAAAAAAAAAAAGGTTAATTTCCCACTTCTGTGGCTTTTTAAATTGCGGATGCAGAGCAGGCTAGATATCGAGCTATGAGAGGCAGAAAAAAAAATTGTCAAAAAGACCTGCGTAACAAGGTAATGGAACTTTATGAAGATGGAAAAGGATATAAAAAGAAAGCCAAAACCTTGAATAGGCCAGTCAGTACTGTTCAATCACTTCTTAAGAAGTGGAAAATTCAGTGATCTTTCGATGCCAAGGTCAGGTAGAGCAAGAAAGATTGCAGCCACAACTGCCAGAAGAATTATTCGGGATACAAAAGAAAAACCTACATATAACCTGAGGAAAAATACAGTGGAAAATGCGGAAATACCTCTAGAAAAAGACGGTGTCGTCATTTCAAGAAACACAATATGATAATACTTGCACAAAAATGAGCTGAATGGTCGAGTTGCCAGAAAGAAACATGCCAATGCCACAAAAAAACCTGGTTATAATATGCCCAACAACGCCTTGACACGCCATGCAGCATCTGGCAGACTTTAATCTGGAGTGATGAGACCAAAATAGAGCTTTATGATCACATCCATAAGCGTTATGTTTGGTCAGAAAGGCCCCACTGTGAAGCATGGGGGTGGCTCACTTATGTTTTGGGTGGAGGGGGGGAGCTCTAAAGGCACAGGGAATCTTGTGAACAGTGATGGTAAGATGAATGCAGCATGTGATCAGAAAATACTCAAAGACAATTTGCATTCTTCTACATGAAAGCTGCACATGGGATGGTCTTTGACTTTGCAGCACAACAATTATCCTAAGCACATAGCCAGGTTGGCCTTCCAGTGGTTACAACAGAAAAACAGAAAAAAGTGAAGGTTCTGGAGTGGCCATCACAGTCTCCTGACCCAAATATCATTGAGCCACTGTCAAACGTGCGGCTCATGCAAGACGGCCAAAAAAGACTTTGCATGACCTGGAGGCATTCTGCCAAGACAAATGAGCAGAGAAAACAACTGCAAGAATTTTGGCCCTTGTAGACAACTATTACAAAAGACTGCATGCAGGGTATGCAGACTTCTGAACAGGGGTGATTTCATTAGTTTACTTGTTGCCATGTTTTGTTTTAGGATTGTGCCATTCTGTTATGACCTACAGTTCAATATGAATCCCAAAAGAAATAAAAGAAATGTGTTTTGCCTGCTCACTCGTGTTTTCTAAAAAAAAAAAAGTACATACTGTATATTACCAATTCTCCAAGGGGACGCAAACTTTTGAGCACAACTGTATTTTACAACACGTATAAAATGATATGTACTCAACATTTCCAAATGTATGCCCTATAATTATGTACCAAAAAAATATCAAATAGTGCCTTACAGGGTACACAGAACTGACCACACATTAGAACAAAAAAGCCATCATCACCAATCCAAGAGGTAATCCGTTACTATAAACTGTTGTAGGCAGATTTAAAGTCACCCATTATTGTTTTATTACAGTAGAAGTTCAGCCAAAAAAACGGAGTCTACTCGCAGCCACATTCTAAGACTAATCTAAACCTGTAAAGCAAAAATTGCCATACATACATTTTCTGCAGTCGGTCCGGTCCCATGCTGAGCCGTCAGAGACAACTTGAGTGTGCAGGAGAGGCAGCCGACAACGAAAGTCCCATAGTAAATCTATGGGTGACGGCACTTCCCAGCCATGGTCAGTTCTCTCCTGCACACAGCATCCGCTGCTGGAGAGTGGCTGCAGAAAAGTTATGTATAGCAGTTTCTTCTTTACAGGGTTAGATATAGTCTTATGCCCCGTACACATGGTCGGATTTTCCGACGGAAAATGTGTGATAGGACCTTGTTGTCGGAAATTCCAACCATGTGCAGGCTCCATCATACATTTTCCATCGGATTTTCCGACACACAAAGTTTGAGAACAGGCTATAAAATTTTCCGACAACAAAATCCGTTGTCGGAATTTCCTATCGTGTGTACACAAATCGGACGCACAAAGTGCCACGCATGCTCAGAATAAATAAAGAGATGAAAGCTATTGGCTACTGCCCCATTTATAGTCCCGACGTACGTGTTTTACGTCACTGTGTTCAGAACGATCGGATTTTCCGACAACTTTGTGCGACCGTGTGTATGCAAGACAAGTTTGAGCCAACATCCGTCAGAAAAAAATCCATAGATTGTTGTCGGAATGTCCGATCAATGTCCAGCCGTGTGTACGGGGCATTAGAATGTGGCTGAGAGTAGGTTTAGAGTTAGTTCGATTTCGGCTGAACTTCCACTTTAAGTTCAAAACATGCCTTAGAAGGGACATTTGTTTGCCTAACACGTTCAACCGCATCACTTGTTTTGCCATATAAAGTTTGTCTAGATCAGCGGTTCTCAACCCAGGGGTCGCGGACTGGAGGGGGGGCGATAGCCGATTTGCCAGGGGGTCGCGAATGCTGGCCCAATCTGGAAAGTTGGCCGAGATGGACCTGAAGTTACTGTGTGTGTGCCGGAGTCTGTCCGTCTCGGCCAGCGATACGTCACTTCCGGGAGAGGAGAGACCATGCGGAAGTGACGTTCCATCACCGCCGTCTTGGTACTCTTGTCCACAGTAAGGCTACAGTTAGAAGTCGACAAGCAGACATCTTTTTACACCCACCAAAGTCTTGCATTTTACACACATTTTTACCAGTAAACTGAGTTTATATACTATACTAAGCCTTATATAGTATTAGGGCTGGGAAAAAAAAAATCGATTTAAATCTTGAATCGAGTTGAGAGGTCAAATCGATTCAAAATTTAAGCAAATCGATTTTTTTAGATTTTTTTTTTTCACCGCGCCGGCCCCAAGGCACTGCGGGCATGAGTTTTTAGACGAGGCCGCGGCTTCGGCCTAGTCCGCGGCGACGGCCGGACGCCGCGGACTAGGCCGAAGGCGCGGCCTCGCCTAAAAACTCATGCCCGCAGTGCCTCCGGACCTGCGTGGACACCGCGCCGGGCCTGAAGAGCTGCGGGCAAGGAGTTTTCAGGTGAGGCCACGGCTTCGGCTTAGTCCGCGAGGCCGGACGCCGCGGACTAGGCCGAAGCCTCGCCTAAAAGCTCATGCCCGCAGCGCCTCGGGACCGGCGCGGTTTCCAAAAAAAACTCGATTCGAAACGTGAATCGAGTTTTTTTTTAAGAAAATCTCCCAGCCCTATATAGTATATAAGCTCAGTTTACTGGTAAAAATATGTGTAAAATGCAAGACTTTGGTGGGTGTAAAAAGATGTCTGCTTGCCGACTTCTAACTGTAGCCTTACTGCGGACAAGTGTACCAAGATGGCGGCGACGAAACGTCACTACCGGTTAACACATTAGACGGGTTGCCGATTCTGACGGAACACCTGAGTTCCACACCTGTGCCCCAACACACGCTCCCACTGCGCCCCAACAAATGCTGCCACTGTGCCCGCCCACCGTCACTTACTGTCTCTCAGTGGGGCTGCGGGTGACAGCGGCAAGCGGTGTCCTCCATGCTCCTTAATATCTTCTCCATCCTCTGCTATGATTGGACGCCTGATAAGCGTCCAATCACAGCGCCTGTCGTTTCAGCCAATCAGGTGACGGGTAAAAGACCTGAGCACCTGATTGGCGGAGAGGCAGTTCAGTGTTAGGAAAGCAAATATTTATTCACTTGACGCTCGCCGTTTACCTTTTTTTTATGCCTATTAGAGCCTAAGGCTGGCCATACACTATTCAATTTTCCTGTTCAACTTTCCTTTAGATTTACCAAAACCATATAATATGAGGTGAAACCTAAACACTTTCAATTTGGATGCAATCAGGCAGGCCCTTGTACTACATAGTTGAAGGTAAATCTAAAGAAAATTGAACAGGAAAATTGTATGGTGTATGGCCAGCTTATGGCTCTAATCAGGAGCTTCAAAAAAAAAAAATAATAATTATGCGGCGGCCATAGATAAATTCATGCAATGCAATTTTATTGTTAGGGGTCCCCACCCACAACTTGGGAAATTTTATCAAGGGGTAACAGCACTAGAGAGGTTGAGAACCACTGGTCTAGATTTAATATCGCCTCATTCATAAGCGCTTACATTTATTTTAAAACAAACAATGCACTTCCTCTTGTGTGCTCAATCCAGCTGGAACCCATTACACATGATATTTAAATCTTGATAGAACAGTTATCACCACATTAATAAAATGTAGTGTTACACTTCTATACCATACAAAATCAACAATAACACATTGGCGGTGTTACTGGTCCTACAGTATTTCTCTGGGATAACCTGGCAAAGTATCTGGCAGTATACATACCACTCAGCTGTACCAGTTACCATGCAGAGTGCTCGGGTGACAGACAGACCAGCTAGTCTGCAGGGAACACATGTGAGGGACAGATAGAACAATCGCTCTGTAGGGCTCTCAGGTGACAGATAGATTTATTTTAGTTTGCAAAGACAGAAAAAAGCTGTCCTGTATCAGAGATAAGAATAGAGACAATCAGGTCAGCAGATAGGACAGAACATGTTTAGGTTAGATGGGAGACATCAGACAGGAGAAGATGGAAAGGTATCAGCGGTAGCTGGACAGGTCAGGAGATAGGACAGGTTGCACTTGGGTCAGATGGGCGATTCAGACAGGAGAATATCATTTCATCAGCCAGTAGGTGGACAGGGTGTATTCTGTTTAGATGGGTGATTTCAGACAGGAGAATATCATTTTTTTTATCAGCCAGTAGGTGGACAGGGTGTATTCTGTTTAGATGGGTGATATCAGACAGGAGAAGGTGGTCATGTTATTAGCTGGTAGGTGGGACAAGTCAGCAGACAGGACAAGGTGAGCTTGGGTTGGATAGGTGATATCAGAGAGGAAATAAAGATGAGGTATAAGCCAGTAGGTGGACAGGTCAGCCGATAAGACAAGGTATGTCTAAGCAGGCCATAGACAAGTCAAACACCAAACAAAAATTCTGGTCGATTGTCAGGTCGTTCATTTTTTCGCATCATTAGGCTTAAATTTACATGGGATGTTTTTACAACCTCGCCTGAACGATTTAACTTGACAGATAGTAACCCACGTTTAAAAAGTCAGTTTTTCCGCGTTTACATGCCACGTTTCGCGGCGTTTGTAAAAAAAATTTAAAAAAATAAATTTTTTTAGTTTCAAAAAAGCCAAAAATAAAAAACATCTACACACGAGTTACCGCGTTTAGAAGTGTTTGGCACTTGAAATGCCTCAAAACTCAGCGTCTGAACTCATTTTTTTTGCTTTACAAAAAAGCCTCTAAACTCAACTGCCTAGAAATTACTGTAAACGACCTTGTGTACATGTACTGATAAAGATAATAGAGGAGACTTCAGGAGCAATTGAAAAAAAAAAAAAGCCCAACTGCTCCTAAACATCCGTTTAGCAGCAGGAGTGTACATGAGACATTAGTCTGCCAGCTGCAACATGCAATTTTTTAGAAAAATTAAACAAATGATGGCACAATCGTATGCATAATTTTCGTTTTTTGATCGCCAGAACATTCGGTTTTGACTTATCTATGTCCGGCCTTAGGTTAGACAGGTGACATCAGAAGATGGTCAGGTATCAGCAGTAGGTGAACAGGTGACAGACAGGTCAAAAGGGTCAGGTATCAGCAGTAGGTGGACAGGTCAGCAGATAAAAAAAGGCTGTGCTCAGGTTACATGGGTAACATCAGACAGAAGATGATGGTCAGGCATCTGGAGATAAGTGGACATGTCAGAAGAAAGAACAGGGTGTGCTCAGCCTAGATATCAGAGAGGAGAAGCTGGTACTGTAGGTGGACAGGTCAGCAGATAGGACAGATTGTGCTCAGTTTAGATGGGGACATCAGACAGGAAAAGATGATCAGGTATCAGTCGGTAGGCAGACAGGTCAGCAGAAAAAACAGTTGACACCAGACAGGAGAAGATGGTCAGATACCAGTAATAGGCGGACAGGTGATATCATACCGGACCATCTTCCCTTGTCTGATATCACCTGCCCACCTATTACTGATACCCGACCATCTTCCCTTGTCTCAGAAGTAGATGGAAAGGGGACATCAGACAGGGGGAGATGGTCAGCTATCAGTAATAGGTGAGCAGGTAACATCAGACAGGGGGGAGATGGTCAGCTATCAGTAATAGGTGAGCAGGTAACATCAGACAGGGGGAGATGGTCAGCTATCAGTAATAGGTGAGCAGGTAACAGACAGGGGGAGATGGTCAGGTATCAGTGGTAGGTGAGCAGGTAACATCAGACAGGGGGAGATGGTCAGCTATCAGTAATAGGTGAGCAGGTAACAGACAGGGGGAGATGGTCAGGTATCAGTGGTAGGTGAGCAGGTAACATCAGACAGGGGGAGATGGTCAGCTATCAGTAATAGGTGAGCAGGTAACAGACAGGGGGAGATGGTCAGCTATCAGTAATAGGTGAGCAGGTAACAGACAGGGGGAGATGGTCAGGTATCAGTGGTAGGTGAGCAGGTAACATCAGACAGGGGGAGATGGTCAGGTATCAGTAATAGGTGAGCAGGTAACATCAGACAGGGGGAGATGGTCAGCTATCAGTAATAGGTGAGCAGGTAACAGACAGGGGGAGATGGTCAGCTATCAGTAATAGGTGAGCAGGTAACATCAGACAGGGGGAGATGGTCAGGTATCAGTGGTAGGTGAAAAACAAAAAATAAAGAAATATCCACGCTCACAACTTATATAATAAGACCATGACAAAACAGTCTCAGATTGGACAAAAACCACACAAAACAGCAGCCAGCATAAACATTGTTGATCACAACATGAATAATAGTAAAAAGTTCATATGCAGCGCTTAAATGGATGTATGAAACCCAAAGGGACAAGTGGAAAGATAGGAAGGAGGGGGGTCCCCTGCACCGACTTCAGCGTGTGAGCCCACACACACACCACACCAACGTGCTGATATCAAAAGCCCTTACCAGAAAGTTGATTAAGTCTGACGTCGCTGGG
This sequence comes from Lithobates septentrionalis, assembly GCA_037952835.1. Classification (NCBI taxonomy): domain Eukaryota; kingdom Metazoa; phylum Chordata; class Amphibia; order Anura; family Ranidae; genus Lithobates; species Lithobates septentrionalis. The sequence continues at coordinate 8,661,676 of JBBDGP010000614.1, forward strand.
AACTCAATCTTTCTCCAGTGATCTACCAAAGAGATCCAACTGCACAGTCAGGCATCTCCCCAATGCAGATCAGATGACAACCACAGAATGGACATCAGGGATCCTCCTCCTCTTTACAAGGCTCCATAGCTTCCACAGATCATAAAATACTTGATGAATCAAAGAACCACCACCATAAAAATAAAATTCTCATGGTGAAGTATGTAGGGATGAGCAATTTATTAAAATCCAAACCATAAAATGCAAAATACAGCTGTCTTCATAAAAATCAGAGATAAATCCAAAAATAGCACAGTCCGTAGCGTGCTTAGTATCAGCAAACCACCTTATGCATTTCAGCCAATAAGCCATCTTCAGAGGTGTGGTCAGCTGATGCACGCAGTTAAAGACACATAGGTCGGAACTTTCATTACCGGACATGTGACGCCCAAAATCACATGGGCCAATGGATGGACGGACAGGAAGAAAGAAGAATTCCTGCGTTCCACGGGCCGGAAACATAGAAATAGAGGTTTAGAAAATGAATTCCAATATCCGGGAAGGAGAGTCCCAATCATCAGAATCTCCTATAATTATACATCAACATTTACCTATTTTAATAATCTGATATAAATTTAGAACACGACTGTTCATAGTGAATAAAAAAAAATCTTCAGCACCAGAAAAACCCAAAGGCATTTCTCCATCTAGTGGTCAACCACAAATTAAAAAAAAAAGAACTTATAAAATACTTTAAAAAACAAACAAAACAAACCCTTTTAAAATAAATAAACGTATGCTTAAACACACTATACTACTATCAACTATAAAAGAGTTAATGTCCCAGTCCACATTAAGTCAATAGGGGACATAACTTGATTTCATGGATCCAGCCTGTCTCTAGCCTAGAAACTTCCCGTCTGACATAGCTTCCCCTCCAATGGGGAGTAAACCTGTCAATGGCAATAAAAAGTGCCAGCTGGGTTTTTATCATGGCACTCCAAATAGTGTGTGGAGACACTATGATTGGGGAAGCCCCACTTAATGTTGGCCACATGATCGCCAATCAAGACATTTATGTCTCTGATGGTGCGGCCCACATAGTGTAGGCCACAGGGACAGACCAGCATGTATACAACACTAATGCCGCGTACACACGGTCGTACTTTTCGTCTACAAAAGTCCAACGGACGCTGACGGACTAAAGCTGGCTGGTAATCCGATCGTGTGTGGGCTTCTCCGGACTTTCAACTGACTTTTTTAGCCTCAAATCCGACGTACTTTAGATTTGAAACATGCTTCAAAACTTTACTTCGTAACTACGACGGACCCCGAAATCCGCTCGTCTGTGTGCTAGTCCGACGGACAAAAAGCCACGCTAGGGCACCTATTGGCTACTGGCTATGAACTTCCTTATTTTAGTCCGGTGTACGTCATCACGTACGAATCCGACCGACTTTTGTGTGGTCGTGTGTAGGCAAGTCCGTTCGTTAGAAAGTAGGCCGCAAGTCCGCCGCAAGTCCACCGAAAGTCTGCCGGAAGTCTGTCGGACAGGCTGTCTGACTTTTGTAGACGAAAAGTACGACCGTGTGTACGCGGCATTAGAGAGGTGCAGGTAATGAAAGGGTCTATGTCATAAGATTTGGATGTGGCTGATGACTCAAAGGTGTTAATCCGTCTAGCTTTATTTTTATTAAGGTGACAAATACTAAATTTTCGGCATGGATAAAACTTTTTTTTTTTTTTTTTCAAAAACTCAAAACACTATTGGGGGTGTCCAAAACATTGGGCGCTACTTCTATCAACTCCCCAATGCCTGGACACTATCTTCCTAATTTCCCAGTATTGTCGCAAAAAAGTGGTGCAAAATTAAAATCCTTATTGATCACCTTTTTCACATTACCACCCAAGAGCAGCTTTATCTCTAGTGCCTACATCAGAGATAATCCCATCTAGTTGATCAGCTGAATAACCCTTTTCAATTGATCTTGCTCTAAGGACCATAGATTGTTAAATAGAGTCATCATAAATAGTGCAAATATGCCAGATGAACTGACTTATTAGGGACACCTTTAAGCCAGGAGGGATTATAACTCCACTGGCCAAAATAGCTATTCTGGTCTATAGACTTGAAATAGGTAGGGGGTCACGATACAGCCCTCCCACACCTCTATATTAAAGGTCCAGAAAATGGATCTGGGAAGGACTAACCTCATATTGTAACCAAATCCCCAAAAAGATTTACTATTCAGTGGCTCTTTAAAAAGGAACATACTTTTTATTAGTAGTAGGTGAACAGGTGACATCAGACGGGGGAAGATGGTCAGCTATCAGTAATAGGTGGACAGGCAACATCAGACAGGGAAAGATGGTCAGGTATCAGTAATAGGTGGACAGGTGACAGACAAGAGAGGATGGTCAGGTATCGGTATTAGGTAGACAGGGGAAGATGGGCCGGTATCAGTAGTAGGTGGACAGGGGAAGATGGGCCGGTATCAGTAGTAGGTAGACAGGGGAAGATGGGCCGGTATCAGTAGTAGGTGGACAGGTGAAGATGGGCGGCTATCAGTAGTAGGTGGACAGGTGACAGACAGGTGAAGATGGGCGGCTATCAGTAGTAGGTGGACAGGTGACAGACAGGTGAAGATGGGCGGGTATCAGTAGTAGGTGGACAGGTGAAGATGGGCGGGTATCAGTAGTAGGTGGACAGGTGAAGATGGGCGGGTATCAGTAGTAGGTGGACAGGTGAAGATGGGCGGGTATCAGTAGTAGGTGGACAGGTGACAGACAGGTGAAGATGATCAGGTATCAGTAGTAGGTGGACAGGTGACAGACAGGTGAAGATGGGCGGGTATCAGTAATAGGTGGACAGGTGACAGACAGGTGAAGATGGGCGGGTATCAGTAGTAGGTGGACAGGTGACAGACAGGTGAAGATGGGCGGGTATCAGTAATAGGTGGACAGGAGAAGATGGTCAGGTATCAGTAGACGGTGGACAAGGTCAGCAGATAGGACAGGGAGTTCTCAGGTTAGCTGTGTGACACGAGTGGTAGTGAGATATCAGGTGTTCAGAGAGGGACCATTAGGTCAACTGGCAGGTCAGGGTGTATTCAGGCTGGGTGGGTGACAATACACACAGGACAGCTAGATGAGCAGGTAAGTGGTTAGGTCATCACACAGAACAAAATGTGCTCAGATTATATAGGTGGCATCAGTCAGTGAAGGGTAGCCAGGTATCAGAGAGCAACAGAGTGAAAGTGAGGTCAGTGCTTGGATCAGAAAGGTGGACATCACACAGAAAGGAAGTCAAGTATCAGAAAGTAATAGAAGTGAGATGAAAATGAAGTCAGCGGGCGCTTATATCATATGGGTGGCCACTAAGGATGAGCTCAGACGTGTTCGCAACTCCACGTGCCCGCCAGGAAGCTGACACTCCGCAGCGCTAATCACAGGCAGTAAGACATTTCCTGATCCGCAGCTGTCTGTGATTAACGCTGCGGAGTGTCAGCTTCCTGGCGGGCGCGTGGAGTTATGAACACGTCTGAGCTCATCCTTAGTGGCCACCTTTTAGGAGTAGGAAGAGGAAAAGGAAGATTTGCAGATGGTAATGGGTCAGGTTGGGTCAGATTACTACGTAGATGGGGGAGGGGGTGGCAGGCAGGCCACTACGTAGATGGGGGAGGGGGTGGCAGGCAGGCCACTACGTAGATGGGGGAGGGGGTGGCAGGCAGGCCACTACGTAGATGGGGGAGGGGGTGGCAGGCAGGTCACTACGTAGATGGGGGAGGGGGTGGCAGGCAGGTCACTACGTAGATGGGGGAGGGGGTGGCAGGCAGGTCACTACGTAGATGGGGGAGGGGGTGGCAGGCAGGTCACTACGTAGATGGGGGAGGGGGTGGCAGGCAGGTCACTACGTAGATGGGGGGGGGTGGCAGGCAGGTCACTACGTAGATGGGGGAGGGGGTGGCAGGCAGGTCACTACGTAGATGGGGGAGGGGGTGGCAGGCAGGTCACTACGTAGATGGGGGAGGGGGTGGCAGGCAGGTCACTACGTAGATGGGGGAGGGGGTGGCAGGCAGGCCACTACGTAGATGGGGGAGGGGGTGGCAGGCAGGCCACTACGTAGATGGGGGGGGGTGGCAGGCAGGCCACTACGTAGATGGGGGGGGAGGGGGTGGCAGGCAGGCCACTACGTAGATGGGGGGGGGGGTGGCAGGCAGGCCACTACCTAGATGGGGGGGGGGGGTGGCAGGCAGGCCACTACGTAGATGGGGGGGGGGGGGGGTGGCAGGCAGGCCACTACGTAGATGGGGGGGGGGGGGGGGTGGCAGGCAGGCCACTACGTAGATGGGGGGGGGGGGGGGTGGCAGGCAGGCCACTACGTAGATGGGGGGGGGGGGGTGGCAGGCAGGCCACTACGTAGATGGGGGGGGGGGGTGGCAGGCAGGCCACTACGTAGATGGGGGGGGGGGGTGGCAGGCAGGCCACTATGTAGATATGGGGGGGGGGGGTGGCAGGCAGGCCACTATGTAGATATGGGGGGAGACAGGCAGGGCACTATGTAGATGGGGGGGGCAGGCAGGGCACTATGTAGATGGGGGGGGAGGCAGGCAGGGCACTATGTAGATGGGGGGGGAGGCAGGCAGGGCACTATGTAGATGGGGGGGGGGCAGGCAGGGCACTATGTAGATGGGGGGGGGCAGGCAGGGCACTATGTAGATGGGGGGGGGGCAGGCAGGGCACTATGTAGATGGGGGGGGGGGCAGGCAGGGCACTATGTAGATGGGGGGGGGGCAGGCAGGGCACTATGTAGATGGGGGGGGGCAGGCAGGGCACTATGTAGATGGGGGGGGGGGGGGCAGGCAGGGCACTATGTAGATGGGGGGGGGCAGGCAGGGCACTATGTAGATGGGGGGGCAGGCAGGGCACTATGTAGATGGGGGGGGCAGGCAGGGCACTATGTAGATGGGGGGGGCAGGCAGGGCACTATGTAGATGGGGGGGCAGGCAGGGCACTATGTAGATGGGGGGGTAGGCAGGGCACTATGTAGATGGGGGGGGGGGGCAGGCAGGGCACTATGTAGATGGGGGGGCAGGCAGGGCACTATGTAGATGGGGGGGGGGCAGGCAGGGCACTATGTAGATGGGGGGGCAGGCAGGGCACTATGTAGATGGGGGGCAGGCAGGGCACTATGTAGATGGGGGGGGGCAGGCAGGGCACTATGTAGATGGGGGGGGGGGCAGGCAGGGCACTATGTAGATGGGGGGGGGGGGGCAGGCAGGGCACTATGTAGATGGGGGGGGGGGGCAGGCAGGTACTATGTAGATGGGGGGGGGCAGGCAGGGCACTATGTAGATGGGGGGGCAGGCAGGGCACTATGTAGATGGGGGGGCAGGCAGGGCACTATGTAGATGGGGGGGGGGGGCAGGCAGGGCACTATGTAGATGGGGGGGGGCAGGCAGGGCACTATGTAGATGGGGGGGCAGGCAGGGCACTATGTAGATGGGGGGGTAGGCAGGGCACTATGTAGATGGGGGGGGGGGCAGGCAGGGCACTATGTAGATGGGGGGGGGGGCAGGGCACTATGTAGATGGGGGGGGCAGGCAGGGCACTATGTAGATGGGGGGGGCAGGCAGGGCACTATGTAGATGGGGGGGGCAGGCAGGGCACTATGTAGATGGGGGGGGGGGGCAGGCAGGGCACTATGTAGATGGGGGGGGGCAGGCAGGGCACTATGTAGATGGGGGGGGGGGCAGGCAGGGCACTATGTAGATGGGGGGGGGGGCAGGCAGGGCACTATGTAGATGGGGGGGGGGGCAGGCAGGGTACTATGTAGATGGGGGGGCAGGCAGGGCACTATGTAGATGGGGGGGCAGGCAGGGCACTATGTAGATGGGGGGGAGGCAGGCAGGGCACTATGTAGATGGGGGGGGGCAGGCAGGGCACTATGTAGATGGGGGGGCAGGCAGGGCACTATGTAGATGGGGGGGGGGGCAGGCAGGGCACTATGTAGATGGGGGGGGGGGCAGGCAGGGCACTATGTAGATGGGGGGGGGCAGGCAGGGCACTATGTAGATGGGGGGGGGGCAGGCAGGGCACTATGTAGATGGGGGGGGGGCAGGCAGGGCACTATGTAGATGGGGGGGGGGCAGGCAGGGCACTATGTAGATGGGGGGGGGGCAGGCAGGGCACTATGTAGATGGGGGGGGGGGCAGGCAGGGCACTATGTAGATGGGGGGGGGGCAGGCAGGGCACTATGTAGATGGGGGGCAGGCAGGGCACTATGTAGATGGGGGGGGGCAGGCAGGGCACTATGTAGATGGGGGGGGGCAGGCAGGGCACTATGTAGATGGGGGGGCAGGCAGGGCACTATGTAGATGGGGGGGCAGGCAGGGCACTATGTAGATGGGGGGGTAGGCAGGGCACTATGTAGATGGGGGGGGGGGCAGGCAGGGCACTATGTAGATGGGGGGGGGGGGCAGGCAGGGCACTATGTAGATGGGGGGGCAGGCAGGGCACTATGTAGATGGGGGGGCAGGCAGGGCACTATGTAGATGGGGGGGGGGCAGGCAGGGCACTATGTAGATGGGGGGGGGGCAGGCAGGGCACTATGTAGATGGGGGGGGGGGGGCAGGCAGGGCACTATGTAGATGGGGGGGGGGCAGGCAGGGTACTATGTAGATGGGGGGGGCAGGCAGGGCACTATGTAGATGGGGGGGCAGGCAGGGCACTATGTAGATGGGGGGGCAGGCAGGGCACTATGTAGATGGGGGGGCAGGCAGGGCACTATGTAGATGGGGGGGGGCAGGCAGGGCACTATGTAGATGGGGGGGGGCAGGCAGGGCACTATGTAGATGGGGGGGCAGGCAGGGCACTATGTAGATGGGGGGGGGCAGGCAGGGCACTATGTAGATGGGGGGGCAGGCAGGGCACTATGTAGATGGGGGGGTAGGCAGGGCACTATGTAGATGGGGGGGGGGCAGGCAGGGCACTATGTAGATGGGGGGGGGGGGGCAGGGCACTATGTAGATGGGGGGGGGGGCAGGGCACTATGTAGATGGGGGGGGGCAGGCAGGGCACTATGTAGATGGGGGGGGCAGGCAGGGCACTATGTAGATGGGGGGGGCAGGCAGGGCACTATGTAGATGGGGGGGGGCAGGCAGGGCACTATGTAGATGGGGGGGGGGCAGGCAGGGCACTATGTAGATGGGGGGGGGGCAGGCAGGGCACTATGTAGATGGGGGGGGGGGCAGGCAGGGCACTATGTAGATGGGGGGGGGGCAGGCAGGGCACTATGTAGATGGGGGGGGGCAGGCAGGGCACTATGTAGATGGGGGGGGGGGGCAGGCAGGGTACTATGTAGATGGGGGGGGGCAGGCAGGGCACTATGTAGATGGGGGGCAGGCAGGGCACTATGTAGATGGGGGGCAGGCAGGGCACTATGTAGATGGGGGGGGGGGGGGCAGGCAGGGCACTATGTAGATGGGGGGGGGGCGGGGCAGGGCACTATGTAGATGGGGGGCAGGCAGGGCACTATGTAGATGGGGGGGGGGGGCAGGCAGGGCACTATGTAGATGGGGGGGGGGCAGGCAGGG